>JACEFZ010015962.1:0-54104 GCA_014155875.1 Cepaea nemoralis
GTTCTGCCATCTCACTCGATCACCAGAGTCGTGGATCAGTTCCGTGTTTCTGTCTCGACCATGCCACAAGGCCAAGCCATCCAGGTACTTGCTTCTAGGTCTTCCCCTGGTCTGTTCCCCTCGATCTTACCAGTTGTCACCAAGTTCTCCAAATCATTTCTTCTCATAACATGCCCAAAAAAATTGTGACTGTCTACGTCTAATGTCTCTAATCAGTTTACGATCTTGATATGTTTCTTGAAGGACTTCTTCATTGGTCTTTCTGGCTGTCCATGGTATTCTTTGCATTTTCCTCAGAAACCACATTTCTACAGCCATCAAATGTTTTTCAGCCTGACTGCTCATTGTCCAAGCTTCACATCCATATAAAAGTACAGGTTCTATGTAGCATCTCAACACTCTTTTTCTCGTTTCAATTGACATCTTTTTATTGGTCAGTAAGTTTTTCATCTTGCTAAAGGCTACTTTTGCCATGGCGATTCTTGTTCTAATCTCTTCAAGGCATCTCCCATCAGATGTTATTACTGTTCCGAGATAATTGTACCTATTCACTTGTTGAAGAATATTCCCATTTACTTGTATATTACATTGTAGTATTTCGTTCTTCCTAGTGACGACCATAATCTGTGTCTTTTTACAATTTAATTCTAACCCTAGTTGTTCACTGTGTGTAACAACCGCATCTACTAAATTTTGCAGGTCCTGTTCATTGTCTGCAATCAAGAATGTATCATCTGCATATCTAATGTTATTGATGCATCGTCCCCCAATGTTGATTCCTTCCATATCTTCAATATTTCTGAAAATATTTTCACTGTACAGGGAAAACAGATCTGGAGACATTACACATCCCTGTCTCACATCTCTCTTAATAGGCTGATACTGGCTTACTTCATTATCAACTCTTATGGCAGCTTGTTGTTTCCAATATATGTTTTTTACAAGTCTAAGGTCTTTCCCATCAATTTGTAGATCTTCAAGCATCCTTATCATGTTGACATGTCTCACTTTATCGAAAGCCTTTGTGTAGTCAATGAAGCAAAGGTGTAGATCTTTGTTTACTTCTATAGAACGTTCGATTACGGTTCTCAGTATATACACAGCATTTACTGTACCCTTGCCTTCTACAAACCCACATTGTTCTTCTCCTATTTCAGGTTGTATTTTCCTTCCTAACTCTTTGCATGATAATTCTTAGCAAAATCTTCGTGATGTGACTCATTATACTAATTGTTCGATGTTGATCACATTCCAAGGCTCCTGATTTCTTTGGGATTGTTCCACACAACATGATTTTCTTGGCATCTGTAAAGAAGGTAGTTTGCCATTGCTTTCCTTCCTAGCAGTGACCATAGTGGTCAATGAACCGTAGCCATTGTCTCCTCAAAAAAGAGATCCTCTGCCTACCGTCGTGAAGGTGGAGACCATAACCTACAACTATCTGTCGGCTGCTCTCTATCTTCATCGACCACCTGCACACATGGCTTCACGTAACCCTGATCGGGGGGCTAAACGGGTACTTCCACCTTGCCCAAGGGTGTCCCGTAGGCTAGCGGATGGAAGGAGGCGCCTTACTTCTCCTTTGATAGGGGATACCCCTACCCCGCTACCCATTCATTAGCTAGCTGTGTGCTATTTTTTCACTATCGAAATCTTGTTTGATGCTGCGTGTGAGTGATTATAATGAGTGCAAAAATAAATACTCCCGCGAGCTGCGAGGTTCGTGCTGTGATCCGTTTTTTGCTAGCAAAAAACAACAGTGCTGCAGAAATTCATGGACCACTGTTTTCTGGGACAAAAAGGGGGTCTTGTTTATTAATTGTCTTGAATGTGGAAAGACAGTTAAGGCCAAATCTTACTGTAACACTCTGATACGCAACGTCATCTATGTGATTACCTGCACACGATGCGAAACATGCCCGAGTGAAGGTCTGCGAAGTGTCCTGTCTTAAAAGCAAGTCAAGAACCCGCTTCTATGCCTTCAGGAGCACTGGGTGGCATCATACTAGGTCAATATTTGTATGGACGAATAGGCAATTGGTGGGTGTGGTTAGTATCATACTGGCTGCCTTTGTATAGACCAATCGGTAATTGGTGGGTGTGGTTATTATCATACTGGATGTCTTTCTATAAACCAATCGGAAGGTGTGGATAGTATCATACTGGCTGCCTTTGTTTCCCAAGAACTTCCAGGTACCAATTTTAGGCTGGGCCAACCGAGGAGCCCAGGTCAATTTATTTTTAAATCTGCCCTATTGTTGATTCAAACTCACGACCATCGGGCCAGCAGGCAAGAGTCTACGCACCATGTTACTACGGCTGTAACTTGCCTTAATCATAATGATATCTTTCGGCTAAACTGGCCAACTTGGAAGCAACAGAGATGTCATTCTGAAGACGAATGCCGCAAATTTTTTGGACTGCCAGAGTAATAACGACGATTGCCCGAAAGAGTCTAATGAAACTAGAACATTATATACAACAATGAGAAAAATACAAACAGCGTTTTGTGGTCTTGTTATCAGAAGAGAGGCATTGGGGGAAAACGTGACAACTGGAAAGATCAAGGGGAAGAGAGGCAGAGGCCAAACAAGAGAAATGATGCTGGATGGATTGAGACGGTGGCATGAAGGAATATCACCAGCAGAGTTAATCCAGAACACCAAAGACCAAGATAAGTGGAGAGCCATGAATGCCTACAACAGCTGGCATGGCACTTGATGATGATGACGAAACTGGTCAGAAATTAATCCTGCCGTCATCAGTGATTGATCTTAAATCACTGAGGACAGCTGGTCTAAACACTACGGCTTCCGTAAGCCACTCTATGAAGGAGACAATCATCAATTAGTGTCATGCCAATAAGAGTGGGCAGAAAAGACCAAGCAAAAGCTGCATTGCAGAAGATGACTAGCATTTTATTTAATAATTAACTCTAAATAAATTTGTGAATGAAAATACTGAAATGTTATACAGAACCGGTTCTGCTGTATGCCAGTGAATCTTGGAATGTTAACAAACAAACAAAAAGAACAGCTTGGAAGCAACAGAGATGTGGTTTCTGAGACAAATATTGCAAATACCTTGGACTGCCAGAGTAATTAAAAACTATTGCCTGGAAGAGGCTAGTGAAAGTAGAACATTATATACAGCAATAAGAAAGAGACAAACAGTGTCTGTTGACATGTAATGAGAAGACACTGAAAAATATGACAACTAGAAAGATCAGTGGTATAAGAGGCAAAGGCATAAATTATTCTGAATGGCCTAAGACGGTGAGTTACATGGGAAAATATCAACAACAGAAATGATCCAAACATCAAAGTCAAAGATCTGTTAAGATACATGGATGCCTCATGGTGTTCAATGCTGTGAGATCTGTTAAGGTACATGGATGCTTCATGGTGTTCAATGCTGTCAGATCTGTTAAGATACATGGATGCCTCAATGCTGTCAGATCTGTTAAGATACATGGATGCCTCGTGTTGAATGCTGTCAGATCTGTTAAGATACATGGATGCCTCGTGTTGAATGCTGTCAGATCTGTTAAGATGCATGGATGCCTCGTGTTGAATGCTGTCAGATCTGTTCAGATATATGGATGCCTTGTGTTGTTGAATGCCATCATGCAGGCAGGGCGGTTAAACGAATCAAGAGATGTGGCGTTGAATGCCACCAGAGATTAAATAAATTAAGAGACAACAACGAATCTGCAACCTTGACCAGTCTGCAAGAATACCAAGTCAAAAGCATGAAGCCAGACAAGAGTGCTATGCAGGGGCTAAAGATGAAAGCCCAACAACACAGAATGGTGTTCGTTGATCGCAACATGATTATGGGGAAGTTGAGGAGGCGATCCAAGGACTTATGGACTGAATGATTCAATCAGTGACGATAATCTGATGACTAACGCCACATGACAGGCACGGGATAATGATGATAATAAATCATTGTTAGACAACTCAAATTATCTCAAATCAGGTCTGCATTATTGTTCTGACATTTCAACAAACATCGGCAACATGTTGGATATGTCGACAGATAGACACAAAAATTGAAGCTCTACTGTGAACAGTTACAATGCAAATACTGTCAATCAAAACAAAATACAGAAAGAAGAAGAAGAAGAAGAAGAAGAAGAAGAAGAAGAAGAAGAAGAAGAAGAAGAAGAAGAAGAAGAAGAAGAAGAAGAAGAAGAAGAAGAAGAAGAAGAAGAAGAAAGAAGAAGAAGAAGAAAATTAATAAGAGGAAAAAGCAGAAGTTGAGGAGAATTAAAATGAAGAAGAAGCAGCAGAAGAAGCAACAGCAGAAGATGAATAAAACAATGAAATCATTGAATGTCTCACCTTCTGGTTGTCTTTTCCAAAGTCAGTTTTCGTGTAGGCCTGCGTTGCCATTCCTATAAGATCCAATGCGTCTTCATCATCTGCAAGGATGATTACACAAGATGAACACGCACACGGCACATCAGGAGGCATGAACTATAGTCTCCGTTATGGATAATGGCATGAACTGTAATCTCCATTATAGATAATAATGTTTATCCAAAGGAGATGAAATAAAAATCTTCAGCTAGAAGGTACAAGGTTCTACTCTAAAAGTAAAAAGTAAAGGACTCCATGACTTTAGGTGTATTTGGTATATGGAGAAAGCCCTAAATTATATACAGCAATAGGCACTGGATGAGTGTTGATATCACACCAACTACCTTGACTTCCCAGAATATTTCACGGTGCCTATTGTATGACACATGACCACCACCAGCATGTCAGGCAAGAGTGCCAGCCACGGTGTTACTGTGTCTTCTGCTACAGCTATTATCTATAATTTATTCATGTAAGGGAAACAACCTCTGCTGAAAGCAGGAGTTATCTACCTGCACAATACTGGGGACGTATTATTAATATATATTGTAAGTAAGGGACATAACTCACCTAATTTGTTTTCTAAAGAAGCAATTCGATATTATATTAAGCTGTTTAAGATGAGGAAACTAATCGATCAAAACTTTCAAATATAAATGTCAATCAAACTTTCTGATTGAATGTATTACACAACAGTGCATAAAATATATTTTATATCTTAAAACATACAATGTATTAGCACTGCGGGATATATGCAAGCTTTGGATGGGTGTCTCCCAATTGACTGCCTAAATTAATCACTCTGGTTTCTCTCCACAACGTATAAATATTTCGCCTACAGGTATTCATTACCTCGGCCTGTTGGCTAAGATCAAGTGTATTTGCTGCCCCCCCCTCCAGTAGTGCGCTTGGTCTGGTCGGAGGCCGGGATGATCCTTCTCGGTCACTTGGCTAAGATCAGACGCATTTGCTGCCCCCTGAAGTAGTGCGCCTGGTCTGGTCGGGGGCCGGGTGATCAAAAAAAAAAAAAAAACCTCACATAAGCATCACTTTAAATGTGGGCCCGGTGGACCACTGTGGGCAATAGCTCACAGTGGGACTAAGGGTCCACGCCAAAAACAGGGGAGGCGGGGAACCAGCTAGTCTGGGATGACCGCCAAACCCCATAAAAAAAAAAATACAGGTATTCATGAGGTCCAAGGCCATCTGTGGGATGATGTCCACACATCGCTGCAGGCACTCTTTAGCCTCGACCCTCTTGCCTTCACGCAGGAACTGGGCAGCTTTCTTCCTGTGAAGTTCTCTGCGTTCTCTCCTGGTTCTCTCCACATCTGCTTTGGACTTGATATGTCCGCCATCGAACACAAGAATTGGCTTGAAATTTTTCCGCAGCATGTACTCAACATACTTCATGCAATAAAAGACGTATTGATCTGTTTTCTCTCCGACAGCTAACTTCTCAGCGCAAGAAAACGCCCCCTTGTGCAGCCAACAGTAGGCATCGATGGCAACGGTGGCACCTGGGAAGTCTGCGATGTTCACTGGTGTATGGATTGCTTTGAGAAACGGCAACAGTCCCTAAATGCCCATGGTTCTGATGATATACTGGTCACAGCAGAGAAAATGTATTCCTTGCTGCTTCTGTGGTCGTATAAAGTGACAAATGAAGTAAGATTAAGATTGTCTCCAAGAAGAGCCGAGCAACAACCCTCCATGGACACGAGCGAGGCGGGAAACTCGTAGCCCATGTCCCCGCTGACTTTGTAGATCCTGATGAACATGCAAATGCAGACGTCAAGAAAGTAAGACGAGGTCTGGAAAGTTCACTGTCATCCGCGAGTTCAGAATATGCTTTCAAAGATGAGCAGGAGGATGGTTGGAAGGCAGCCACACCGAAGACATCACATTCATTTGTACAGAATCATCCAGGTGACGACAACTTAGATAACAGTGATGATCATGAACATTTGAAGGAAAGCAGTGACACTGAAGAGGAAAAGCCAAGGACAGCACGCAAACGAAAAATGTCTGTTTCCCCCTGGAAGCCTTCGGCAGCCAATATCGGAGAAGATGCCTTCCGGGCAACCAGCTCACGTGTGCCGGAGGCTTCTGAAATTGTTCCTAGTCCCAGCAAGAGCAGGAATGTGTTTGCCGTTCCTGGTGGTGCCGCCAAGATTCCCAAGTTTGATTTGAATACACCGGCTGTTCATATTAGGAGCAGATATTTTACTTCAAGCAGCACTGCTGGACAGACAGCAGTGAACAAGCCATCCACTCCAGCTACTCAGAAACTGAGGCAAACTTCCCCAAAAGCTGCCATCTCATCAAGCTCACAGAAAGATTCTCTTGCCAAGGGACAGCAATCTATTAAAGCTATGTTCGAGAATGTCCCCGTGACACAACCTAAACCGAGCGTGCACCAGGAACAGAAACTCAAACCTGTTACCAAAACTGGCATACTCAGATTTGTCTCCCCTGTAAACTCAGAATTGCTGTCTGCTAAAGATTCTTTCAGAAACTTGAAGCAGACGGATGCTAAGAATGATTGTACGGATGAAACTCCCTGTCTAATATCGACCAACAAAGGACATGTGCAAGAAGCTCGGCAGTCATCGGCTGGCTTAGAGAAGTTCCAGTCGAGCTTTTCTCCAAGTGGGGGAAGTCAGCAGACTTTATCGAAACGTTCTTCAGGTTCTGCATTCAATTGGTCAAAATATAAAACTGGGCTTGGAGTTGCAGCTTCGAAGTTCTCAGCCACCGCGCCCGACAGAGGTCAGTCTTGGGTCACACAGAGTGGTCAACAGGTTAAAGTAGAGAAAAACAGCGAAGATGATGAAGTAGATAGTGATAGACAGACAGAATCAGAAACTACTAGCCAAAGGTCACCTGACTTGGGTGGAGCAGCTCATGAATGTCAAGACACTTGTGAAGATCAGGAGACTTGTGGTTCGGCATCAGACTCACTAACTGATCAAATATGGACTACACTTGATGATGATCCGCAGACTACATAGTCCAGAAACATGTGTGTGACTACCAGTCTACAGTCAGATGTTAGCAAGAGGCATTCCCTGACAGATAACACGGTGGATGGGGCTGATGATGTCGTAGAATTCAAATCCTGCAGCTATACGGACTACTTGAAAATGTTGGACCAGAAGAGCCAGTCTGGCACATCAGAAAGTGCAGCAAATGTTGATGATGGGAATCTGGACAGCGAGGCACAAAGCTCCGAGCTCCAGACCTTGAGTGACTGCACGGACGATCCTTCCAGCCCGATCAGCAAGGGACTCGCCAACTCTAAAAGTCAGGGGCATGTCTCTGTCGTTGTCGGAAGATGACCAAGTGCCAGATAGGATACTCAGTGCCAGGAAGAGCGACATGAAATCTGCCTGTAGTCATGACGATGTGATTGATTTGACTGATGCCGAGGCTGACAGTCAGGGTTCCTGCAGCTCAAGTTTGCCAAGGTCTTCGACTTCTAGCATTTTACGGCAGGCAAAATGTCGAGTCTCTGGGTTGTCTCGAAGCCAAGGGAAATCTTTGAAACAATCCAATTCCATCCTTCCAAGGCAAAGGTCAATTAAAGATCTCATGAGCAAATTCCAGTACAAAAGCTGAAGATGTTTGTGGTAGAGCAACTTGTTACTGCTACGGGAGACTCAGGTTTGATTCCTGATGTGATATCGCGCTGACGTTTAGCCACTGTGAGTGTGGAGTTGTGTAGATATAAGACTGCCATTTGGGTACCTCTACAGCCTACATTAGAAGTGGAAGTCGTAACAAGGGGTACAGGATCATGTCTTCTTAGGGTAGAAGAGGGAAGACTAACAAGATTAAGATACTTCTACACCTGCAGAGTGTTAGAGGAGAGCCTGGGCATGGCACATGCCTGGCTAGATGAAGCTAGCCTGCCTACCTACATGACATGGCTACTTACATGACACGGCTTGACTACATGACATGGCTGCCTACATGACAAGAATACTGTAGCTATGGGTTTTATGTTTATGTAAATTACAGTTTTATCTGCATTGTGAAACTGCTTTTAATTTAAAAGTAAAATACATTTATGCTTGAACATTCAAAAAAAAAAAAAAAAAAAAAAACTACAGACTTAGCTTCGGCGGTTACTTCTACGAAATAAGTTATAATCAAAAACTAAGACATTCTAACTCTGGTTTCTCTTCACAAACGAATAAATTTTTTGTGTTTTAGATTTTCATTTGGTGATATTTCCGGATTTCTTCACAGCAGACATGGCACCAGTCAAGAGCATGGATTCAATCGACATCGACCATTTTCTTGAGGGAAGACCACTACATAACAAAGGTACGTTGATAATCACAGTTACCGGCCCTGGCGCCGCGGGCAAGGCCACGCCTTCGTTAATCTCCAGCAGTGGCGGTATTGCCGACGTATACCGGTATGAAGTACCTACTCGGTGGTATGTTAACCTGACACAGGCGGCCCATGTGGCAGTGTACAAAGGCCTGCATGGCAAAACAAGAAAGCTGCCGGCGGAGGGATTAGAGCTATCGATACAGCACCTGGAAAGAGAAAAGGAAAGAGTGACAATTCATTGGTTCCCCAATACGATTTCGCCACAGGGAGTGAAATTCATTGTGGAAAAGACAATTGGAGATGAAAATGCTGAAGTCTTCAGAATCCAGAACGGTGGCGGCAAGTGGGGCGTGCTATGCACCTCCTCAAAACCGGTGCCGCACTACGCAAATATCACGGCGCCAGGAAAAATAACAGGCGATCACCGCATACTGTTTACTATGCCCGGTCGCCGGACTCAACGTCCATTTTGCAGTCTAGACGATCACTGGTCTAACAAATGCCCGACAAGGCGGCAGAAGAAAGACAATAACAAGAAAACCCCTGAACTAGCACAAGAGGAATTCCCGGCAATCACGGGTAAGGCCGACACACAGCAAAACAACGCCGTCCAAGATGACGTCGAGGTAGCTGGCGGACCGGTGACCACGGAGAAAGCCGTAGAAACACAAACAAAAACAACTTCACAAGAAACCAACGACGACGGTTTCCAAACCGTCATCTACGGCAGAAAAAGACAGTGGGCAGAGAGAAGAAATTCCTCAAACAATAAAGACAAAAGAGAAGAGGAGGGAAGATCTTCCCCTTCAAAACCATGCAAGAAAGCTGCTACAAAACAAAATGAAAACAGCGACAATGAAGGACCACTGTTTATCAACACTGACGAAGACACCGACGAAGACCACGAGGAGAACGAAAACCACAAACATATTATCACAACCGAAGACACAACCAAAAACTGATGTACCACAGAAAAGATAAAGGTATTCACTTAAATTTAACCACCATGTTGTTTAATTTTATTATAAAAATGGCTGACAATTTAGGTTTAATTAGCCTAAATATGCGTGGTATGAAAATGAAATTAAAACACATAGTCACACTCATACACAAACACAAGCCAGATTTTCTTTTATTACAAGAAACAAATATCCGAACAGACTATGAAGCAGAAGAATTGGTAACACGGCTAGGACTAAAAAATTCGTCATTCAGTTTGGCGGAAAACAACACAGGGTCAGGGACGGCGATCTTACAAATTTTCGACACATGGACTATTCTTAGGTCACACAGAGACCTACATGGTAGGATTTGTACAGCTGAAGTAAAAAACGAGACACACATGTATGCTATTATTAACATACATGCACCACCAAATTACAACTATCAACCTCTATTTTATGAACAGTTAGACGACTTATTAACGCAGACATACAGGGGACAAAATATTGTTCTTGCCGGCGATTTCAACTGTGTTCTTGAAGGAGTGGATGTGGTAGGAGCTGAAGTAAGAACACAGCTGAGAAGGTCCGGCAAGGACAGCATACATCAACTAGATACACTAATAAACATCATTGATACACACAACCTCACAGACATGGATGCCTCAAGGCTATCAGGTCTGTTAAGATACATGGATGCCTCAAGGCTGTCAGATCTGTTAAAGTACATGGATTCCTCAAGGCTGTCAGGTCTGTTAAGATACATGGATGCCTCAAGGCTGTCAGGTCTGTTAAGATACATGGATGCCTCAAGGCTGTCAGGTCTGTTAAGATACATGGATGCCTCAAGGCTGTCAGGTCTGTTAAGATACATGGATGCCTCAAGGCTGTCTGGTCTGTTAAGATACATGGATGCCTCAAGGCTGTCAGGTCTGTTAAGATACATGGATGCCTCAAGGCTGTCAGATCTGTTAAGGTACATGGATGCCTCAAGGCTGTCAGATCTGTTAAGGTACATGGATGCCTCAAGGCTGTCAGATCTGTTAAGGTACATGGATGCCTCATGGTGTTCAATGCTGTCAGATCTGTTAAGGTACATGGATGCCTCATGGTGTTCAATGCTGTCAGATCTGTTAAGATACAAGGATGACTCACGGTGTTCAATGCTGTCAGATCTGTTAAGATACAAGGATGACTCACGGTGTTCAATGCTGTCAGATCTGTTAAGATACATGGATGCCTCAAGGCTGTCAGATCTGTTAAGGTACATGGATGCCTCACGGTGTTCAATGCTGTCAGATCTGTTAAGATACAAGGATGACTCACGGTGTTCAATGCTGTCAGATCTGTTAAGATACATGGATGACTCACGGTGTTCAATGCTGTCAGATCTGTTAAGATACATGGATGACTCATGGTGTTCAATGCTGTCAGATCTGTTAAGATACATGGATGCCTCACGGTGTTCAATGCTGTCAGATCTGTTAAGATACATGGATGACTCACGGTGTTCAATGCTGTCAGATCTGTTAAGATACATGGATGCCTCAATGCTGCCAGATCTGTTAAGGTACATGGATGCCTCAATGCTGTCAGATCTGTTAAGATACATGGATGCCTCACGGTGTTCAATGCTCTCAGATCTGTTAAGATACATGGATGCCTCACGGTGTTCAATGCTGTCAGATCTGTTAAGATACATGGATGACTCACGGTGTTCAATGCTGTCAGATCTGTTAAGATACATGGATGCCTCAATGCTGCCAGATCTGTTAAGGTACATGGATGTCTCAATGCTGTCAGATCTGTTAAGATACATGGATGACTCACGGTGTTCAATGCTGTCAGATCTGTTAAGATACAAGGATGACTCACGGTGTTCAATGCTGTCAGATCTGTTAAGATACATGGATGCCTCAATGCTGCCAGATCTGTTAAGGTACATGGATGCCTCAATGCTGTCAGATCTGTTAAGATACATGGATGACTCACGGTGTTCAATGCTGTCAGATCTGTTAAGATACAAGGATAACTCACGGTGTTCAATGCTGTCAGATCTGTTAAGATACAAGGATGACTCGCGGCATTGAATGCTGTCAGAGAGGCAGGGTGGTTAAACAAATCAAGAGACAACTACGAATCTGCAACATTGACCAGTCTGCAAGAATACCAAGTCAAAAGCATGAAGCCAGACAAGAGCGCTATGCAGGGGCTAAAGATGAAGCCCAACAATACAGAATTGGTGTTATTGATCGCAACATGCTTATGGGGGAGTTGAGGAGGCGATCCAAGAACTTATGGACTGAATGATTCAATCAGTGAGGATAATCTGATGACTAACGCCTCATGGCAGTCACATGATAATGATGATAATGAATCATTGTTAGAATAACAGGAAAAAGAAGAATTTGAGGAGAATGAAGATGAAGAGGAAGCAGCAGAAGAAGCAACAGCAGAAACGATGGAAGCAACAGCAGAAACCATGGAAGCAGAAGAAGCAACAGCAGAACCATGGAAGCAGCATAAAAAGCAACAGCAGAAGTCATGGAAGCAGCAGAAGAAGCAACAGAAGAAACCATGGAAGCAGCAAGAGAAGCAACAGCAGAAGAGGAATAAGACAATGAAATCATTGAATGTCTCACCTTCTGGTTGTCTTTCCCAAAGTCAATTTTGTGTAGGCCTGCGTTGCCATTCCTATAAGATCCAATGCGTCTTCATCGTCTGTAAGAATGATTACAAAAGTTGAACACGCACACGGCATATCAGGAGTCAGGAACTATAGTCTCCGTTATGGATAATGGCATGAACTGTAATCTCCATTATAGATAATAATGTTTATCCAAAGGAGATGCAATAAAAAATCTTCAGCTAGAAGGTACAAGGTTCTACTCTAAAAGTAAAAAGTAAAGGACTCCATGACTTTAGGTGTATTTGGTACATGGTGAAAGCCCCAAATTATATAGAGCAATAGGCACTGGATAAGTGTTGATATCACACGAACTACCTTGACTTCCCAGAATATTTCACGGTGCCTATTGTATGACACATGACTACCACCAGCCTGTCAGGCAAGAGTGCCAGCCACGGTGTTACTGTTTCTTCTGCTACAGCAGAAGAATATTGTCTATAAATTAATCATGTAAGGGAAACAACATATGTACAAATATACGCACCATGTAATGCAAACAATAATGAGCAAGAATGCGAGGACTTCTACGAAGACATACATGACGTGCTAAATAAAATAGATAAGCAAGACAACATCATAGTTATGGGAGACTTCAATGCAAGACTAGGACATAACAGAGTCGGCATAGAAAAACATCTGGGAGCATTTGGAGATCAGCAAAATGAAAGGAATAATAACGGAAGTAGACTATTAGAGCTTTGCAGCCAACACGACCTCTATATAACAAACACATTCGATAAACATAAAGATTCACAAGTATACACCTGGTATAAATGGAACGATCTAGATACTAAAAGCCAAATTGATTTTATATTAACAAGAAATAACAGAAAGAGAAATATATTAGATGCAAGGGCAGTGCCCAATTTCAGTATAAACACAGATCATAAAGCAGTCCAGTCATTGCCACAATAAGAACAGTCAGAAGAAGAAAACAAAGACCAGGAAAATACACGCCATGCGAATCAGTAAACTTAAAAAACCTTAAAGACGAGGCAGTAAGGGAGAATTATGAGAAAGAACTAACTGAGCTCTTTGAAAAATTACCTACAGAAAGAAAAACAGTGGAAGAAGAATAGGAGATGTTCAAATCAAGCATTTTAAATACTGCAAAAAATAACATGCGGAACCACGAAACACGGATAAAGAAAATAACAAGTTGGTGGAACTCAGAAGTAAAGAAAGCGGTAACAGACAAAAAGGAAAAATATAAAAAGTGGTTGAAGAGCAAATAGAAATGTGATTACATAGAATATAGAATAGCGAGAAGACATGTGAATAGAATAGTAAAGAGGGAAAAACAAAAAGACTGGGAAGAGTATGGAGAAACCCTAAATAAAAACTACAAGCAGGTAACTAGAAACTTCTACAAAAAGATAGGTGCAATGCGAACCAGAGGAGAACCCTATGACCAAACTGAAATAATTAACAGCGAAAATGGAGAACCAATAAGTGAACAAAACCAAATTCTAATAAGATTGAAGCAGTATTTCGAACAACTTCTCAACATCCCATCAGATGTCACAGGAATTCAAGAGACATATACAGATGTCACCGAAGAACTAGAACCAGACATACTAAAAGAAGAAATTATAGAAGCCATCAGATTAGCCCCATTGAACAAATCATCGGGACAGGATGAAATACCAAATGAACTAATTAAAGCAGCAAGAAAAGTAGGAACAGCTTGGCTACATAGACTATTCAACCATGTTTGGGTCTAACAAAAGACACCACGAGACTGGGGAAACGCCTGTGACATAATGTCCCCAGTTGGCACCATCTCGCAGACGATTATAAATATCTTTTCTTGGAAAGACTAATTTCATGTGTGGGGGACTGGCGGTTGCCTTATATGGTAATGCTTAGCGCACATATCATCGTTCAGAACGAGGGGAGGAATCTTATGCCAGTAGCTGGAATTAGCATAGCTCCCGGGCTGGACCAGGGCTTCACTTGAGTCTGGAAGTCCCCACTATGTAGACGTGATTTTTTCAGGGAGCGGGTGAAGGCCCTTGTGGGGCCATTTTTGCCTCTATGTTGCATTGAAATTTTGAGGCAGGCGGGGAACATCTTGGTCGGATCAACTTTAGCTGTAAAACATCTGGCCGATATGTTTTGACTAGAAGTAGTGTATGAGGATGGACTGTTTCAGCCCGGCCCTCAGAACTTATGGCCTCGGCATTCCTTCCAAGAATTGGAGGCATGTGGGAAGTAATCCCCTATTATTCTTCTAGCCATATTGAGAAACTCCAGACGGAGTTATCTCCTTTTTTGGGTTTGGCAACTCTTGCGACATCAAGTATTGAAAAGCTGCAAGTTCTCATCCATGGCGTCTGACGAGAGATGTCACTAATCTTCTTCCGGTAGTAACCGGGAAGTTATAGTCTGCAACAGCTTACGGACTGGATGTTACTCTCGAGTGATAGAGAGTTCTTCGTTCGCTGGAGACCCCAGCGACTTTGTTGAGAGTCTGTGCTTTATTCGTTCCAGAATGTTGGGAGAGGGGCTTCTTATTCTTCCTGGTGAATCAGGGAAGTTATAGGTATGCCGAAGTCACAGATGGGATGGTACTTTCCATGTGAGAGGTCAGCATAATTTGACTTAGAAATGAACCCAGCTACGGTTCCCTGGTTTGTTTAAATGTCTTGCTGAGACATTTGAGATTTCATCTTTGTCCACGATGAAGTATGCAAGTCTTACAACCTTCGGGAGATCGCCTAGAGAGGTTCAACTAGCGATGACCCAATGCTTATGGAGAGTCCTTCCTTCACCAACAACACCAGTACGTCGTTGAGAATCCGTGCTTCAACTTTTCCAAACTGATGGACATTTCTATCAAGGGTTGAAATCCCTATTTTATGCAGACATATTTCCCTCTCAAGACCAACGCCATATCGAGTAGTCCAGACTCAGTCACACCATCATCATTTTTATAGAAGGGAACAAGTGAGGGCAGTTCCTTTTATTGGTCAATTATGACTGTCTTTTATCAATGTCAAGGAGCCGTATCCCCATTACCGTGTTCAGTATCCAGAGAACCTTTGTTTTTCTCAGTGGCACAGTGTGGTGTTTGGTCAAAGGTGGGATGGGGAGAGCCCATCTATTTCAGCAGTAAATCAGATGAGGAGTTTGGTAATAACAGTAGCAGAGTCGTTATAGACTTGTGGTGTGGGAGAAGTGTGGAGAAGCCCTGTGTGGAGTGAATCTACATTTTCCTGATTTTGAATATTGGTGTCTGCACGAACTTAGTTACAATAATGACACAATCACCAGTCAGATATTTGATCTATGTTCTGGTCGGTTTTTCCGTGTGATCGACATCATGTAGGGGTAGGGAAGAGAAGAGGAGGAGGAGAGTGTTAGATTATGAGTTATACATTATTTGAGAATGTATATTTTTTTTTGATGTTTGGATAGATTGTAGTGAAGCCAGAGTCTTGTATTTCCAGATTATGAGAGTCTGGCAATAAACATATATGTTCGTCAGGAGAGTTTTCATTGTCTACGTGACCAGTGTTACACTGTTTGTTATTGGAAAGAACTGTGCTATTGTAGTTTTATCTGCAGAGAATCCAGTGGGAGGTCGACCAACACACAGTCTCAGATATTTTATCCAAGAATAACAACTTGATAGAGATCGGTGGTTAAGTGACCTATTCTCTGTTTATTCTTCAGGAAGGTAGTTTATCTTGTAAAGTGGGTGGAGTCTATTTGACCATATCCCCCTTCTTACTTCAATAGATCCAATAACTACTCTATTCCTGGAGTCTTTTAGGAAATAAACTGTCTCGATCAACTGCCTTTATGCGGCGAACCTGATGGACTTATTGATTATTTCCCCTAGACACAATCTCAGTCCATTTCATATGGTACTCACATTTATTATCCCACAATTTGGGGTGCTCCTCCGGGAGATTTTTCTTATTTCTTTCAATATGATCGAGTTCAGATTCTTCCTAATAATTTTAATGTTGCTGATGCTGACATGGAAAATTATATGTTACCTCACAGGTGGAACGGCGTGGAATTGATATAGAAGGTTGATGTGACGTCATCTGAGTAATGATGTTCACAGATGGTGTTTTGATGGTCCATAAGTGGAACTTAGATTATGTTGAGAGTTTTTTTTATATCATCATCTGATCACATATGACCACTTATGTTTATTAATTAGTTGTCAATATTGCCATGTGATTTGTGCCAACATATGTGGCCATAACCAATTGTGTTATTTTAATTTGGTGTACACTTACCAGCAACAGAGAGCACAATCCATATTTTTTATAGGACTTAGGCAACTAGTTAATTTCCTGAAAAGCTTCTTGTAAAAAAATTTTTAATACCCATATATTTGGTTAAGAAGCCATGGGGAAATATAAAACATAATCGTACTACCCCTCCCAGTAAATGAAGTAGGCCAAGTTGTACCCGTCAATATTGTTCCACATGTAGACATAAAAGAAGGCGCAATGTATCATTACGGAGCGTAAACTCTAGTCGGTAATCCCGATTTTCATCCTTTTCGTCAGATTCTACATGTGTGAACTACTGGACGGCGTAAGGTAATTAGGGAACATTCTTCGGGAAACCCCATGACCTTATTCGCCACATCCGGTTTATAAATAGATCAGCACAGTAACTTGTGGGCTGGTCGACCTTGCGTGTCAGTTTTGGACACGGTTTTTTTTTCAGCTGCATTTTTCTTAGAAGCGTTGTGCTAAACACTATCGAAAGACGTGCAGTTGAATATCGGGGTACCTTTAACAGACGTCTCGTAAGCTTTTCGCAATAGAAGTTTCATCTACTTCCTATTTTGGGACTGTCAATTAAGCGTTGAGGTGTATTTATATATATTCGCCTTTATCCCGAATTATGAGAAGTCGTACGTGATTTTAGGAGGGGATCCCACCTATTTACTCTCCAATTTACGAGGGGAAAGAAACGGCCCTCGGCGACGACATCTTTCCTTTTATCCTCATTTCAGGGGAACATGGAACATGCGGGCAGCTTTAGCTTCCCAGTAATGTTTCATGAACTGTCATATTCATCTTCATATATATAACTATATGAAACGTTCGTGCGGACCAAGTCTCCACGTATGACAGGTTGAAAGTGGCAGAGCAGCGCTCGCCTTCTTTCTATTTACTACTGTTGGTTTTAATCTTTACCTTCCATTTAGCGCGGTAAAATGACAGAGAAAGTATACTTCTTTACTCCAGCCAACAGGAAATTGTAAGGAAACAGTGCACATTTTCCTTACTTTCTTTACAAGAGTCGGCCCGGATACGAAATCTCTTGTGGTTCTACGAATAGTAGACTTTTAAGACCTCAATGCTACGAAGCATAATAAGTCTTTTAAATTATTCTATAGCATGACATTTTTAAACGTCACCTCGAGGGCCCTAATGCTTAGAATAATTATTATTCCATTGGAATCATGTACTGATAGCCAATTAATTATGAATCTAGGTCGGAGGGGGAGTTAATGTAAAGTTGACCTGGTTTCATTTTCGCCAACAAGCAATCGTTGTACTAACAGGCCGAAACAGTCTTTATACGGAAAAGTAGGTTACAACAACTAGAGAAGACGGCTGGTTGAAATTGAAGCTAGAACCAGTGTGTTCAGCTGCATTGATCGCATTCCGGGAAAGACCCGCGGGTCATCCTTCATGAAGAATTGGGCGCGTAACCGGAAGGGCTTCAGCACTGGTTATAAACACTGACTCATCAACAGCTGAGGCATTTGACTTCTACTGACGGTCGAAAATTCGTGGATGTTGAGTTGAGAATACGTCGAGAAGACGGTCGAGATTAAACTATACCGAACGGATTAGATTTACAACTTGTAATCAACAATAGACATTGGATTTGGAGGAGAATAGAGAATGTGGCCCTTTCCAAATTGATCACAAACAGAGCAATATTTGCCCAAGGCAAACCTCGGAACTAATTCTTATCGCACCTCGCCAGAATTAATTGAGTCATACAGGACGCTCTATTTTTAAACTCCTTTCGGCAGCAGCCGCTTTTTAGATTCTTGGTGGTAGGCAAAATAGGGGAAATATACTAACACGAAGTGCTAGTCAACCTTTTATCGGTTCCGTATGCCGACGTGACTGAGTTTAGTGGAAGGGATCCAACATTGCTCTTATATAGAATCGGCATCCGAAGGTGGGAATTTACGGATGGGATTTCTATTTTTTTGATGTTGTGAGGACAGAGGTGACCAATGGAGTCGTTCCTTTTTTGTTCACACACGTTTTTAGAGGTAGAGTAAAACCTCTATTTTATTACTGAGTTCGCCAATATACCTTCAGAATATGAATGCAGGCGGCTCAGGAAGAGGAGGATTTGTGATTTATAGCAGCGGAATTTGTGAGCTAGGAGGAGTGGTATGGACAACTCAAGGGGAAGTAGGATTGGAAAGTAGATGGTTTAAGAGAGGCACCAGGGAGTAGAAAGGTGGTTACCATACAGAGTCTGGGAGCTGGTTTAACTGGTCTTACTTGTTGTACTCAACAAGTTGAATTGGGGGACTTCTGTGACATAATGTCCCCAGTTGACACCATCTCGCAGACGATTATAAATATCTTTTCTTGGAAAGACTAATTGCATGTGTGGGGGACTGGCGGTTGCCTTATATGGTAATGCTTAGCGCACATATCATCGTTCAGAACGAGGGGAGGAATCTTATGCCAGTAGCTGGAATTAGCATAGCTCCCGGGCTGGACCAGGGCTTCACTTGAGTCTGGAAGTCCCCACTATGTAGACGTGATTTTTTCAGGGAGCGGGTGAAGGCCCTTGTGGGGCCATTTTTGCCTCTATGTTGCATTGACATTTTGAGGCAGGCGGGGAACATCTTGGTCGGATCAACTTTAGCTGTAAAACATCTGGCCGATATGTTTTGACTAGAAGTAGTATATGAGGATGGACTGTTTCAGCCCGGCCCTCAGAACTTATGGCCTCGGCATTCCTTCCAAGAATTGGAGGCATGTGGGAAGTAATCCCCTATTATTCTTCTAGCCATATTGAGAAACTCCAGACGGAGTTATCTCCTTTTTGGGTTTGGCAACTCTTGCGACATCAAGTATTGAAAAGCTGCAAGTTCTCATCCATGGCGTCTGACGAGAGATGTCACTAATCTTCTTCCGGTAGTAACCGGGAAGTTATAGTCTGCAACAGCTTACGGACTGGATGTTACTCTCGAGTGATAGAGAGTTCTTCGTTCGCTGGAGACCCCAGCGACTTTGTTGAGAGTCTGTGCTTTATTCGTTCCAGAATGTTGGGAGAGGGGCTTCTTATTCTTCCTGGTGAATCAGGGAAGTTATAGGTATGCCGAAGTCACAGATGGGATGGTACTTTCCATGTGAGAGGTCAGCATAATTTGACTTAGAAATGAACCCAGCTACGGTTCCCTGGTTTGTTTAAATATCTTGCTGAGACATTTGAGATTTCATCTTTGTCCACGATGAAGTATGCAAGTCTTACAACCTTCGGGAGATCGCCTAGAGAGGTTCAACTAGCGATGACCCAATGCTTATGGAGAGTCCTTCCTTCACCAACAACCCCAGTACGTCGTTGAGAATCCGTGCTTCAACTTTTCCAAACTGATGGACATTTCTATCAAGGGTTGAAATCCCTATTTTATGCAGACATATTTCCCTCTCAAGACCAACGCCATATCGAGTAGTCCAGACTCAGTCACACCATCATCATTTTTATAGAAGGGAACAAGTGAGGGCAGTTCCTTTTGTTGGTCAATTATGACTGTCTTTTATCAATGTCAAGGAGCCGTATCCCCATTACCGTGTTCAGTATCCAGAGAACCTTTGTTTTTCTCAGTGGCACAGTGTGGTGTTTGGTCAAAGGTGGGATGGGGAGAGCCCATCTATTTCAGCAGTAAATCAGATGAGGAGTTTGGTAATAACAGTAGCAGAGTCGTTATAGACTTGTGGTGTGGGAGAAGTGTGGAGAAGCCCTGTGTGGAGTGAATCTACATTCTCCTCATTTTGAATATTGGTGTCTGCACGAACTTAGTTACAATAATGACACAATCACCAGTCAGATATTTGATCTATGTTTTGGTTGGTTTTTCCGTGTGATCGACATCATGTAGGGGTAGGGAAGAGAAGAGGAGGAGGAGAGTGTTAGATTATGAGTTATACATTATTTGAGAATGTATATTTTTTTTGATGTTTGGATAGATTGTAGTGAAGCCAGAGTCTTGTATTTCCAGATTATGAGAGTCTGGCAATAAACATATATGTTCGTCAGGAGAGTTTTCATTGTCTACGTGACCAGTGTTACACTGTTTGTTATTGGAAAGAACTGTGCTATTGTAGTTTTATCTGCAGAGAATCCAGTGGGAGGTCGACCAACACACAGTCTCAGATATTTTATCCAAGAATAACAACTTGATAGAGATCGGTGGTTAAGTGACCTATTCTCTGTTTATTCTTCAGGAAGGTAGTTTATCTTGTAAAGTGGGTGGAGTCTATTTGACCATATACCCCATTCTTACTTCAATAGAGCCAATAACTACTCTATTCCTGGAGTCTTTTAGGAAATAAACTGTCTCGATCAACTGCCTTTATGCGGCGAACCTGATGGACCTATTGATTATTTCCCCTAGACACAATCTCAGTCCATTTCATATGGTACTCACATTTATTATCCCACAACGCCATAAGTATCCCAATTTGGAAAGAACAAAGGCAGCAAAAGAGACTGCACACAATACAGAGGCATTTCACTGTTGAGTCATACTGGGAAAATATTTTACAACATTCTTGAAAAAAGATTACGAACTACTTTAGAACCCCAGCTAAGCGAAACACAGCTTGGATTTAGGAAAAACAAAGGATGCACAGATGCCATTTTTGCTCTTAGACAACTTATAGAAAAGTCAATCGAATTCAATGAAACACTCTACTTAGCCTTTATCGACCAAGAAAAGGCATTCGATAGAGTAGATAGAAACAAGTTGTGGGAAATCCTTAAACAATATGGAGTGAGTACACATCTAACAAACCTATGAAGAAGTTTATACAACAACAGAGAATGCATAGTGAGAGCAACTGGAGGACACTCAGAACCCTTCACCATAAAATCTGGAGTACGACAAGGTTGTGTCCTGTCCCCTCTCTTGTTCATAACGTATATAGACAACATATGTAAAGAAACCAGCCAAGCAGAGACAGCAAGAATACCGCTTGACGAGAACACAGAAGAAGAACCAAATGCAAATCTAACCATTAGAGAACTCCTGTTTGCGGACGATCAAGCACTAATAGCAAAATCAGAAGCTGAATTACAAGACCACATGAATAGTCTAAACGAAATGTGCAGGGAACATAACATGAAAATTAGCACCAGCAAAACAGAGGTAATGACTATAACTAAAGAAGAACAAACAACAACAATTCACCTAAACGAACATCCCTTGAAACAAGTAAAGAGTTTTAAGTACCTAGGAAGTATAACATCATCATATATCCTGGCCTACCACAGGGATCACCATTATCTCCGGTACTGTTCAACGCCTACACAGTGAGAATCACCAGTGAGCAGATCACTGGACCTGGCAGGACATTGTCGTATGCCGATGATGTTTTAGTGTATCGTCAGGGTAAGGATAGAGAGGAGGTTGCTGTGGAACTACAAACCGAACTCAATCGCATAAGTACTTGGTGTGATGAAGCTGGGGCAATGGTCAACCCAACAAAGGCAACAGTGACTTGGTTCTCGTTGAATAATCATATTGTCAACAATCCAACACCAACTGTAATGCTGTGTTCAGAGACGGTGGAAAGAACGCAGGCAATGAATTACCTGGGGATACGGTTTGATCGAAGCCTTGCTTATAATGTGCACATAGACCAGGTGATAACAAAGGCCAAGCGGGGTTTGGCAGCGATGCGGGTGATGGCGGCAGCAAACTGTGAGCAGCGCCATCTATGTCTTCTGTACGAGGGGTTGGTCATGTCTGTTTTGGAGTATGCAATGGCAATCCTGACTCTCAGCCATAAGCAGATAGAAAGGATGGAAAGGATACAGAATGAAGCTATGCGCATTATTCTTGGATGTACAAGAGATACAGCATGCAGGGCGATGCGCTACCTTCTTGATTTTCCAACCATTGAAGAGAGAATACAAGTTTGCAGGGCACGCGTCTACCTCAGAATTAACGCAAACACACAACATCCACTGCATAGTGAAATTAGGAAGGTGAAGGGCAGCAGGTTAAAAAGAGGACAGTCGTGGATGGGTCAAGCCGAAGACATTCTTCAACAGGTGTGTTCACTTGAGGACTTAGAACCTGGCGAGGAGTGGGTACAAGTGCCAACAGACTTCTGCACATCCTTTTCAGTTTGCATCCAACTAGATAGAAAATGCAGACAAGAAAATTCGGCTGCTGTTGAGGCTGAAGTACAAGCGTTGATTTTCGAGAATTCGCTAGACGGTGACGCGGTCATCTACACAGATGGGTCGGTCGTCCGACATGTGAGAAGCTCATGGGCCTTTACAGCTCGGGCCGGAGGGAGAATTGTGAAGGAGGACTCTGGTGCTTTCACTGAAACCACAAGTAGCCTGACCATGGAAGTCATGGCAGTAAGTAAAGCAATAACATGGCTCGAGACACAGACATTCACTAGGGCTTGTTTCCTTAGCGACTCAATGAACATGATCAAGAGGATAGAGGAGGGGTCGATCCGAAGAGAATGGTTGCTGCCTCTGAAGCGGTCTCGGCTGGCAAAGATTAGTTTCATCTTCGTGCCAGGTCATGCGGGAGTACAAGGAAATGAGCGGGCTGACAAGCTCGCAGGTGAGGCTACTATGGAGGGCGGACGCGCCATGGACCAGGCTGACATTCTGAATGCTCTACGAGAAGTGAGACTTTTGCGAGAACCAAGTGATGACTGTGAATCTACAACAATGGCCAGACTGCGGGAGCAGCAAATTAAAAGAGGGGTGGCCAAACAAGAACACTACGCAGGAAGCCAAAGAAGATTGATAAACCAACACAGAACTGGCGTTGTTAGCCGCTACACGCTGCGGGATTTGCTGAGGAGGGGATCCGAGCACTTATGGACTGAATGGTTCGATGTGCAACGAGGATGATCTGTCGACTAACTAACTAACTAACTAACATCATCAAATGGCAGATCAGAAGACGAGATCGAAAATAGATGCAATAAGGCAAACCAACTCATTGGACAAATGGCACCAATACTAAAGAACAAACATGTATCAATAACTACTAAGAAAGCACTTTACAACACAATCTTCCTACCAACTCTATGCTACCAATGCCAAATCTGGACAATGACAGAAAAAGAGAAAAGAAAAATCACAACAACAGAAATGAGATTCATGAGAAGAATACTCAACGTATCAAGGAGAGATAAGATCAGAAATGAAGAAATCAGGACTAAAGTGGGGGCTAAAGCAGCACTAGATTTTATTAGAAAGCAGCAAGTCAAATGGTTTGGCCATGCAAGTAGGTTACCAGTCAACATCATACCACAACAAGCAATGATGTACAGACCAGATGGAAACAGAGGAAGCGGCCGACCACGTAAACGTTGGACGGAGGGAATAGCAGAGTCCATGGGAATTATCGATATATGAGGCCCATAATCGGGCACTCTCACGAAGTTTATACTTCACCTCGACACCGCAAGGTACAAGAGGAACATGATGAGATGAGAAGGGAAACAACCTCTGCTGAAAGCAGGAGTTATCTACCTGCACAATATTGGGGACGAATTATTAATATATTGTTAGTATGGGACATAACTCGCCTAATTTATTTTCTAAAGAAGCGATTCGACATTATATTTAAGCCGTTTAAGATGAGGAAACTAATCGATCAAAACTTTCAAAATAATATGTCAATCAAACTTTCTGATTGAGTGTATTACACAACAGTGCATAAAATATATTTTATATATGAAAACATACATTGTATTAGCACTGCAGGATATATGCAAGATTTGGATGGGTGTCTCCCAATTGACTGCCTACATTAATCACTCTGGTTTCTCTTCACAACGTATAAATCTTTCACCTTTGTTTGTCGAGAACAAACCTTTGTTTGTCGCTTCTCGGCCTTTGGCTAAGATCAAGTGTATTTGCTGGCCCCCGACAGTAGTGCGCTTGGTCTGGTCGGAGGCCGGGATGATCATTCTCGGTCCCTTGGCTAAGATCAGACGCATTTGCTGCATCCCTCCAGTAGTGCGCCTGGTCTGGTCGGGGGCCGGGTGATCCAAAAAAAAAAAAAAAAACCTCACATAAGCATCACTTTAAATGTGGGCCCGGTGGACCACTGTGGGCAATAGCTCACAGTGGGACTAAGGGTCCACGCCAAAAACAGGGGACGCGGGGAACCAGCTAGTCTGGGATGACCGCCAAACCCACACAAAAAAGAAAAAAAAAGAAAAAAAAAATTTGTTTGTCGAGACATGCGACTACTGATAGAACTATATCAATCAATCAATCATGTGCCATGCCGGAAAGCGTGGGCGGTCATGATTCGCCATTTCACTCGATCACCAGAGTCGTGGATCAGCTCAGTGTTCCTGTCTCGTCCATGCCATGTGGCCAAGCCATCCAGGTATTTTCCTCTCGGTCTTCCTCTTGGTCTGTTCCCCTCGATCTTGCCAGCTGTCACCAAGTTCTCCAGTCCATTTCTTCTCATAACATGTCCAAAAAAATTTTGACTGTCTACGTCTAATTTCTCTAATCAATCTACGATTTTCATTTGTCTCTTGTAGTACTTGGTCATTGGTTTTTCTATCTGTCCATGGTATTCTTTGCATTTTCCTCAGAAACCACATTTCTGCAGCCATCAGATGTTTTTCAGCTTGACTATATACATACCAAAAATACATACACATTTATGTGTATATTTCCACCCACGAACACACACACGCATACCGACTTAAACGTATACGTACAGACATATCTGTTTTGATGTATGTTTGACCCCTAACCATGCGTGGATAAACGTATAATTTTCATAAATAGCGTGACTGAAAAGTGATTTTGTTTCCGTGGAACCTTTTACAAAACCCCTTACGCCAAACGCCAAGAACCAACACAATTTCAAGCCTTGGAGTCACCTTGGACAACGGCAGCTTTCCGGTTTTAAACTTCTCATCCCGCTAACATCAGAATACATTCTTTGCGATTCATTGTGTGACACCCTCCCCCCTCTGCTCTCTTGTTCCTCCTCTCTCTCTCTCTCTCTCTCTCTCTCTCTCTCTCTCTCTCTCTCTCTCTCTCTCTCTCTCTCTCTTCTCTCTCTCTCTTACCCTGTCACACACAAGCACACACATTCTATGGGAATCAGTGTTCGTTGTCAATCGAGGTTGTGACCCTTGCTTAGCCGACACAGGTAAATCCTTTGTACTGACCTTCTCCCGGCCCAGCGAACATAAAAAATAATCCTTCGTACCTGTAAACGACAAAGTGTGAAGGGTTTTCTATTAAATGGTTTGGGTTGAATGGGAATGAATGATTACTCAACCACCATATGTAGGTGGTTACACCATGCCAAGACTATAATGCTGTCTTCTTCTTCTTCAGCGTTCCGAGATCCGAGCCATTGATAATGCTGTCACACTTGCATAAAATGTATATGCTTTATTTGTTAATGTAAAAAGACATTGTTTTGTATAAATATAAATGTCTATATATTAACAATATTGTAATAAATAAAGGTGGTACAAGAGTTGGCCGTGTGAGTCGACATCAGGTTTTCCAGCGGTTTGTTTTGCTTCATGGGCAGCCGATACCCACACCAACATTTCATTCAATGTTGTGGGTGTGAAAGAGAACACATGGTGTGTGGAAGGACATTCTTAAGTTAATTTTTTTTTTTTGTGGTTTGTTCATATTTTATGCATGCTATGTAAATATACTTTGTAACTTGATGTTGAAACGCATTGCACTCCGATTCGACACACAAACGCCCTGTTAAACAGACCTACACAAATACCCTACACGCAGCACACCTGTTAAAATACTAACAATACAAATGCAGAAGGTTTAACACTCAATAAAAATTTTAAGAAAAAGTTTAGGGGCTGCGTGGTCTCGAGGTATGGTGTCCGCCTCGAGTGCTGGAGGTCCCGGGTTCAAGCCCCGGTGATGACCGGGATTTTTTCTCGTGGACTTCTAGCCATAAAATTTCCCCTGGTCTCTGAGTAGTGAGATCGGACGTCCGTGTGTATTGTTGCGCACGTAAAAGATCCCTTGGCAGTTGGAAATCGAAAAATAGTAGCCTAACGGCGCTGCCCGGACAAAATTTCGAGTTAAAAATCTACCCAAAGTAATTCAGGATCCTCGCCGGTGCTACGGAGTTCATGCACTGAGCTGAGTTTCTCCAGACTCAGGTTTGAGTTAGGAGGAGAACGGAGCACTTATGGGTTGCACCCGTGTGCCGTGATGTTGATCCATCGACTAAACTAAACTAAACTAAAAATTTAAAAAAAGAAAAAAAAATGTATGTCCAGACCGCTCTTGTTATCATCCATTTGGCTAGTGGGGCGGCTCTGTCCCCTCTGGGAACTGTGAGACCTTATAAATAAAAGAAATTGTATGTTCAGTGGAACCCTGTCAGCCCACCTCCACGTAGAAGCCCTCCAAGGATACAACAGAGACAGGAGAAGAACACCACCAAGAAGATGCACACCATGTAGACGATCACGTTGACCAGCTGCTCGTAGAAGACACCGTAGATCAAGTTCTAGCTCATCACGATAACTTTCAATTTCAATCACTTCAGTGCCTTCCATTTGTTTCATTACATAGGTCATTTTATTGATTTAAAAAAACAAAACCATTTTTAGTAAAGATTTCCATGGATAGGAGCAATATAATGAGGCTAAAGACTATTTTTTCAAACCCTATACACTAGAGTATTATCGAACACATACCATGAATGGTTTATCAAACACTAACAACTGAAAAGCAGAGATGCTTTTGTTTAAGGATCTCTTCACCTTTTCGAGCAGTGAGCCATATTTACTATTGTCGGTAGTTAAGCTGGCCACAACGTTATATACTTATAAAAGTCTTGCAATATCATTCTTAACTCTCGTCAACAAAATTCTAAAACTTTAAAGGCAGTCAGTGTCAGTACTACATTGCGGTCATTGTTTGGTTTAAAATCAAAAGTTCATTTAATAATAAATTTTAAATCAGTTTCCAAAATGACTATTAATGCAAATTTACAATTGCAACTGTTCTTCATAACCAGTTACTTAAGTTCAGATGCCAGTTTATCAATGTCTAGGCACAAATCTGTCGTGCCCAAAGTCACAAGCGCAGCTAGGTTACTGTCGGTGAGTCTAGGAACGTTGCTTGTATTTTTTATAACGATCATTGCGGAAAATGACTGCTCGCATCTGTAAGTCGAACCAAAATGACAAATGTATCTCTCGGTGAATGAACGCAAGTGTTCAAATTGTTTGACAGGCAATAGTCGCCAGAATGAAATCATATCATCAGCAAGAAGATCCAGAAATTTACATCTCAGTGCAGAATTGCATTTCAAATCAATTACAAATCAAGAGTAAATTATCGCACGCTGACTGGGCGCTACCGAGTGCATTTGTGAAATTATTAAAATATATTAAATAACGAGGCCTCGCGTGCCACTTTCTGACAGCTGGCAGGCCACAAGCAGCACGCGGGCCGTGGTTTGGGAACCTCTGCTCTAGATGATATTAGTGTATATACAGTAAAACACCCAGTTTTCACCAATAATCCATCCGAAAACCAGAGGCAATTATTTCCATATGAATCAATGTAACTCAATACTCGTTCTAGACACTTCAAAATATAAGGGTCGTTCATTTAAACCCGTTCCAATGGCTTTATTACAAAAGCATGAAAGAAACATTAACAGGTGTGGTAGAATTAAACAAAGCATTCATTTTGAAGGAATTATGCACCATGGGTTGGTCAGAAGAACGAACGAACGAACGAACTTTATTTTCAAAGGGTAACAAATTGGGCACGCAGGCCCGTCTTACATTCGGCCCTTCCAATCACTCATCTTTCGTTCATCAGTGCATAGTGCATTCACTATAGGAAAAAGAAACACCTTGTCAAATGAATGTTGTAAACATAAACAATGCATGTTACCATGTTATGAGACAAACCCCCCCCCCCTCCCCACCCACCCACCCACCGATCACTTATCCATCCGCGTGTCCCTCACACACACATCCTCCACCACTCAACCACACACATACCCACAGACACATACATTCCCCCATCCATCCACCCATTCCCCAACCAACACATCCCACATAACCCAAACATACACCATCGCCCCACCCACACACACGCATCTCCCACCCACCACACATCCCTCAACACACGTCCCCCACCCACCCACACACAAACCCAGGCACACAGGCATGCATCCACCCATCCATCACCCATCCACACATCCCCCCACCTTCACACATCTCCCCACCCACACGCACACATCCTCCACCCATCCCTTAACATACCAACACTCACCTACCCACATATCCTCCAATACCCACCCACACAACCCAACCACTCAGCCAAACACACATCCCTCAACCACATATCCAACACCCACACACAAACATATTCCCGCCAACTCACATATCCCGCACCTACCCACACACAATACCCGCACCCACCCACACGTCCCCAACTTACACATCCCCCACCCACACAATCTTCCGCACCCACAGATCCCACACTCAACCTACACACACTCACCCTCCCACACACCTCCACTCACCCACTCACAGCCCACCCTCCCCCCACCGATCTCCAATCCACAATCACACATCCCTTAACTACACATCTCACGACCCATACACTCACACACACACACATCCCCAGCCACCAACACATTCCTCATCCAAAAACACACACCCCCCACCCAAACACCTCCCACCATCCACATATACCCCACCCACACACATCCACTGCTCACACACATCTTCTCACCCACACACACACATCCCCCACCCATACACTCATCTCTCACACACATCCACCACTCACGTACTCATCCGTCAACCACTCACACCTACACATCACCCACACACCTATCAACATATGCATCTCTCATCTACCCTCCCACACACACACACACACACACACCCAAACCACCCAGCTAAACACACATCCCCCATCCTCACATAAACATTAGTGATACAATTCAACTCTTTCTCCTTTCTCTATCTCTCTCTCACACACACACACTATCTCTCCTTCCCTCTCTCTCACAACTATTCTCTCCTCTCTCTCCCACTCTCAAACTCTCTCACTCACATTACAGTAATGTCATATCATACATGATAAAATCAAGTGGCATACAAAATGATAATATGAAAGATGAGAGTACACAAAAATATGGAGTGGCATGTTACAGGACATGCGTGCGCTCAATTCTCTCTCTCTCTCTCTCTCTCTCTCTCTCTCTCTCTCTCTCTCTCTGTCTCTTCTCACCAACACCACACACACACACACAGCAGAGAAACGCACAAACAATGCGACATACAAACACATACATACACACACACAAACACATCAATTCTACCTCTGTCTCTCTCTCTCTCTCTCCTCTCTCGCTCTTACTCTCTTCTCTTCTCTCTCTCTCTCTCTCTCTCTCTCTCTCTCTCTCTCTCTCTCTCTCTCTCTCTCTCTCTCTCACTCGCAATCACTCTTTCACCCATTAAGTCAACTCTCTCCATCTTTCATTCACTCTATCACACTCTCTTTCACTCTCACTCACACACAGACACACACACACCCTCTCACGCTATCAAATACACATTCCCTCGCATACACACGAAAGCATATACACATACACACACGAGCATATACACAATATACCCACGCAAACATACACACATCCACACCCATACACATAACTTACACACACGTACACACAAATACACACTCCATCGCATACACTGCATGCATGCACTCATACACTCAAACATATGAACATACATACACAAACATACACATATTTATACACGCACATACACACATATACACGCGCATATACATATAAACAGACACATGTAAGCACACATAAACAGACATATAAACATACTCACACACAAGGACACACACATACACACACTTACACACACACGCAAATTCAGACATGCACACACAAACACTCACATACACACATGTAAACACACACATACACACATATGGACAAACGTACTCACACACACCCATCCACCCACACACTTACTCACACATACACGCTGCCTCACATAATCTCACCCTCTCACTCACACTCCCTCATTTACTCTCTAAACCACACTAACTCACTCTCTTACTCGCACACACAGACAAGTACATAGACACACACAATCACCCACTCTCTCTCTCTCTCTCTCTCTTCTCTCTCTCATTTATTCACTTCTCATGCACTCTCACACTTACCCACTGTCTCTCTCTTACACACTCACTCGCTCTCACACTCACTCACACACGCACATACACACATACTCACAAATTCTCCCCCTCACTCACTAACTCACTCTCCCTTACTCACTCATTCACTCGCTGTCTCTCTAGCTCACACTCACTCACTCACTTTCTCACTCTCTCACACAGACAGGCAGACACAAAACACAACCTCTCTCTCACACTAACTCATTCTCTCACTCAATCTCTCACACATACGTGCACACAGACATTCACTTACTCTTTCATTCACGCAGGCACACGCGCATACATATTCTCTCACTTTCTCTGTCTCATACTCACTCTCTCACTCACACTCTTTCTCCTTCACGCTCCCATCCACTCTCTCACTCACACAGTGAAAAAATGATAGTGAAATAATGATACCAGTAGGTGACTTATGGAGGTATATATTCGGTATGAAGTAAGTATTGAAAGAGTTTTCGGTTGAATGTGTAGGGACTCATTGGCGTTTTCAGATATGGTGGAAGGCTATTCCACAAGTGAGCACCAGAATACGAGAAACTTGTTTTGTGTAAGTCCAATCTAGGCTTTGGAACCTGTAATAAATTTAAGCGCTTACTGTTCATTGCATTAGATTGAATTAACGGTAGAAGATACTCTGGGTTATTTTCAGATATAATTTTATTCACTAATTTGGCTTTGTTAAAAAGGAATCGCTTTCGAAGTAGTAGAAGTCTTAGGTGACTATATAAGTTATTACTTTCAACGTGCTTTATGCCAGAAACTAGACGTATAGCACGGTTTTGAAGCGAACACAGTCGTTTCATATTAGATTTAGGGCAACCATCCCAGACTGTGGAACAATAGCCGAGAGGTGATTGGATATATGATGCATAGAATATTTTTCGTGTGCTTTCATCCAAGAAGTGCTGAATTTTAGTAAGTTGGCAAACTTTTTGTGCTATTCTCTTGGTGAGGACGTGAACATGAGAGCTCCAGTTTAGATGTCTGTCAATTAATAGACCTAATGTTTTGTGTTCATTTACATTAACTATAGGTAACGTGTCCACGTGGAGATCAAGCGGTGCCCCAGTTATGGCTAGGGTCTGTAGTTTTTGTCTGGTCGTTATTAGCATGGATTTGGATTTTGTCGATGTTAATTATCATGCGGTTTTCATTGCTCCATCTACTAAGGTTATCAAGTGTAATTTGTAAAGAACTCTCTAAGTCACTACGGTTCTCTTGACTAGTGTATATAGTGCAGTCGTCTGCAAATAGGTCACACGCAGTATTGAGATACAAAGGAAGATCGTTAATATAAACTGCAAAAAGCAGCGGACCTAGTATTGAGCCCTGAGGCACACCAATATTAAGTTGTGTGGGTCTTGATAGTCAGTTATTGAAGGACACTACTTGTCTGTCGGATAGAAATGACGTAATTAGGTTCACCATACTGGTGCTAGTCTTCATTTGTTTGAATTTTCTAATTAAAATATCATGATCTACCATATCAAAGGCCTTTCTAAAGTCTACAAATACCGCTCCACAAATGTTGACATTGTTGATACAAAGATGCCAGTTATCGGTCATTTTTGTTAGGGTACTATGGCAAGAATATTTAGGTCGAAACCCAGATTGACTGTCAATTATTAGATCGTTGTTAATTAAATGGTGTAATGTTATTTTATGTATGTGTTTTCTAATGGCTTTGTTAGCGACGATTGTAAGGAAATAGGTGTATAATTACCCAAGACGCTATTATCAGTTGAGCCATTTTAAGTAGAGGATAAACTTTAGCAATTTTAAAGGCAGATGGAAAGTAGTTTTTGGACAGGCACTGGTTATATATGAACGGCAAGGACTCACTAATAATTGGTGCAGCACAGCGAAGAATTATATTACTGATACCATCTAGGCCTTCTGAATTTGTTGATTTGAGATTTTAGAGATATTTACATACTTCTGCAACAGACATCAAGGGAATCTCAGGGAGAATATTTCTAGAGCATTTCTCTTCACAGAATGATGACAGTGAGCTTAAATTACAAGCTGAGTCTGGTATTAAGGACTTTAGATTCTCTATTTCTGATTGAAAGAAGCAACTTAAATCCTCGCATGTTATAGTGCTCGGCAATGCTGACTCTGAAGAGTGTTTCTTGTTGGTTAGCGTGTTAATAGCCTTCCATATATTTGTGTTATTTGATTTATCTACAATCAAATTTTTGAAATGATCTTTCTTTATCCTACGGATTTCATATTTAACTTTATTTCTTAGTCTAAGGTAATTGATAAAATCTTTATTTTTGTGCGCTGTATCTCGTTCACTCATGATTTCGAGAACTTCACTAGTCACCCATGGAGATTTATGTTGATTCTTGACTCGAACTTCTTTGACTGGCACATGTTTATCAAACACACTGTAAACTGTCTTTGTCCAGTAAGCTAGTTCATCATCCGGATCAGGAAGTTGGTAAACATGTTCAAGGGCTGCATTTTTTATGTCGTCTAAAAATAAACTTTGATTGAGAGCTTTTAGATGTCTAAATTTGATTAAATGTTTATTTTTAGGAGATTTGAAACCAATTTTCGACCATGTACAATAATTTGGGTAAAGGTCACTAACTCCACTAACAGGAACAGAACATTCGATAATATTAATTGCACAAGTAACATATATATGATCAATTATAGCTGAGGAGGTGTCTGTAACCCTTGTGGGACGGATTATTAGTTGTTTGAAATCGTAAGATAGAACTGTATCGTCCCATGTCTGATTGGATTTAGTAATATCTATGTTATAGTCACCTAATACCATGTCTTCTCTACCTGCTGTTATCACTCTATCCATCATTGTAGTGAAACAGCCATACCAACTGTACCCAGCACACGGATTCCGATATAGGTATCCAATGAGAAACGGTAGCTGACTGGCTGGCTTCACCTCTAACCAAAACACATTCTATCTCTACTGACTCGAGATCACTTCTACGGGAACATTTGAGAGAATTGGAAATGTATACAGTAATACCTGTCTCTAATGTTTGATTAGAAGCCGTAAGTGTTCAGGCAAGCATCCCTTTGCTTAGGTAGGCGGCGAATGCCGTACGCAAAGAGAGATTGTGGTTTCTCACTGAACCAAGTGTTTACCGCGTTCATTACGTCTGCATCTGTGTGAAATCGTTGCCCTTTGAGAGCTTTATTAGAGGTCCGAACAAATGAAAATCACATGGTGACAAATCAGGACTATAGGCTGGATGTTGCAGAATTTCCCACTTCTTCCAAGCTAATGCTTCCTGCACAATCTTTGCAACATGTGGACGAGCATTATCGTGCAATAAAATCTCACCGCGAGAAAGCATGCCGAGTCGTTTATTCTTGATGGCTTTTTGCAGCTTGTCTAGTGTTTCCAAGTAGTGGATAGAGTTGATGTTGACACCAGGTTCTTTAAAGTCGGCCCACTAATAGCCCTTCATGGTAAAAATAAAATGCGCTCAGCATAACCTTACTAGCAGGAAACCTGTAACTTGAATTTTTTTGGCTTTGGTGATCCAGCATGCTTCCATTGCATGCTCTCTCTCTTTTGCTGCTCGGCTCAAAGTGGAGACACCATGATTCATCGCCTGCCACTATGCGGAAGAGAAATGCATCACCCTCCACTCTGTAATCGCAGCAAGTGGTTCAAACACCATCCCATGCGTTTCCTCTTTTTGGTGGTCGGTCAACATCCGTGGTACCCACTGTGAACACACCTTCCGATATTGCAGTTTCTTACGAACGACCTTTTGAATTGTCCCAATTGACACATCAAATTCTTTCGCTAGCTGAACGTATGCTTCGACAACGGTTCATCTGCTACTGCTTGCATCAATTTTGGCGATGTTTTTTTCTGTTGTAACAATATGTGTGTGCTTGACCCGGCCGTCGAAGATCTGTCGTGAACTGACAGTCCTTTCCGAAAGATTCCGTGCACAGTCGGTCACTGTTGTCTTCGACACACATTTGTTACCGTACGCTGCCTGCATTCTTCGATGAATGTCCACTGGTCGACATCCTTCAAATGAAACAAACTGAATCACAGCTCTTTGAGCTTCTTTGGACGGATTTTGGATCAACCCGGCCATTTTCCTAACGGTCAGAAACAGAACCTATGCATCATGGGACGATAAGCACATGCTCTTTTATTCATCGGTTAGTACTTATTACATGACTATGATATGATCATGTTCAACGTAAGCAATTGACATGATCATGTTCAAAGTACGCAATTAAGCGCGGTGCGGCACGAACGGATTTCAAATGAACGCTCCTAATACATACCAAAAACACATTTTATAGAGAATAAATATAGTTTAATGCTATTTTTCTGCCCCAGACTTGTGTGAACTCGCACCTTCGCCATGCTTAGTAACACTGTGTATGCCAATGCGCCGCTTGAATTTTTTAAACGATCCCCTGCTGGCCTTTAAATCACTAAGTACTCGCCTCAGGGAGTTCTTTAAATAGATCGGCATACAACAGTCTGGCCTTTTCAAATATGACTGCCTCCGAAACAGAATTGCCATCTAACTGTTTTTGATTTACCCAAATTAATAATAACTGTTTGATATCTTCAATTGTTTGAAATCTCTTTTTCGTTAGCACATTCACGCCTTTCGCTACATTAGCCTCCTTTATTTTTTCCTTTTTGCCACAATAGAACTTATCCTGGATGGAGACTTCTCGTACACGTGGCCGATTGCAGCAATCGTAATGCCGCTCCATTTTTCAACGATTTCCTTCTTCAACTCGATCACGTTCCTGGCCTTCTTCTGCGAAGGGCTGCTGGCTCTGGAAACTGTCTTTGGTCCCATGATGGAGGTAACAAGAAAGGGTTAACTTAATAGCAAGTGATGCTCACATAAAGAGAAACAATGCCAAACTGAGCAGAAGAACGTGTGGGTTCCTTTGTTTTCGCAAAATTAGCAGCGAGGTCCTATGGGCATGCCGACAAAATCCAAGACAACTGACGAAAACCGAGATAAATTTTTCGAGCAAAACAAAAGAATAGCTAAAATCGAAATCGACGAAAACTGAAGGCAACGAAAACTGAAGGCAACAAAAATCGAGGTTTTACTGTATATCTATAAAAGAAGCACCTTTGCTTTGTTGGCCATAAATTTAACAGGTGTTGAGTATTGCTGGGCTTTTAAGGTCTGTCAACAACCATGGGTTTTTCAAAAGACTACTTATTTTACTGTTTTCTTTCACCATACTAGTAGTGCAAACGGCGATCTCGGATACGGAGAATTTCTGTTATGAAGAACAAGTTATTTATCCCCAGCAGCGCCGTTAGTCTACTCTTTTTCGATTTCCAAATGCCAAGGATATTTTTACGTGAGCAACAATACACACAGGCGTCGGGATCTCACTACCCAGAGACCAGGGACAATTTTGTTACTAGAAGTCCACGTGAAAAAAATCCTGACCCTCACAGAGGCTTGAACCCAGGACCTCCAGCACTCGGGGCGAACACCATACACTGAGACCACTAAGGCCCCCCCCCCCCCCCCCCCCCGACAAAGTTTGAAGACAACGAGGGAGTGATTAATGCAGTGAAGAAATGGCCACGAGAATAGGACAACATGTGGTACAGATCTGGGATACATGCACTTCTTTCAAGATGGCGTAAAGCCGTTAACGTTGATGATGATTATTTTGAAAAGAAGAAAGGTTTGTTGCATATGTGCATGAACATGACTAAGTTTCATTTGTTTGTTATTAACGGCTAAAGAGATAATATCTGTTGCATAACTTCTGACCTACCCTCGTACTAGCAACTCCATACACAAGCGTGGCACCTGGAAGCACTATTGTTGCAGCTCCACCACTGATGTTGTGAGGGGAAAAATTAGTAACAGCAAAACCAGTCCAGGTCCTCCCACAGACATCAATATTGACAAAAACAACAGTAGCAGCAAAAGCCATGCAGCCAACACAGCTGAGAACAGAACAGGACAAACTTCTACAAATGCCAACACCACTAAAAGTACTGTACTGACTGCAGCAAGGATACATTGAAATGGCATGGACCATACATCTGGAAATAGTACTAGCGGCGGAGCAAGCACAAAAATGGCAATAGTAAATACACCACAGAAGGCTAGACCATCAACATCTGCAGATACCAGTAATAAAAACATGGCCCAATCAACAGCAATTCTACAAGATAATGATGAAAATGTGGATAATTTTAACATCACCGGTTAAAATTTACCAGATACAGTCATGCCTGGCATGGCCAAAAAGTACTGAAACGTTGGATCAACAAATATATCACACACAAAATTAAAATAAAACAAACAAACAAGCAAACAAACAAACAAACAAACAAGAAACTCATGCAAAAGGATTTGTATTGCTCACAATAGCATACATTACATAAGGCTCGTTTTTTTAAAGTAAGTCCCGTTTTGACCATACCGACAAACACCGATGGAAAACGGAAATGTGCATATGCAGTATGTTTATGTTGTTCATTAGCTAGCTCTGTGCTATTTTTTTTCACTGTCGAAATCTTGTTTGATGCTGCGTGTGAGTGATTTATAATGAGTGCAAAAATAAATACTCCCGCGAGCTGCGAGGTTCGTGCTGTGATCCGTTTTTTTTCTTTTTCTAGCAAAAAATCAACAGTGCTGCAGAAATTCATGGCCACTGTTTTTTGGGACAAAAAGGTGGTCTTTGTTTATTAATTGTCTTGAATGTGGAAAGACAGTTAAGGCCAAATCTTATTGTGATACTCTTATAAAACTTAGACGTGCCATCCAAAACAAAAGACGTGGGTTGCTGTCCTTGGAATTGTGCTTTTGCACGATAATGCTCGACCTCACGTATGGAACAATTGTTGCAAACGTTTCACAGGGAAATTGTTGACCACCCCCGATCTGGCGCCAAGTGATTACCACCTTTCGACGCACCTAAAGAATTAGCTGGCATTCCAGCGGTTTGAAACTGATGATGAACTGCAGACAGGTGTTAATGAATGGTTCAAGACACTGGCGGCAGACTTCTACGACATTGGAATTAAGAACCTGGTGCCATGATAACTAAAATGTGTTGAAGTCACTGGTGACTATGTTGAGAAATAATGTAAATGTATGGTTCACTTTTGGCTGCAATAAATTATTTTTATATATAATGTTTTTTTTATAAATTTTATACCGGGACTTACTTAAAAAAACGTGCCTCGTGTATATATATATATATATATATATATATATATATATATATATATATATATATATATATATATATATATATATATATATATATATATATATATATATATATATATATATATATATAGCTGACAGATGATAGTCTTGATTGCAGACAATTAACAGGACCTACGACATTTAGTAGATGCGGTTGTTGCACACAGTGAACAATTAGGGTTATAATTGAATAGTAAGAAGACACAGATTATTGTCGTCACTGGGAAGAAGGAAATACCATAATGTGATATACATGTAAATGGGCATTCAATATACATATTCATATTCATATATTGGGCATTCATATACAGAATTCATATACAAGTAAATTCAGCAAGTTAACCGGTACAGTTTTCTCAGAACAGTCATAACATCTGATGAGAGATGCCTTGAAGAGATTAGAACAAGAATTGCCACTTGCGAAGTTCAGGGACGCTGATTCTAGCTAACCAATCGATAAATATGACACTGGGGTTAATGTAACAACGAGCTTGTACAGAAGCAAGTACGTTCATAAAACAAACTGGCCATGACAGAATACGTGAGGCTTGTTAGATAATAAAGTTTAGTTTAGTTAAGTTTAGTTGACGGATCAACATCAAGACACACGGGTGTAACCCATAAGTGCTCCGTTCTACTCCTAACTTAAGCCTGAGTCCGGAGAACATCAGCTCAGTGCACGAACTCCGTAGCACCGACGAGGATCCTGAAATGCTTTGGGTAGATTTTTAACTCAAAATTTTGCCAGAGCAGCGCCGTTAGGCTACCCTTATTCGATTTCCAACTGCCAAGGGATTTTTTTACGTGCCAACAATACACATGGGTGTCCGATCTTACTACCCAGAGACAAGAGGACATTTTGTTACTAGAAGTCCACGTGAAAATATCCCCGCCCTCACCGGGCATTGAACCCAGGACCTCCAGCACTCGAGGCGGACACCATACCTCAAAACCACTCAATAAAGCTAGCGAACATTTACACAACATACCTTCTTCATCACTTCAGGTGTCCAAATCAAAGCTTTGTGTCTCCATGAGTTCTGCAGGCTGGTTAAATTACTTCTGTGTTTCAGCTATCATCTTTGAAGGATTACATGGCTAGAGTTTACAGATGGTGTTGGGACATAAGAGTTAATGCAACGGGCTAACAATTGATGGCAACAATAAGAAGAGTTTACACAAGTAACAGTGATCCTACAGCAGGTATTGCTGCAAGAATGTTAAAACTTGGACATACAATAATTGAAGTGTTTAAACTTTCACAAACAACATACCGTGGAGTGTTAAAACTTCCACATATAATATAAAGGTAAGTGTTATACTTTCATATATAGCATCTAGTAAACTGTTAAAATGTTCATAGATAGTATATAGTGAAGTGTTAATCTTCCATGCATAATGAACTGTTAGACTTGTATATATAACATGCAGTAAACTGTCAGACTTTCACATAAAACATCTAGGAAGTGTTATAACTTTCACATATAACGTATAGTGAAGTGTCATAACTTTCACACATAACAACATAATGTGAAGTGTAAGACTTTCACATGTGACATTACTAGGTCATAGCATTCTTCAACGAGGAAGGACAACATGTTCCCTTTCCACCATCATCTTTCATTCATAGAGAAGTCCACAAAATTGTATGTTTCCTTTGTTACGTGGCTCGGTGAACTCAGTATCATCATCTTATTGTAGGTCAGCATGGCCGAATGGATAAGAACACATGTTCTTAAACATCGCGTGTGCTGATGCCGAGGTAAGGGGTTCAACCCCTACACCAGACAGTTGGACTAAAATGTTGACATATTGTCCTTGACTTGGGGATGTAAATTACAAGTACCTCTGAAATCGGAGTGGGTTTGCCTGATGGCGAGGGACACTATTAATAGGGAAGCTAATCCACGCGCAAAATTCAATCCAGCATTACTATTAGTATCATACTGGCTGCCTTTATATAGACCAATCGGCAATTGGTGGGTGTGGTTAGTATCATACTGGCTGCCTTTATATAGACCAATCAGCAATTGGTGGGTGTGGTTAGTATCATACTGGCTACCTTTGTTTCCCAAGAACTTCATGGTACCAATTTTAGGCTGGGCCAACCGAGGAGTGTATGGACTACGCTTGAGTTCAAAAGTGAGCTAGCGCAAAAAAAACATCTCATTCAGTGCAGTCTCCGCCAGCTAAGTTTGGGAGTAAATATCTCCAGTAGTTTATGTTGACAATGTACATTCAATCAGCTGTATCCTTACCCTAACCTGATGTTGTATGTCTATATCTTTGACACTGTCTAGCTAACTTCTGTCCGTCAACTTCTCCCTCAGCTTCAGTTTTCAGTTATGCTTTGTCGTCTGATATAAACCGAAGTTAGTCGACAGATCATCCTCATTGCACATCAAACCATTCAGCCCATAAGTGCTCGGATCCCCTCCTCAGTAAATCCCGCAGCGTGTAGCGGCTAACGACACCAGTTCTGTGTTTGTTTATTAATCTTCTTTGACTTCCTGCATAGTGTTCTTGTTTGGCTACACCTCTTGTAACTTGCTGTTCTCGCAGTCTGACCATGGTTGTAGATTGACAGCCATCACGTGGTTCTCCCAAACATCTTATTTCTCGTAGAGCATTCAGAATATCAGCCTGATCCATGGCTTATCCATCCTTCACAGTAGCCTTACCTGCAAGCCTGTCAGCCTGCTCATTTCCTTGAACACCCGCATGCCCTGGCACAAAAATGAAAGTAATCTTTGCCAGCCACGACTGCTCCAGAGACACCAACCACTGTCTTCGGACCCACCCCATTTCTATCTTCCTGAGCATACTGATTGAGTCACTAAGGAAACATGCCCGAGTGAAGGTCTGCGAAGTGTCTTGTCCTACTTAAAATCAAGTCAAGAACCCGTATCCGTGGCCTTCAGGAGCACTGGGGGGGGGGGGGGGAGGAGGATGAACAAATCAAAATTTGTATAGACCAATCAGCAATTGGTGGGTGTGGCTAGTATCATACTGGCTGCCTTTTGTATAGACCAATCGGCAATTTATATGTGTGGTTAGTATCATACCTTTTTTTGGCCTGGCTTTTTTTTTATAGGGAAAAAACCAAAAAAACGGGCCAATTGGTTTGGGGGGTTTAGTATCATACTGGGCCTTTTTTCCCCTTTTTTTTTAAAAGGGGTCTGTTTATTAATTGTCTTGACTGTGGAAAGACAGTTAAGGCCAAATCTTATTGTGATACTCTTATAAAACTTAGACGTGCCATCCAAAACAAAAGACGTGGGTTGCTGTCCTTGGAATTGTGCTTTTGCACGATAATGCTCGACCTCACTGTCGCATATGGAACAATTGTTGCAAACGTTTCACATGGGAAATTGTTGACCACCCCCGATCTGGCGCCAAGTGATACCACCTTTCGACGCACCTAAAGAATTAGCTGGCATTCCAGCGGTTTGAAACTGATGATGAACTGCAGACAGGTGTTAATGAATGGTTCAAGACACTGGCGGCAGACTTCTACGACATTGGAATTAAGAACCTGGTGCCACTGATAACTAAAATGTGTTGAAGTCAATGGTGACTATATTGAGAAATAATGTAAATGTATGGTTCACTTTTGGCTGCAATAAATTATTTTTATATATAATGTTGTTTTTTTTTAAATTTTATACCGTGACTTACTTAAAAAAACGTGCCTCGTGTATATATATATATATATATATATATATATATATATATATATATATATATATATATATATATATATATATATATATATATATATATATATATATAATATATATATATATATATATATATATATAGCTGACAGATGATAGTCTTGATGCAGACAATTAACAGGACCTACGACATTTAGTAGATGCGGTTGTTGCACACAGTGAACAATTAGGGTTATAATTGAATAGTAAGAAGACACAGATTATTGTCGTCACTGGGAAGAAGGAAATACCATAATGTGATATACATGTAAATGGGCATTCAATATACATATTCATATTCATATATTGGGCATTCATATACAGAATTCATATACAAGTAAATTCAGCAAGTTAACCGGTACAGTTTTCTCAGAACAGTCATAACATCTGATGAGAGATGCCTTGAAGAGATTAGAACAAGAATTGCCACTTGCGAAGTTCAGGGACGCTGATTCTAGCTAACCAATCGATAAATATGACACTGGGGTTAATGTAACAACGAGCTCGTACAGAAGCAGTTACGTTCATAAAACAAACTGGCCATGACAGAATACGTGAGGCTTGTTAGATAATAAAGTTAAGTTTAGTTAAGTTTAGTTGACGGATCAACATCAAGACAGACGGGTGTAACCCATAAGTGCTCCGTTCTACTCCTAACTCAAGCCTGAGTCCGGAGAACATCAGCTCAGTGCACGAACTCCGTAGCACCGACGAGGATCCTGAAATGCTTTGGGTAGATTTTTAACTCATAATTTTGCGTGAGCAGCGCCGTTAGGCTACCCTTATTCGATTTCCAACTGCCAAGGGATTTTTTACGTGCCAACAATACACTTGGGTGTCCGATCTTACTACCTAGAGACCAGAGGACATTTTGTTACTAGAAGTCCACGTGAAAATATCCCCGCCCTCACCGGGCATTGAACCCAGGACCTCCAGCACTCGAGGCGGACACCATACCTCAAAACCACTCAATAAAGCTAGCGAACATTTACACAACATACCTTCTTCATCACTTCAGGTGTCCAAATCAAAGCTTTGTGTCTCCATGATTTCTTCTGCAGGCTGATTAAATTACTTCTGTGTTTCAGCTATCATCTTTGAAGGCTTACCTGGCTAGAGTTTACAGATGGTGTTGGGACATAAGAGTTAATGCAACGGGCTAACAATTGGTGGCAACAATAAGAAGAGTTTACACAAGTAACAGTGATCCTACAGCAGGTATTGCTGCAAGAATGTTAAAACTTGGACATATAATAATTGAAGTGTTTAAACTTTCACAAACAACATACCGTGGAGTGTTAAAACTTCCACATATAATATAAAGGTAAGTGTTATACTTTCAAATATAGCATTTAGTAAACTGTTAAAATGTTCATAGATAGTATATAGTGAAGTGTTAATCTTCCATGCATAATGAATTGTTAGACTTGTATATATAACATGCAGTAAACTGTCAGACTTTCACATAAAACATCTAGGAAGTGTTATAACTTTCACATATAACATATAGTGAAGTGTCATAACTTTCACACATAACAACATAATGTGAAGTGTAAGACTTTCACATATGACATTACTAGGTCATAGCATTCTTCAACGAGGAAGGATAACATGTTCCCTTTCCACCATCATCTTTCTTTCATAGAGAAGTCCACAAAATTGTATGTTTCCTTTGTTACGTGGCTCGGTGAACTCAGTATCATCATCTTATTGTAGGTCAGCATGGCCGAATGGATAAGAACACATGTTCTTAAACATCGCGTGTGCTGATGCCGAGGTAAGGGGTTCAACCCCTACACCAGACAGTTGGACTAAAATGTTGACATATTGTCCTTGACTTGGGGATGTAAATTACAAGTACCTCTGAAGTCGGAGTGGGTTCGCCTGATGGCGAGGGACACTATTAATAGGGAAGCTAATCCACGCGCAAAATTCAATCCAGCATTACTAGAAGTAGTGTGTATGGACTACGCTTGAGTTCAAAAGTGAGCGATCGCAAAAAAAACATCTCATTCAGTGCAGTCTCCGCCAGCTAAAGTTGGCAGTAAATATCTCCAGTAGTTTATGTTGACAATGTACATTCAATCAGGCTGTATCCTTACCATAACCTGATGTTGTATGTCTATATCTTTGACACTGTCTAGCTACTTCTGCCGTCAACTTCTCCCTCTGCTTCGGTTTTCAGTTATGTTTTGTTGTCTGATGTGACCAAAGTGTCTTGTTAGTTAGGGGACAGATCATCCTCATTGCACATCAAACCATTCAACCCATAAATGCTCGGATCCCCTACTCAGTAATTCCTGCAGCGTGTAGTGGCTAATGACACCAGTTCTGTGTTGGTTTATTAATCTTCTTTGGCTTCCTGCATAGTGTTCTTGTTTGGCCACACCTCTTTTAACTTGCTGTTCTCGCAGTCTGACCATGGTTGTAGATTCACAGCCATCACTTGGTTCTTCCAAAAATCTTATTTCTCGTAGAGCATTCAGAATATCAGCCTGGTCCACGACTCATCCGCCCTTCACAGTAGCCTTACCTGCAAGCCTGTCAGCCTGCTCATTTCCTTGAACACCCGCATGCCCTGGCACAAAAATGAAAGTAATCTTTGCCAGCCACGACTGCTCCAGAGACACCAACCACTGTCTTCGGACCCACCCCATCTCTATCTTCCTGAGCATACTCATTGAGTCACTAAGGAAACATGCCCGAGTGAAGGTCTGCGAAGTGTCTTGTCTTAAAAGCAAGTCAAGAACCCGCTTCCATGTGCCTTCAGGAGCACTGGGGGCATCGTACTAGGTCAATATTTGTATAGACCAATCGGCAATTTGTGGGTGTGGTTAGTATCATACTGGCTACCTTTGTATAGACCAATCGGCAATTGGTGGGTGTGGTTAGTATCATACTGGCTGCCTTTGTATAGACCAATCGGCAATTGGTGGGTGTGGTTAGTATCATACTGGCTGCATTTGTATAGACCAATCGGCAATTGGTGGGTGTGGTTAGTATCATACTGGCTACCTTTGTTTCCCAAGAACTTCCTGGTACCAATTTTAGGCTGGGCCAGCCGAGGAGTCCAGATCAGTTTATTTTAAAATATGCCTTATTGTTGATTCAAACTCATGACCATCGGACCAGCAGGCGAGAGTCTACGCACCATGTTACTACGGCTGTACCTTGCCTTAATCATGATGATTTCTTTCGGCTAAACTGGTCAACTTGGAAGCAACAGAGATGTCATTCCTAAGACGAATGTTGCAAATTCTTTGGACTGCTAGAGTAACTAACGACGATTCCCTGAAAGAGTCTAATGAAACTAGAACATTATATACAACAATAAGAAAGAGACAAACAGCTTTCTGTGGTCATGTTATCAGAAGAGCGGCATTGAGGAAAACGTGACAACTGGGAAGATCAAGGGGAAGAGAGGCAGAGGCCAAACAAGAGAAATGATGCTGGATGGATTGAGACGGTGGCATGAAGGAATATCAGCAGCAGAGTTGATCCAGAAAACCAATGACCGAGATCTGTGGAGAGCCATGAATGCCTACAACAGCTGGCATGGCACTTGATGATGATGACGAAACTGGTTAGAAATTAATCCTGCCGTCACCAGTGATTGATCTTAAATCATTGAGGACAGCTGGTCTAAACACTACGGCTTCCGTAAGCCACTCTATGAAGGAGACAATCATCAATTAGTCTCATGCCAATAAGAGTGGGCAGAAAAGACCAAGCAAAAGCTGCATTGCAGAAGATGACTAGCATTTTATTTAATAATTAACTCTAAATAAATTTGTGAAAGAAAATACTGAAATGTTATACAGAACCTGTTCTGCTGTATGGCAGTGAATCTTGGAATGTTAACAAAAATAAAAAGGAATAGCTTGGAAGCAACAGAGATGTGGTTTCTGAGACAAATGTTGACAAATACCTTGGACTGCCTGAGTAACTAAAAACTATTGCCTGGAAGAGGCTAGCGAAAGTAGAGCATTATATACAGCAATAAGAAAGAGACAAATAGTGTCTGTTGACATGTAATGAGAAGACACTGAAAAATATGACAACTAGAAAGATCAGTAGTAAGAGAGGCAAAAGCATAAATTATTCTGAATGGCCTAAGACGGCAAGTTACATGGGAAAATATCAACAACAGAAATGATCCAAACACCAAAGACAACGATCTGTTAAGGTACATGGATGCCTCAATTCTGTCAGATCTGTTAAGGTACATGGATGCCTCAATTCTGTCAGATCTGTTAAGGTACATGGATGCCTCAATGCTGCTAGATCTGTTAAGATACATGGATGACTCGCGGTGTTCAATGCTGTCAGAGAGGCAGGGTGGTTAAACAAATCAAGAGACAACTACGAATCTGCAACCTTGACCAGTCTGCAAGAATACCAAGTCAAAAGCATGAAGCCAGACAAGAGCGCTATGCAGGGGCTAAAGATGAAGCCCAACAACACAGAATTGGTGTCGTTGATCGCAACATGATTATGGGGAAGTTGAGGAGGCGATCCAAGTACTTATGAACTGAATGATTCAATCAGTGAGGATAATCTGATGAGTAACGCCTCATGGCAGGCACATGATAATGAATCATTGTTAGACATCTCAAATGATCTCACATCAGGTCTGCATTATTGTTCTGACATTTCAACAAATGTCGGCAACATGTTGGATATGTCGACAGATAGACACCAAAATTGTAGCTCTGCTGTGAACAGTTGCAATGCAAATACTGTCAATCAATAAAACAAAATACTGAAAGAAGAAGAAAAGGAAGAAGAAGATGAAGAAGAGGATGAAGAAGAAGAAGAAGAAGAAGAAGAAGAAGAAGAAGAAGAAGAAAACATTTAATAAAAGGAAAAAGAAGAAGTTGAGAAGAATGAAGATGAAGAGCAAGCAGCAGAAGAAGCAACAGCAGAAACGATGGAAGCAACAGAAGAAATCATGGAAGCGGCAGAAGAAGCAACAGCAGAAGAGGAATAAGACAATGAAATCATTGAATGTCTCACCTTCTAGTTGTCTTTCCCAAAGTCAATTTTTGTGTAGGCCTGCGTTGCCATTCCTAAAAGATCCAATGCGTCTTCATCGTCTGCAAGAATGATTACAAAAGTTGAACACGCATGCATCACATCAGGAGGCATGAACTATAGTCTCCGTTATGGATAATGGCATGAACTGTAATCTCCATTATAGCTAATAATGTTTATCCAAAGGAGATGAAATAAACATCTTCAGCTAGAAGGTACAAGGTTCTACTCCAAAAGTAAAAAGTAAAGGACTCCATGACTTTAGGAGTATTTGGTATATGGTGCAAGCCCCAAATTATGTAGAGCAATAGGCACTGGATGAGTGTTGATATCACACCAACTACCTTGACTTCCCAGAATATTTCACGGTGCCTGTTGTATGACACATGACTACCACCAGCATGTCAGGCAAGAGTGCCAGCCACGGTGTTACTGGGTCTTCTGCTACAGCTATTGTCTATAATTTAATCATGTAAGGGAAACAACATATGTACAAATATACGCACCATGTAATGCAAACAATAATGAGCAAGAATGCGAGGACTTCTACGAAGACATACATGACGTGCTAAATAAAATAGATAAGCAAGACAACATCATAGTTATGGGAGACTTCAATGCAAGACTAGGACATAACAGAGTCGGCATAGAAAAACATTTGGGAGCATTTGGAGATCAGCAAAATGAAAGGAATGATAACGGAAGTAGACTATTAGAGCTTTGCAGCCAACACGACCTCTATATAACAAACACATTCTATAAACATAAAGATTCACAAGTATACACCTGGTATAAATGGAACGATCTAGATACTAAAAGCCAAATTGATTTTATATTAACAAGAAATAACAGAAAGAGAAATATATTAGATGCAAGGGCAGTGCCCAATTTCAGTATAAACACAGATCATAAAGCAGTCATTGCCACAATAAGAACAGTCAGAAGAAGAAAACAAAGACCAGGAAAATACATGCATGCTAATCAGTAAACTTAAAAAACCTTAAAGACGAGGCAGGAAGGGAAAATTATGAGAAAGAACTAACTGAACTCTTTGAAAAATTACCTACAGAAAGAAAAACAGTGGAAGAAGAATAGGAGATGTTCAAATCAAGCATTTTAAATACTGCAAAAAATAACATGTAGAACCACGAAACACGGATAAAGAAAATAACAAGTTGGTGGAACTCAGAAGTAAAGAAAGCGGTAACAGACAAAAAGGAAAAATATAAAAAGTGGTTGAAGAGCAAATAGAAATGTGATTACATAGAATATAGAATAGCGAGAAGACATGTGAATAGAATAGTAAAGAGGGAAAAACAAAAAGACTGGGAAGAGTATGGAGAAACCCTAAATTAAAACTACAAGCAGGCAACTAGAAACTTCTACAAAAAGATAGGTGCAATGCGAACCAGAGGAGAACCCTATGACCAAACTGAAATAATTAACAGCGAAAATGGAGAACCAATAAGTGAACAAAAACAAATTCTAATAAGATTGAAGCAGTATTTCGAACAACTTCTCAACATCCCATCAGATGTCACAGGAATTCAAGAGACATATACAGATGTCACCGAAGAACTAGAACCAGACATACTAAAAGAAGAAATTATAGAAGCCATCAGATTAGCCCCATTGAACAAATCACCGGGACAGGATGAAATACCAAATGAACTAATTAAACCAGCAAGAGAAGTAGGAACAGCTTGGCTACATAGACTATTCAACCATGTTTGGGTAGAACAACAGACACCACGAGATTGGAGAAACGCCATAATTATCCCAATTTGGAAAAAATAACAAAGGCAGCAAAAGAGACTGCACACAATACAGAGGCATTTCACTGTTGAGTCATACTGGGAAAGTATTTTGCAACATTCTTGAAAAAAGATTACGAACTACTGTAGAACCCCAGCTAAGCGAAACACAGCTTGGATTTAGGAAACACAATGGATGCACAGATGCCATTTTTGCTCTTAGACAACTTATAGAAAAGTCAATCGAATTCAATGAAACACTCTACTTAGCCTTTATCGACCAAGAAAAGGCATTCGATAGAGTAGATAGAAACATATTGTGGGAAATCCTTAAACAATATGGAGTGAGTACACATCTAACAAACCTATGAAGAAGTTTATACAACAACAGAGAATGCATAGTGAGAGCAACTGGAGAACACTCAGAACCCTTCACCATAAGATCTGGAGTACGACAAGGTTGTGTCCTGTCCCCTCTCTTGTTCATAACGTATATAGACAACATATGTAAAGAAACCAGCCAAGCAGAGACAGCAAGAATACCGCTTGACGAGAACACAGAAGAAGAACCAAATGCAAATCTAACCATTAGATAACTCCTGTTTGCGGACGATCAAGCACTAATAGCAAAATCAGAAGCTGAATTACAAGACCACATGAATAGACTAAACGAAATGTGCAGGGAACATAACATGAAAATGAGCACCAGCAAAACAGAGGTAATGACTATAACTAAAGAAGAACAAACAACAACAATTCACCTAAACGAACATCCCTTGAAACAAGTAAAGAGTTTTAAGTACGTAGGAAGTATAACATCATCAAATGGCAGATCAGAAGACGAGATCGAAAATAGATGCAATAAGGCAAACCAACTCATTGGACAAATGGCACCAATACTAAAGAACAAACATGTATCAATAACTACTAAGAAAGCACTTTACAACACAATCTTCCTACCAACTCTATGCTACCAATGTCAAACCTGGACAATGACAGAAAAAGAGAAAAGAAAAATCACAACAACAGAAATGAGATTCCTGAGAAGAATACTCAACGTATCAAGGAGAGATAAGATCAGAAATGAAGAAATCAGGATAAAGTGGGGGATAAAGCAGCACTAGATTTTATTAGAAAGCAGCAAGTCAAATGGTTTGGCCATGCAAGTAGGTTACCAGTCAACAGCATACCACAACAAGCAATGATGTACAGACCAGATGGAAACAGAGGAAGAGGCCGACCACGTAAACGTTGGATGGAGGGAATAGCAGAGTCCATGGGAATTATCGATATATGAGGCCCATAATCGGGCACTCTCACGAAGTTTATACTCCACCTCGACACCGCAAGGTACAAGAGGAACATGATGAGATGAGAAGGGAAACAACCTCTGCTGAAAGCAGGAGTTATCTACCTGCACAATATTGGGGACGAATTATTAATATATTGTTAGTAAGGGACATAACTCGCCTAATTTATTTTCTAAAGAAGCGATTCGACATTATATTTAAGCCGTTTAAGATGAGGAAACTAATCGATCAAAACTTTCAAAATAATATGTAAATCAAACTTTCTGATTGGTGTATGTGTAATACAGTGCATAAAATATATTTTATATATGAAAACATACATTGTATTAGCACTGCAGGATATATGCAAGATTTGGATGGGTGTCTCCAAATTGACTGCCTACATTAATCACTCTGGTTTCTCTTCACAACGTATAAATCTTTCGCCTTTATTTGTCAAGATTAGTTTTAATTAGATTTGTATTAGTTGGAATAATGGCGGCGTGTTTATGCTGAATGTCGGAATAAAACACTCTCTCAGTTTGATTGAAAGATGGAGAGCAAACTACCATCAAGTGTCAAGATAGAACAACCCGAAGGCTATGTACATCAAGAAAGACACTCATGGTCTCCAAGTAGTCCTTACCTCTCCATGCAAGAGCATTCACAAAAGTGGACATGTGACAGCACAAATATGAAGGTTGTGAAACAAGAACTATCAGATGTTTTGTGTGAGGACAGTAAAATGGTAGACATAGCTGGGGGTAGCATCATTCAAGAAATGGCAGAACACAGCAACTTAGAATCAAGAATGGTTGAGAACAGTTGTAAGGCATCGGTAAAACAGGAAAGTTGTTGTCAAATGTCAGAAAATGTGTCTACTGTGATTGATATAAACAATAAACAATCTTTGGCTGTTAAGACTTGTCAGCAGCAAAATAAGGAAACACGAGTAAAACATACACAGAGCTTTGCAAAGTCTCTTGATGCCATTTTTGGATATGTCAGTCATAGCTCTCAAAGAACTAACACCGGAAACATGTCTGATGTTTCTAGTCCAAATGTTTGTGTTGACAGATATAAGAGAACACATGCGGAAGGGATGCCAAACAAATGTAATGAATGGGATGGTCTGTTGATTCAAGATGACCATCTAGAGTGCCAGAAGAACATGAATTCCAAGAGAACACATACAGGAGAGAAACCTTACAAGTGTGATGATTGTGGTGCTTCTTTTGCTCTAGTGGACCCACTGAAGAAACATAAGAGAACACATACAGGAGAGCCTTACAAATGTGAGGTTTGTGGTGCTTATTTTTCTGAAGCTGGCAGTCTGAAGAAACATAAGAGAATACATACAGGAGAGAAACCTTACAATTGTGATGATTGTGGTGCTTCGTTTACTCGAGCTGACCATCTGAAAAATCATAAGCTAACACATACAGGAGAGAAACCTTACAAGTGTGATGATTGTGGTGCTTCTTTTGCTCTAGTGGACCCACTGAAGAAACATAAGAGAACACATACAGGAGAGCCTTACAAATGTGAGGTTTGTGGTGCTTATTTTTCTGAAGCTGGCAGTCTGAAGAAACATAAGAGAATACATACAGGAGAGAAACCTTACAATTGTGATGATTGTGGTGCTTCGTTTACTCGAGCTGACCATCTGAAAAATCATAAGCTAACACATACAGGAGAGAAACCTTACAAGTGTGATGATTGTGGTGCTTCTTTTGCTCTAGTGGACCCACTGAAGAAACATAAGAGAAACACATACAGGAGAGCCTTACAAATGTGAGGTTTGTGGTGCTTATTTTTCTGAAGCTGGCAGTCTGAAGAAACATAAGAGAATACATACCAGGAGGAGAAACCTTCAATTGTGATGATTGTGGTGCTTCGTTTACTCGAGCTGACATTCTGAAAAATCATAAGCTAACACATACAGGAGGAGAAACCTTACAAGTGTGATGATTGTGGTGCTTCTTTTGCTCTAGTGGACCCACTGAGAAACATAAGGAGAACACATACAGGAGAGCCTTACAAATGTGAGGTTTGTGGTGCTTATTTTTCTGAAGCTGGCAGTCTGAAGAAACATAAGAGAATACATACAGGAGAGAAACCTTACAATTGTGTATGATTGTGGTGCTTCGTTTACTCGAGCTGACCATCTGAAAAAATCCATAAGCTAACACATACAGGAGAGAAACCTTACAAGTGTGATGATTGTGGTGCTTCTTTTGCTCTAGTGGACCCACTGAAGAAACATAAGAGAACACATACAGGAGAGAAGCCTTACAAATGTGAGGTTTGTGGTGCTTATTTTTCTGAAGCTGGCAGTCTGAAGAAACATAAGAGAATACATACAGGAGAGAAACCTTACAATTGTGATGATTGTGGTGCTTCGTTTACTCGAGCTGACCATCTGAAAAATCATAAGCTAACACATACAGGAGAAAAACCTTATAAGTGTGATGATTGTGGTGCTTCTTTTACTAAAGCTTACAATCTGAAGAGTCATAAGAGAACACATACAAGAGAGAAACCTTACAAGTGTGATGATTAAGGTGCTTCTTTTGCTGAAACTGAAAGTTTGATGAAACATAAGCGAACACATACAGGAGAGAAACCTTACAAGTGTGATGATTGTGGTGCTGCTTTTTGCATATGCTCACACTCTGATGAACCATAAGATAACACATACAAGAGAGAAACATTACAAATGTGATGGTTGTGGTTCTTCTTTTAGGAATGCTAGCAATATGAAGGAGCCCAAGAAAACACATCCAACAGAGAAACCATTCAAATGTGAAGATTGTGGTGTATAACAGAGTGACTATTATAGGATGACATGGTAGAGCTTGCACATAGAATTAAAATGACGAATTGAGAGAAATTTAGTCAAACTGGGAGTTGAAGATTTGAAGCCTATCAGGGAAAGACATGTTCTAACATCACAGAGATGGACAATCCATCTGGACAGAAGTAAAGACTAAGAAATAAAGGATGATACTACATGACTGTAAAGACAGTGTGAATCTGCAGTCAGTATTGGGAGTTCAGTATATAAGGGAAAGAAAGCCGATTTATAATGAATGTTCGTTAATTAAAAAAGACGTATGTGCAGTGGAATGAGAACTGAACTGATGTATTTTCATATGTGCTATTGATACCAATAAGCTTTTTATAACCTTGTCAGAACGACTAACCCTGCAGGAGAATAAACGAAGATGTTGAAGAAAAAATAAAAAAAAAAAAAAAAAAAATTTATTTGTCAAGACATGCGCCTACTGAAGGTATCATGGACTAGAGCGTCACCCTGTAATTTGTCATCAGGCAACAACACCAACGACCTTCGCCTCAGTAGCTAAGTGACCCAGAAATTACAAAGAAGCCACATTTTAATGGAAATGATAGTTTAAAGTTTATTGTCCAAGCGCGGAGCATTTAAATGTACTGCGGTCTCCAGAAAGCACGAGATTGTGTGTGTGTGTGTGTGTGTGTGTGTGTGTGTGTGAGAGAGAGAGAGAGAGAGAGAGAGAGAGAGAGAGAGAGAGAGGAGAGGGAGAGATGGACATGTTTTCATGCATTCCGCTTGCGGAAGTGGAAGTGAAGCATATGCAAGGAATGTGTATCTACATGCACTATGCCACAAATGTCATATTATCATAACTGTATATATGTATGTATATGTTTTATTCACAATGTCACACTTAAACACTAACAAACGGCAACGCTCTCTAATATAGTTTAAAGTTATTGTCCAAGCGCGGGGCATTTAAATGTACTGCGGTCTCCAGAAAGCACGAGATTGTGTGTGTGTGTGTGTGTGTGAGAGAGAGAGAGAGAGAGAGAGGAGAGAGAGAGAGAGAGAGAGAGAGAGAGAGAGTGAGAGAGTGTGAGAGAGAGAGAGATTTTGTGTAAAATATACACAAACAAAAGCAACACACACTACAACTTGTAAATACACATTGCTTTGTTTGAAATAGAAGTTGGAAAAAAAAAAAAAAAAAAAACTACCATATTTGGTAGAAGTACCATTATTAATACATATATAATTCCAAAAATACTATATATGTGCACAGTCCTAGATCCTCCACGTCAGACTGTCACAAACATAAACAAAGAGATCAGTGTTTGGCAGCACCATCTACAGTATCAAACATACTACAATCATGCAAGACAAAAAAGATGGAGGTATCGCCCTCCAAGACATAACAACCAAAATACAAGCACTTAGGATCAAACACATAGGTGAAATTCCCCCCCC
>JACEFZ010015963.1:0-32500 GCA_014155875.1 Cepaea nemoralis
TACGGAGTTGGAAAAAAAAAGGGGGGTGGGGGAATCAAGAGAGAAGATACTGGACAGTTTGGTATCCTGGCAAGGAGGAACATCTGTATCGGTAATTATTATTACACGAGACAGAAGGCTGTGGACAGATATGATCAATCACGCCACACGGCATGGACTGTAAGGAGAAGAATTTAGCATTGATTGTATACCGCGTAGTATTATAGCCACATGTGACGTGGCTTGGGTTGTCTTGGAAAGGAAAACGATAATATACTGTTTTAAAAAAAAGACACACAACATTTTTGGTGTCACTTTTATAAAAGATATTCGCTGATTGGACATCAGTCAACCTATCGACTGTGTCAATCTGGTCATTAACTTCTCGTGGTTACCTGAATTGTAATCACCTCAGGGTTCGTGAGGTCGTGAAAGAGGTCAAGGTAAAAACAACATTTTTGACAATAACTCGTGACAGGTTCATGATAATCCCGTGAAACTTACTGAACAACAAAATTCTCTGACCATATTATTGAATTCCTATAAAAGATTGACGTTCCTCGAATAAATTCATTTGAAAATTCAATGCGCAAGTATGGCTCATCACTATAGAATGACTCATATTTCATTGGACGTTTACAGGCTGGACGGTCACAAAGTGTAGTAGCCAGAGAATTTAATGTGGTTAGAAGCACCATTAGTCGCCTGTGGAGCGATTTCAAGAAACTGGCTCAGTGCCAGACCGACCGCGCAGTGGAAGACCCGTAATCACAACTGCTGCCGAAGACCGCTTCATATGGCTGCGTCGCCTTAGGAATCGATTTGCACCTGCGTCATGCACAGTCCAGTCAATGCCAGGAGCTCGTCGAATTTCAGATACAACGGTCAGGAACAGCTGCACGACGCTGGTCTTTGGGCCAGAAGACCCTACAGAGGTCCTGTTCTTACGGACCAGCATCGCCAGAACCGACTGCAGTGGGCAAATCAGCATCGTCAATAAAATGTTGGTACAAGTTTGCAATTGAAACTGCAATAATGTTGCGTTTCTGTTTTTGAACAGTATTTAAAAGGGTCAAGACTTGAGGACATGTTATGAGGGGACATAAACTTTAAACTGTAGTGACGAATGTTATGCTTTGAAGAGAACTAGTCAACTCACAAAATAAAATTGTGATGTATATGTTAACTCCTTAATACCTCACAAGTCCTAAAGTAATATGTATACGCACGGGACTGCCTTTATCTGGTTCTATTCATTCATTTACTGCATACTGGTCACTTCCAAACGTGTTTGAACGCCTGCCATTTGTCTCTAATATCAGTCTTTATCACTCTCACAGAGAAATATACAAGTTTTTCATAGTATTATGAACTGTCATTAATGCCTATAGTACCTTGCGGTGTAGGACGAGGGAGTGGGGGTGTGGGAAGGTCTTAAGCCATAGAAATTAATGTCGTATGGCAAGTGAAGATGCCACGAATTGTGCAGGATAAGATTTACTTTTTCCCCCCGACATAAAAAAAAAATCCATCACCTTACCAATGACTCGAACACGAGTCTCACGGATGGCAACACAACGTTATAGCAACTCGACCAGACGCTTCTTAAAAAATTGCATTGCCCCCGCTGAGGATCGAACTGTCGACCTTCAGATCTCTCTTAGTTTTGTGATTATGAGAATGACATGCTTTCTCGGTATTATATCCATCCATCCATCGTGTGCCATGCCGATAAGCTTGGGCGGTCGTGTTCTGCCATCTCACTCGATCTCCAGAGTCGTGGATCAGCTCCGTGTTCCTGTCTTGACCACGCCATGTGGCCAAGCCATCCAGGTATTTACTTTTCGGTCTTCCCCTTGGTCTCTTCCCTTCGATCTTGCCATTCGTCACCAAGTTCTCAAAGTCATTTCTTCTCATTTGTCCAAAAAATGTTGACTGTCTACGTGTAATGACTCTAATCAGTTTACTATCTTCATTTTTATCGGTATTATATGTCTACTGCAAATTCAAATCATTACTGCGCTCTAGATCAAGCCATTACCCTAAGGTTATGGTATTACATACTAACAAGTGGTATATACCAGCAGGTCCTGATACTAGGAGAGCACGGATGCTTCTCGCTCTACCTAGTGCAGAGTAGTCAAATTCCTGCTGCGACGGCCATTTGGAAATGAAGTTACACATCAAGGAAAATACAAACATGTCATCACCATCGTCATGTACCCTGCCAGCTGGCGCTAGTATTCATGTGTCTCTATACATCTTGGTCGTTGGTGTTCTGGATCTACTCTATTAATGATATTTCTCCATGTCACCGTCTCAGCCAAACATCATGTTATCACTGCCAGATTGGACAGGTTGGCATTATGGCAAAGTGGAACATCAGTATCAGAAATTATTGACAGCTCACGAGACAGATGTGGACAGATATGATAAACAACGCCAAGCAGCATTAACTATAAGAAGAAGAAATGATCACTGATAGTAAACCGTGTAGTATAATGGCAACGTATGACATGGCTTGAGTTGTCCTGGAAAGTAAAACGGTATTATAAAAGGGTGAGCTCCATATGTGAACAGTCGGTATCCCTCTGACCTGTTCTAAACAAACGGTTCCTGGCTCTGATTAGATTAGCCAGTCACCTCAAACTCACCCTAGAACTGACATATGGCAATATATAATTTTCGGCAACAGTGGACCAACAAAAACTAATGTTACAAACTCAATCAAGGGTATTGACATCCTATTGACTGTACATAACTCACCATAATTGGACCGAAGCAAACGGTAAACACAATAGTCACTCCCACGAGCATGACTACCATGTGAAGTTCTGCATACCGCTGAGCCGGGCTCCGATACCTTCTCATTACCGGATCCTGGGAGGCGCTGAGAGCGATTTGGCGTCTTCGCAATGCCAGTACAGAAATAATAGTGGCGACATTACAGATTAACGTAGTCAGAATAGCAATCAGCACGATAGTGGCGTAAATTAAGTTGAAGGCCACATCCTTTGCTTCCTTGCTTGTAGCGTTGAAAAAGCACCACGTTCTTGGATATTGAACAGCGTTGTGACCAAGTCCAATAAGGGGCAATGTTGCTATTATAATGGACACCAACCAGCATATTATAAACGCATATTTAGCGTATGATTTCGGCAGCTTGCAGTGGTAAATATATGGATGGCATAAGCAGATGTATCTTTCTATAGCCATGGCACAGACTAGGGACATCGTAGCGAATCCTGCGAAGATCATCATGAAAGAGAAATAGTGGCAAAGGGGCATTTCTCTTTCCAGTGTTACGCTAGTGGCGTATATTGTGATGACCACGGGTGAAGTTGCACACGTACCAACGAGATCAGTGAAAGAGAGACCCGCCATGAGTTTGTAGAAGATGGTTCTTTTCTGCTCTGATGGAGAAGTAGCCATAAGAGCCAAAGCTAGCACGTTTCCTAAGACGCCAGCTGAAAACATCAGACATGAAATCAAGACCGTGTTATTTCGCATCTCACGGGACATGCCGACAACTGCGACTGCCGACGGTGTCGTGTTTATGGAGACATTGTAAGCACCGCTGATTTCGCTATCGCTTACAAGCGATGTTGTTAATGTTGTATAATTTTCCATCTCAGAATTTCATGTAATAGCTGGGTCGACTGAAGGATTTCGATTGTAATCTTACGGACGAGTAATTAAAATCATATGTCGAATAGATCATTATTCTCATACAGTAAAATTAATACTATCTCGCTCGTTCATTTCCTGTAGAAGTGAGTTTATTAGTAAATTCAAATACTGAGATTAATTGTCTAGCTTTAAATTTTGAAAAAAGTGTAAAATATTTAATAAAAAAATTAGGTACATGAATGTAATATTGACTAACTGCTGCAAAATGAGGAAACTTCTTTCGCATATTAATATATGTAAATACGACTGTTATAATATTTGTATGTTATATATGTCCGTATGTGAATCTTTCTATTGTCTATCTTCATATTGATATATGTACATACAACTATTATAATATACTTATATTACATAGGTCAGTCTTTCCAGCTTTCTATTAGCTATTTTTTAATATAGGTCAGTCTTTCCTGCTTTCTATTAGCTATCTTTAATATAGGTCAGTCTTTCCTGCTTTCTATTAGCTATCTTCGAATGGTGCTGAAGTTTAGTCTGTAACTGCAGTTGAACATAAGCGCATGTGCAAATTTAAGGTCTTGAGCCACTCATGTCGTTCAGACTATGGTTTAGAGTGTGTGGTAGGCAGAAGCTATCTGTTCGAATCCTGGTCTTTAGATCGTGTGGTAGGCAGAACGCATCTGCTTCAATCCCGGTCTTCTATCTTGTGTGGTAAAAGAACTTATCTGCCTCAGTACCGGTTTTCTAGATTGTATGGTAGGCAGTACTGATCTGTCTGAATCTAAATGCTGGTCTTCCCCTAGCTTCGAGTTAAATGCAAAATAACAGTTCTCCAAACATATTCCATAAAACTTTCTTCCTTGAAGACAAACACCCTTATCATTTTCTGCGAAGCAAAGAAACAACACACTTTTATATTAATTACACTACACTGGTCCCAGACTGCGAGGGCCCAACCTTTGTTGGTTCACAATAAAAGTTTATACCTGACCATCGAGACGATGTAAACAATAACTACACTGCTGGTTGACGTTTCAAGATCTGAGCTACCACAACGATTTGAAGTCTTAAACGAAGTGCATACACTTCATAGCCACTTGATTACTGATTAAGTGCGCATGATCGATGCCTCTTAGTGCGCACTTGCTGTTGTGTCCTTCAATTGAACGTCACGGGCCTCTCCAAAAACGTAGCAGGTCTCGGGGCTGTCTACCTGTAAGGAGAAAACAAACAGCCATATCAATAGTCAACATCACATAATGACACATCAAAGGTTTCAGAAGTTTGTGTTCCACACACAACAGCTCGGATAAGTTCTCTATTTCGTTTTTCAGATATCTGACCTGCCCTTATAATTTGTGAGAGGGACATATGCTTCCAATTGGCGTTGTCCGAATTCTGCCTTGTAAATTACAACCACTTTTCGAGGACAAGAATTAATTTATGATCTTCTTCCTCCGATGTCTGATCTGGATAAGACATGGACGATCTTTACTCTCCAATTTTATGTCATCTGATATTTTGATGAAATTGTTTAAGAAAACTGTCGCGTGTTTTGGGTGGGGAAAAAAGATATATAAGGAATGCTCACATTAATTTAATACATCAGGGTGCTCTTCTCATCTCTAATGTAGCAGTGAAAGTTAGTAATTTAAGGCTCATTTTAAGCGCCTTAAACCACACTGGGTATATGACGCAAGACCTATATTTGTATAGACCAACTGGCACTGAAGATGAAGATGAGGACTGAGCGCTTGTGGGAATTCCTCTAATACAGTGACGTCGGTTCTTATACAGTGACGTCGATTCTTATATAGTGACGTCGGTTCTTATACAGTGACGTCGGTTCTTATATAGTGACGTCGGTTCTTATATAGTGACGTCGGTTCTTATATAGTGACGTCGGTTCTTATATAGTGACGTCGGTTCTTATATAGTGACGTCGGTTCTTATATAGTGACGTCGGTTCTTATACAGTGACGTCGGTTCTTATATAGTGACGTCGGTTCTTATATAGTGACGTCGGTTCTTATATAGTGACGTCGGTTCTTATATAGTGACGTCGGTTCTTATACAGTGACGTCGGTTCTTATATAGTGACGTCGGTTCTTATATAGTGACGTCGGTTCTTATATAGTGACGTCGGTTCTTATATAGTGACGTCGGTTCTTATATAGTGACGTCGGTTCTTATATAGTGACGTCGGTTCTTATACAGTGACGTCGGTTCTTATATAGTGACGTCGGTTCTTATATAGTGACGTCGGTTCTTATATAGTGACGTCGGTTCTTATATAGTGACGTCGTTCTTATACAGTGACGTCGGTTCTTATATAGTGACGTCGGGTTCTTATTATAGTGACGTCGGTTCTTATATAGTGACGTCGGTTCTTATATAGTGACGTCGGGTTCTTATATAGTGACGTCGGTTTCCTTATATAGTGACGTCGGTTCTTATATAGTGACGTCGGTTCTTATATAGTGACGTCGGTTCTTATATAGTGACGTCGGTTCTTATATAGTGACGTCGGTTCTTATATAGTGACGTCGGTTCTTATATAGTGACGTCGGTTCTTATATAGTGACGTCGGTTCTTATATAGTGACGTCGGTTCTTATACAGTGACGTCGGTTCTTATATAGTGACGTCGGTTCTTATATAGTGACGTCGGTTCTTATACAGTGACGTCGGTTCTTATACAGTGACGTCGGTTCTTATATAAGTGACGTCGGTTCTTATATAGTGACGTCGGTTCTTATATAGTGACGTCGGTTCTTTTCTTATATAGTGACGTCGGTTCTTATACAGTGACGTCGGTTCTTATATAGTGACGTCGGTTCTTATATAGTGACGTCGGTTCTTATATAGTGACGTCGGTTCTTATATAGTGACGTCGGTTCTTATATAGTGACGTCGGTTCTTATATAGTGACGTCGGTTCTTATATAGTGACGTCGGTTCTTATACAGTGACGTCGGTTCTTATATAGTGACGTCGGTTCTTATATAGTGACGTCGGTTCTTATATAGTGACGTCGGTTCTTATATAGTGACGTCGGTTCTTATATAGTGACGTCGGTTCTTATACAGTGACGTCGGTTCTTATATAGTGACGTCGGTTCTTATATAGTGACGTCGGTTCTTATATAGTGACGTCGGTTCTTATACAGTGACGTCGGTTCTTATATAGTGACGTCGGTTCTTATATAGTGACGTCGGTTCTTATATAGTGACGTCGGTTCTTATATCAGTGACGTCGGTTCTTATATAGTGACGTCGGTTCTTATACAGTGACGTCGGTTCTTATACTAGTGACGTCGGTTCTTATACAGTGACGTCGGTTCTTATATAGTGACGTCGGTTCTTATACAGTGACGTCGGTTCTTATACAGTGACGTCGGTTCTTATACAGTGACGTCGGTTCTTATATAGTGACGTCGGTTCTTATATAGTGACGTCGTTCTTATATAGTGACGTCGGTTCTTATACAGTGACGTCGGTTCTTATATAGTGACGTCGGTTCTTATATAGTGACGTTTGGTTCTTTTTAGTGGGCGGTTCTTATACAGTGACGTCGGTTCTTATATAGTGACGTCGGTTCTTATACAGTGACGTCGGTTCTTATTATGACGTCGGTTCTTTTATGTGACGTCGGTTTATATAGTGACGTCGGTTCTTATATAGTGACGTCGGGTTTTTATACAGTGACGTCGGTTCTTATATAGTGACGTCGGTTCTTATATAGTGAGTCGGTTCTTTTATAGTGACGTCGGTTCTTATTTCAGTGAGTCGGTCTTATATAGTGACGTCGGTTCTTATATAGTGACGTCGGTTCTTATATAGTGACGTCGGTCTTATACAGTGACGTCGGTTGTATATAGTGACGTCGTTCTTATATAGTGAGTCGGTTTTTTATAGTGACGTCGGTTTTATACAGTGACGTCGGTTTTTTATATAGTGACGTCGGGTTTTTATATAGTGACGTCGGTTCTTATACAGTGGGCGTCGGTTTATATAGTGACGGTTCTTATATAGTGACGTCGGTTCTTATATAGTGACGTCGGTTCTTCTACAGTTGACGTCGGTTCTTATATAGTGACGTCGGGTTCTTATATAGTGACGTCGGTTCTTATATAGTGACGTCGGGTCTATACAGTGACGTCGGTTCTTATATAGTGACGTCGGTTCTTATACAGTGACGTCGGTTCTTATATAGTGACGTTCGGTTCTTATATAGTGACGTCGGTTCTTATATAGTGACGTCGGTTCTTATACAGTGACGTCGGTTCTTATATAGTGACGTCGAGTTCTTATATAGTGACGTCCGGTTTCTTATATAGTGACGTCGGTTCTTATAAGTGACGTCGGTTCTTATACAGTGACGTTCGGTTCTTATATAGTGACGTCGGTTCTTGACTCAACTCAACTGAACAAGTAACGGTGCTATATTTTTTATTCCTTAGCTACAAAAATCAAATATCTAATTAAAACACACAGTTGCCGCACATGTCGTTACAAACAATTTTATGAAATTCTCAAACTTCATTCTCAACGTTATTGTTCGATCTTTACAAGCATGATGTTACTCGATATATGTTTGTTGCGAAGCTGAGATATTGGCAGAGTGGCTTAGATATCTTCAATTGGAGTTGTTGGAGGATCTGGTCGACAGTCGTCACTCAGAGGTAAAGCAAGACGGACATAAAATCACATTGTAACGGGCATCAGTAGTACTGGAACTCTTCGCGGAAGATGAGGACTGAGCGCTTATGGGAATTCCTCTAATACAGTGACGTCGGTTCTTGACTCAACTCAACTGAAGAAGTAATGGTGCTATATTTTCTATTCCTTAGCTACAAAACTCAAATATCTAATTAAAACACTCAACTGCCGCACATAACGTTACTAACAATTTTATGAAATTCTCAAACTTCATTCTCAACGTCACTGTTCGGCCCTTACAAGAAGGTTGTTGCTTGGTATACGTTTGTGTGGAGGCTGAGATATTTGACAGAGTGGCTTAGATGTCTACAACTGGAGTTGATGTAGTACAATTTGAGATACTGATTTTCACAAAATATGTATCTTATGCTATCGGATCCGATGGGACTTTTTAGATTTCTCAGATAAGGGAGAAAAACTAGGCGTGCGTATGTGCAAGTTACAAATCCCTTGATAGTTGGAAAACGAAAAGAGCGAGCACAAGAACCGCTGCGTAAGCTACCTTTTAAGATTAAAGAACCAACCTACATAATAATATTTGCAACACATTTACAAAATATTTACTGCACATTACAGCATATTTACAGCACATTTACATCATATTTACTGCACATTACAGCATATTTACAGCACATAAACAGAATATTTAAAACGTATTTACTGTGTATTTACAGAGTATTTACAGCATATTTACAGCACATTCACATAGTATTTACAGCATATTTACAGCGTATCCACACATTTATATAATCAACTGCTGTGATTCTCTTTGTGTAATCTTCGGGCTGTGATTCTTCTTGTGTGATCTACGGGCTGTGATTCTCCTAGGGCAGTGGTTCTCAAGCGGTGGGGAATTCCCCCTCCCCCATGGGGAATTTTAGGGTTTCCAGGGGGAATTAAGATTAGTTTCAAGATCGCGTTAATACAAGAACCGATTACTTGATATTGTTTTTCCCTCCATACTTTATGATTCTGTACTTCTCGCACTTCTGAAATTCAGTTTATAACGTAAGTAGACCCACAATTCACGTCTTATGCAGACGTCTAGACTTGTTCTAGTAAGTGTTATTAAATTTACGTATACTGTGTAAAAGAAAAAAGTGGGGGAGGGGGATTTATAAGGAGGAAATACGAATAGGTGAGTAGGGAGGGATGACGTTCTGAAAATATGGTGAACTGGTGCACGGAACAAAACAGGTTGAGAACCACTGTCCTAGTGTGACCTATAGGAGGAACCTGGTACACTCATGAGAATGCTAGTGCGGTACACTCATGAGTATGCTCGTGTGGTACACTCATGAGTATGCTCGTGTGGTACACTCATGAGTATGCTCGTGTGGTACACTCATGAGTATGCTCATGTGGTACACTCATGAATTGCTCGTGTGGTACACTCATGAATATGCTCGTGTGGTACACTCCTAAGTATGCTCGTGTGGTACACTCATGAAGTATGCTCGTGTGGTACACTCATGAATTGCTCGTGTGGTACACTCATGAATATGCTCGTGTGGTACACTCCTAAGTATGCTCGTGTGGTACACTCATGAATATGCTCGTGTGGTACACTCATGAGTATGCTCGTGTGGTACACTCATGAATTGCTCGTGTGGTACACTCATGAATATGCTCGTGTGGTACACTCCTAAGTATGCTCGTGTGGTACACTCATGAATATGCTCGTGTGGTACACTCATGAGTATGCTCGTGTGGTACACTCATGAATATGCTCGTGTGGTACACTCATGAATATGCTCGTGTGGTACACTCATGAGTATGCTCGTGTGGTACACTTATGAATATGCTCGTGTGGTACACTCATAAGTATGCTCGTGTGGTACACTCATGAATATGCTCGTGTGGTACACTCATGAATATGCTCGTGTGGTACACTCATGAGTATGCTCGTGTGGTACACTTATGAATATGCTCGTGTGGTACACTCCTAAGTATGCTCGTGTGGTACACTTATGAATATGCTCGTGTGGTACACTCATGAGTATGCTCGTGTGGTACACTTATGAATATGCTCGTGTGGTACACTTATGAATATGCTCGTGTGGTACACTCCTAAGTATGCTCGTGTGGTACACTCATAAGTATGCTCGTGTGGTACACTCATAAATATGCTCGTGTGGTACACTCATGAGTATGCTCGTGTGGTACACTCATGAGAATGCTCGTGTGGTACACTCATGAGAATGCTCATGTGGTACACTCATAAGTATGCTCGTGTGGTACACTTATGAATATGCTCGTGTGGTACACTCATGAATATGCTCGTGTGGTACACTCATGAGTATGCTCGTGTGAACTGTAGCCACAGCTTAGAATATGTTAAGACCTAACACTCTACATCCCACAATATCTTTAATCTGCAATCTGATCTCCACCACTCTTCTACACTTCTATTAGCGCCAATCAATACTTAATGTAATTCTCATGCGACTTAGTGAGAAATGCTTTAAAAACGAGTTCGCCTGCACGTTTATGCTTTCGACCTTCTAAACCAGACTGCATTGATTCACTCTGTTCACAGGACCATCAATTACAAGCAGAGTAGAGTTGATTTTGGAAAGGAATTCCCTGTAAATAATAGCCAGCTGTCAGTTTACGAACACTGAATAAACGGTTGCACGGCATAATCCCATTTATTAGTCAATATTGCATGCCCATATCCATACTGGACTGTTGAGCATCCCTTAGACTGTCAATTTACCTAAAACGACTGTCAGGAAGAGGTTGTTGAAAGTAGAACACTATGCACAGCTTTATGAAAGTTACAAACGGTTTTTTTCTTTGGTGGGGGGGGGGGGAAGAGGGAGGTTTGTCATATAATGAGAAAAACGGCATTAGAGAACATAACAAAAGATAACGACAAGATCTTAATATTGAAGAAGGTTGGCTACTAAAGACGATAAAACAAAGAACATTGAAATATATTGTCTTCTTCCTCTTCTTTCGTTCGCTTGAAATATGTATATAACTGCAATGTTGTCTCTTGTATGAATCTAACAGTCTATTTTAGTTCACTCAGCGGTCCATAGAAATATATTGTAAATTGAAACGTCATAAAAGTTTGGAGAGAATATTAATGAAGGGGTATATGTCAGAGAAGAGAGGAAGAGGAAGGCCAAGGAGAAGATGGGCGCAGGATGTGGCAGATGATCTCCAGATGGGTGTATCGGACGCGGGACATCTTGCTTATGGCCGGGAAGTTTTCCGGAAGGTTGTTATGGAAGCGAGGTTCTGCAAAGGACATGCTACTAAATGAATGAATGAATGAATGAATGAATGAATGAATGAATAGTTCTGTGAGAGAAGAGGATGAGTTAGACTTAGAGAACAACACTTCATGGTCTAAGACAGTGGCACAAGGTTGGCAGGGGAAGTGATCCAGAACATCAAGGGCCGAGGTGTGTGGGGAGATATGAGTGCCTCTATCAATTGGCAAGGCACATAGTGATGATAATGACGACACCCATATATGTGTGCGTAATGTGCTTGTATATATTATTTGTACGATATCCAATCACCTGAGCAGGCGTCGGCAACATGAATGGGCGTTGGGCATCAATGACTGACCTTCACAATAGTCTATCTCTGTCGCATCCTTCATGTCAATGACTGACCTTCACAATGTTCTATTTCTGTCGTATCCTTCATATCAATGACCGACCTTCACAATGTTCTATTTCTGTCGTATACTTCATATCAATGACTGACCTTCACAATGTTCTATTTCTGTCGTATCCTTCATATCAATGATGACCTTCACCAATGTTCTATTTCTGACGTATCCTTCATATCAATGACACAATGTTCTATTTCTGTCGTATCCTTCATATCAATGACTGACCTTCACAATGTTCTATCTCTGATGTATCCTTCATATCAATGACTGACATTCACAATGTTCTATTTCTGTCGTATCCTTCATGTCAATGACTGACCTTCACAATGTTCTATTTCTGTCATATCCTTCATGTCAATGACTGACCTTCACAATGTTCTATTCCTGTCGTATCCTTCATATCTCTCCCGATGAAGGTCAGCATGACGGAATGGATAAGAGCGCTTGCTTTTACACTTCCGGTACGCTGATGGTAACATAGCGGATTCAACCTATACAGACGGACGAAAATGTTTACTTTTCGTCCTTGACTTGGGAACGTAAATAACAAGTACCTCTGAAGTCGGAGTGGATTCACCTGATGGCGAGGAACACTTGTGAAAACGAAAGCTAATCCACGCGTGAAAATCAGCATAGCGCGCTAAAAGTAGTAGCCCGAGTATGGACAACGCTTGGGTTCAAATCGAGCGAGTTAAATTACCGGTCTTCGGTTCACGTTAGATTCTGATCTCGAGAGGAGAAGAAGAGTTCTGCGGTCCACATGGATGGGGTGTTTTATTACCGAGTCGGGAAAATAATCTCCACAGCAACCTCTCTCCGATAGATGTAAAAGTTTGTCTGTGGTCAGAAGACCAGATTACCAATGCGTCAGACTTACCGATGATGCAGTTTGGCCAAGCCCTCCAGGTATTTTTCTCTTTGTCTTAAATAGGACACCTAAGCATGCCTTCAGGGACACTGAGCACATAGAGTTAGAGCTATATGTTCATAGACCAAGCAGTGCTCGGTGGGTATCTTAGAATATCATGAGTCAGAAGAACAAGGAGAAGTATACTGACGTGCTGCAAGACTTGAGCATCGAAGGGAATTGGCTCATTCATCATCTCATCTCATCCCACCCTGTTCCTCTTGTACCCTGCGGTGACGAGGTGAGGTATAAAACACGGGAGAGAACCTGTTCATGGGCTTCATGTATCGAGATTCCAATGAACTCTCCTATTCCCTCTGTCAATCGTTTACGTGGTTGATCTCTTCTTCTGCTTCCATTTTGTCAGTACATTATTGCTTGTTGTGGTATACTTTTAGTTGGTAAGCTAGTTACTTGGCCAAATCATCTGACTTGCTGCCTTATAATAAAATCCAGCGCTGCTAAAACTCCCACTGTAGTCCGTATTTCTTCATTTCTGATTTTCTCTTTTCTTGATACATTACGTATTCTTCTCAGAAATCTAAGTTATGTTGTTGTGATTTTTCTTTTCTCTTTTTCTATCATTGTCCGGGTTTGGCATTGATAACATAGGGTTGGTAGGAAAATTGCGTTGAAGAGTGCTTTCTTAGTAGCTATTGATACATGTTTGTTCTTTAGTATTGGTACCAATTGTCCTATGAGTAGGTTTACCTTATTGCATCTATTTTCGATATCGTCTTCTGATTTGCCATTTGATGATGTTATACTTCCTAAGTACTTGAAGCCCCTTACTTATTTCAGGGGATATTCTTTTAGATGAATTTTTGTTGGTTTTATTTTCTTCTTTGGTTATAGTCATTACCTCTGTTTTACTGGTGCTAATTTTCATGTCATGTTCCTTACACCCTTCGTTTAGATTATTAATATGGTCTTGCAATTCTGTTTCTGATTTTCCTATTAGCGCTTGATCTTCCGCAAATATGACTTCTTAAGTGATGTAATATGCGTTTGGTTCTTCTTCTGTGTTCTGTTCATCATGCGGTGTTCTTGCGGTCTCTGTTTGGTTCATTATTATGGTTATTAATCATAATCTATAGGAAACTGAAATACTTTGGCTACATTGAACCTCAAAGTGCTTTGAAAGAACAGTGATGGAAAGGTATTGTACCTTTACTTCCTGTGATATTTACTGATACCCATGTTTGTGGTAGGCTGGGACCCATGTTCGGTCGCATTCAAGCCATTGTCAATGTAATTTCCTAACCGTCACACCAGCCCACCCGCTAGCGCTTATAGATACATATATAAAACCAGTTGTCGTCATCACAAAGAAAGTTGGCTGTCTTCGATCTCCAACACAAAATCTCCAACTCTTAATATAGCTAGTAGCAATGTCTAACTAACACTCTTTTAATCTGATTGTTTTCATGACACATCTGCCTCTCGCCGTTCCTTAGAGAGTGGTTTTCAACAAGTAAATACATGGCTAGACAGTTTGAGACGCCAGATATTCATTGTGTGGTTTTTATCAAGTAAATATATCTCTAGATAGTTTGCAAAACCATATATACATTGTCCGGGAAGTTAACCCGGCCAACAAATGCATGAAGACGTCGGATGTGTGGGCCGAAAGGAAATATCGTATAACAGGCATAACGCAATTACGTCTAAAAGTACGTTTGGGACGCATGTAGAAGAAGAAGAAGATATATTACTTGTGTGGTTTTCATCAAGTAAATATATGGCTAGCCAGTCCGTGACGCAATATATTACCTGTGTTGTGTTTATCAAGTAAATATATGGCTAGACATATTATGGTTGTCACGAAGAATAAGGAATAGCCATAACATCCTGATGGGAGATGACTTGTAGAGATTAGAACAACAGTCGCCATGGCGAAGGTAGCCTTTTGCAAGAAGGAAAACATACTGACCAATAAAAAGATGTCATTTGCAACAAGAAAAAGAATGATTGAGGTATTACACATAACCTGTGCTTTTCGTTTGGATGAGAAGCGTGGACAAGTTGAGCAGACAAGCTGAAAAACATCTGATGGCTGTGGAAATGTGGTTTTCTGAGGATAATGCAAAGAATACCATGGACAGGCAGAAAAACAAATGACCAGTTTCTACAAGAAACTAAAGAAAATCGTGGACTGATTAGAGAAATTAGACGTAGACATTGACAATTGTTTTGGTCATGTTATGAGAAGAAATAAATTGGTGAACTTGGTGACAATTGGCAAGATCGAGGGGAAGATAACAAGGGTGGGGTGGGGGGCAGAGAAGTAAATACCTGGATGGATTGGCAACGTAGTATGGTCGAGGCAAGAACACTGAGCAGATCTCCGACTCTGGTGATCGAGTGAGATGGCGAAACATGATCGCCCAAGCTTATTGACATGGCACAAGATGATGGCTAGACAGTTCGTGACGCCATATATACATTGTGTGATTTTCAACAAGAAAATAATGACAAGACAGTTTGTGACGCCATATAGATGTTGTCAGAGCGGGAGATATCTCACACACTTGCAGCCCGGAGGCAAAACACGACAAAAATGTTTATCCCACTCTTCACGCTACAATAAACGTATTCTTCAGTATGCGTTCTTCCTTCCTTACCCCTGAATACTTGAAAGGGAGGATCATAAAGTAAGGATAGGATGGCCACCGTTGTCAGAGATTAAAAAAGAAAGCCACTTGCTATTGACGGCAACACGCTCCCTAAGTCAATGAACAAATATACAAAGGTATGCACACGAGCAAATCGTATTGTGCAAATACGTTAAAAAAACAAACAAAACAAAAACAGCTGTGTAAATGAACAAAGACGTCAAGAAATGTTTCAGTTTGTTTCAGCATCAAGTGTTAGTATATATTAACAGTTTTCATAATGAACAGCTGAACGTACAGATGAAATACAAAAACATCAGTCAAAGAAAGAAGACATACATACTTCAAATGTTATGACACACAGACTGCCAAAACGACAGACACATATAATAATCAGAAAACATTGATTAACAGAATGACGTATGCAAACACATAAATATAATGGACTGAAAGAAAGACAGACTAACTACAGACTTAAGGACAGAGAACTAAAACGATTCATTTATGAATCGATAACTGGAATGACAGACAGAAAACGATCAAACAGGCGAATGTACTAATTGGCATATTTACATACATTCACAGATGTATCACTAAACTTAGTTTCATACATATATAGAATAATTTATTAATAGAAAGCTTTACGTGCATAGATAGACACATTAATTAATAGACATATTTACATACATAGATTGACGAGTGTATTAATAGAACATTTACAAACACAGATACGCGAATGAACTAATATACACCCTAACCTACATAGAGAAGCGAATAAACTGACAACAGACAAAATATGCGTCAACTTAGACAAAGAGATAATTATATAGTTAAAATGTATCAGACAGTACACAGGCAGATCAGATTGACAGGCGTGCATGAGGCAGTCAAAGATACATATGCACACGCATACAGACAGACACATACAACAACTACCTACTTACGTACACATATACATGCACACACAAACATACATACAAACACGCCTTCATACATGGTGAGTAGATGGAGAACAGTCACGTAGACAAACAGGCAAGCAGACAATTAGACGGAAAAAAAGTGCTGAATGTATTTAAATATCACCACAATAAAACGGGTTAGGCTGCAATTTTGAGTCAAGCTTGTCGCTCAGTAATTCCAGTTTCAAGAAATCTTCTTGCGTTTGCCTTTGACTGTCCCTAGCCTACTTACATAGCAGCAGGTATATGCCTCACATCGTCTGGTCCCTATCCTTTGACCTGTCTGATCATGGGAGATCCTATCAGTAGCTTTGCTACCGTCGGCATAGCTCTTGGGATTATTGCGTCCATGCCAGCCCCTATATCACTTCAAGGTGGAGACACAAAAGACAGCACGTAAATAATATATTTACATAGAGTTTATGTATAACGTGTAAAGCTTTGGAAATACCAGGCAAGGTCATTAAGTAACAAACTATTTTACGAGTAACCTTTGTTGTTCAGAATAATGCGAACCAGAAAGTGTGTGTGTGCGTGCGTGCGTGCATGTGTGTCTGTGTGTGTGTCTGTGTCTGTGTGTCTGTGTGTGTGTGTCTGTGTGTGTGTGTCTGTCTGTGTCTGTCTTTGTGTGTCTGTGTGTGTGTGTCTGTGTGTGTCTGTGTGTGTCTGTGTGTGTCTGTGTGTGTCTCTGTGTCTCTGTGCGTGTCTGTGTGTGTCTGTGCGTGTCTGTGCTTGTATGTGCGTGTGTGCGTGTGTGCGTGTGTGTGTGTATGTGTGTGTGTGTGTGTGTGTCCCTGTCTGGCAACACACTTGGTCCAATTGTCCACTATTTTGTTGATGCCTTATAAGGACAAGTTTTTGAGCGTGGTCTTAAAACACAATTTTGCATCGTCTTCATTACCTCTGTGTCATGTACGAGTACAAACCTATAACCCCGCAAATGTCTTTCAAGGATCCAAACAAGTGAACGTCTGATGACGCCAAGTCTGGACTGTATGTTAGATGTTTCAAGATCTCTAATTTCAGAGCACGTAAGTGTATCCACTGTAAGCGTAGCTACATGAGGGCCCGCGCTGTCGTGCGGCAACAATACTTCTATTTGAGAGAAGTCTCAGCATTTCCATCGTATCGCAGGTTCAGTTTATTCACTAGCATGTCACTGTATCTGGCAAAAGTCACAGTCCCACCCTCCCCTCTCCCGTGAAAATGTATGTATATAGGAACCTTGAGATCCCAGAATATCGTAATTGAATTTCCCAGCTGATTTGTGCGTCTTAAATGTTTTTCTTAATCAGAGTCAACGGGTGTTCCACTGTATCGACAGCATCTTACTCTCTAGTTCGCAATGACTGTCTCCATACTGAACCATAATTCTTCTCCAGATTTCACAAGGTTTCACACCTTGTGACCAAAAACAAACAAAACAACAAATAAACAAAACACGAACAACGTCCCGTTGTTCTTCCACGATGTAAGTCCATTGTGAGGCAGCCATTTTGTTAGCGCTATTGCACGAGAGCGAACTATTTGATCCTCACGACCCCTACATGGGGTATTGCTTAAGAACTAGTGCGTGTCTTGAAATAGGATATTTTGTTATCCATACTATTCCTTTCACTTTATAATAAAATGCCTGTTACTTAATGACTCTACCTCGTATATAAAAGACAATTCAAACTGTTTTTGTCTTGTTCACAAAATGACACTGAGGTAAACATATTGGATCCAAGAGATGGCACAATCATCGGAGTGAAAAGTAAGGCCCACAAGGGAGTGAGTACAAGCTCTGCAGGATACTCAGAGTCTAAAGGAAATGTCAGACGGACGTTTTATCATATCGCTACTGGTATAATCAGCATGAGAACTCGGCGGTGACTTTGAAGAGGAGAAACGGAGAATGTGTGTGGAAGTCCGGAGTGGAGTGATTCGATTGTTAAATTCATTATTCAGTAAAATAAGGGCGTCCAAAGAATCGCACAGGCTTGAAGGACTTCTAGGTTCAGATTTACATAGAGTTAAAGAGAATTATCGAAAAGTGAACAGTGGAGTGGCGTGATGGACTCCTATCGGCACTTGTCTTGTAGATTGACCTAAACTTTAAGTATGACAGGATGACATTTGAAACAGACTGATAGTTACGATATACTGTGATTTGAGGTAGATTAATAGTTAAGATAGAATGATATTTGAGATAGAATTATAGTTAAAATAGACGACTAAGATATACTGTGATTTGAGATAGATTGATAGGTAAGATAGACTGATATTTGAGATAGACTGATAGCTAATATAGACGGATATTTGAGATAAACTGATAGTTAAGATAGACTGATATTAATAGTTAAGATATACTGATATTAATAGTTAAGATATAATTATATTTAAGACAGACTGGTAGTTAAGACAGACTGATATGTTAGATAGACTGATATTTGAGATAGGCGGATACTTGAGATAGAATAATAGTTAAGATAGAACTGATATTTAAGATATATTGACAATTAACAAAGACTGACTAAACTGATAGTAGAAAAGAGGTGAGGATGGGGGTGGGAGGGGGAATCTCTATAGCAAAGTGGTCAAGCCGTCTGCCTAGCACCATTAATGTCGTGGGTTCGTATCACGAGTGCAGTTTTTACTGAGAACCTTCGGGGTCGTCGCTGGGGCTATGTAATGCGTGCTCTGTACAACGTTTTCGGCAGGCCACTCTGCCGATGGAAAACTGAGCTATATAGGGAATAACGCTCACTCTACTGGAATCATACACGTTGATCCAATTATAGACGTGTCAACCCCACAACAAGGATACAAATAAGTAACTTTTATGTTTCTATTTTCATATAGTGGTTTTCATGTAGTTGAGTCGGTCTGTGTTCTTTATTTTTGTGTTGACGAAGGTTTCAGCCTCAACGTATATTTTATTACTTGTGATCGTTCTCTAGTAAAGCTTACCGTTTATTCTCGTTGTTTGGTTATTCATTCATTAGCCTGTGGCTCCTAGTAGCTGTCAGCATGCGACAGCGGCAACCCCCCGGGCAACAGCTGTGACAGGCTGGCTAAACCAGGCGTGGGTAGCCGATTTGGTGTCAAACCAAACGGTAAACAAGGGTATGCCTACCCAGCATGTGAAGACAGGATTCAGCAGACTGCGCGGAAGAAATCATTCCTGATTCAACGGGCAAGACGGCGTTTACATGCAAAACGTTGTGGAACGTAATGAGCACGACAAGGCACGTAGAGCGCCCTGGTCATCCACTGCACCTGTATTCGTCTCCAGTCGTCTCGACTTGTCTTGCAACTGGATTCAGATGGACTCAGGCGAGAGAGTGAGGTCGACGAATTGCGCAACTCTTCCTCACTTTAATCCAAGTCATCGCGCAAGTCATTCTTCAAATAGGCCTTATCAGTCATCTTAGAACCCACGGTTCCATACTTTCAACCCCACTGTATGAAATGAATGGTCATCATCATTCTTGACGGACAAACAACAAACAGTAGGTTATTCAGTCAGTCAGTCAGTCAGTCAGGCAGTCAGTCAGTCAGTCAATTAGTTAGTTAGTTAGTTAGTTAGTTAGTTAGTTAGTTAGTTAGTTAATCGACAGATCATCCTCATTGCACATCCCTCCTAAGCAAATCCCGCAACGTGTAGCGGCTTTTTCATTCATTATATAGGGAATAAAGCAGATACAATGAAGTCGATCTCCTTACCTAGAGCCCCTCAAGCCTTTAAACTAATGGCGATGCTGAGGGACGTGTGTGGCGAGACATGAATGCCCCAGCAAGTTTTATTTTCACTTTGTCTAATAGTCTAATCTAGTCTAATCCTTATCCCTAATTCCCGCATACTGCGTTCGAAACACAGCTGCGGGCGATTTGACAGCAGACTGTCTTGTGTTTATTTTCATACAATGGTTTCAGTGACGGTCGTTCAGAAAGCAAAGAACATAACATCGAAAAGAAATCACAAACAGCCAAGAAATGCCTGGGTTGACTGCAACATCATGTAAAGGATACGCAGCTAACTTGTCCCCCTCAGGCTGGATTAATTTAACTCACTGACATTGTGAGGGTTGTTGACAACAACAGGCGGGCATGACAGGTAGTGACATGTCTATACAGATAGTATCAGCCTTCACCCCCACAACAGTTGTTTTCAACAGGTGCAGCGCACCACAATATCCGGCACAGTTGGTGCTGATGTGGTAGAAAGCCTATATGTTATAATATCCTTTGTTATAAATAAGCCGGATCCGCGGCGAAGGCTTTAAGGACGCGGTTATTAATCCCGCATAGCTCGTTCGAAACACAGCTACGGGAGATTTGGCAGCAGACCGCATTGCGGTGTTTTTTTTTTTTAATGGAATGGTATGGGTGCAGGTCGTTAAGAAAGCAATAGCTAACGACTGAACGTAAACTTGCGCAGGAATCACGAATAGCCAAACAATGCTGGAGTTGACTTTTACATCCTTTAAAGGATATTAACTAACTTTCTATAAATAAAGCAATAGTAGTAATTTTCAAAAATATTTCAAATTTAAAATATGTTGTAGCAAAGCATACATATTCTTAAAGTAAGGTCCGAAAAATGATATTTCAAGAACCATTATTTAACAGGCAGAGCAACGGTAAGAAAGTTCTTACAATGATCTGTCTATGCCCGGATTCACAACAAAGATAATTCTTTACACCTAATTTACCCCAAGCGTCGGTACGTTATTTCAAAGAGAAAACACATACCGACAATAACAAGCCACTGGCACTTGTGTCGCAGACAAGGATATAGTTTGTGAGAAGATCAACATACATAAGAAGTTAAATTCTTACGAAAGTATCAAAAAAGAGTAACATACATACGAATGTAAACTCTAAATAAAGTATAAAACATGAAAAAAATGAGTAACATACATAAGAAGTTAAATTCTAACCAAACTATTTTTTTTATTTTGCATATCCTTTTTACAGGACATCGCTTTCAACACCAGCATTTTTACTGCTGTTGTTGATGTCTTGGCAAGTATTACGTTCAGTAGGTTGTCATTGCTTTCTGAACGACCGGCTCCCATACCAATTCGTTAAAACACAGTACAACGCAGTCTGCTGCCAAATCGCTCGCAAATGTGTTCCGAACGCGGGTAAATGGGATTACGAACCGCGTGCATAATCCCTTCGGCAAGGAGACCGGCAAACAAAGTACATTTAAAAAAAAATAAATGAGTAACATACATACGAATTTAAATTCTAACCAAAGTATACAACATGAACGAACTGAGTAACATGCATACGTATTTAAACATTTACTAAAGAATTTGAAACAAAGCAAGAAAACATGATCAAAAGTACACAACTTGAAAGAACAGGTCACGTGTAAAACTTATTTAAAAGATCTAGTACAATTTTAATGATCAGCGGAGATCCTCATTATTGCACCCAGGATAGGTCCCTGGGTGCTCCGATCTCCCCCTTAACATCTCCGACAGGTTAATCGATTGATTGTACCAGTTTTGTTTTAATTACCAACAGGTCTGGTGACCTTGAGAAAAGAAAGTTCGTGTCTGGGGGATCCCCGCTTCACTCCCATCATCTTGGCGAATCAAGAAAGTGCACACGTGGATTGGCGTCGCAGACAGCAGATTACATACTCTAAGACTGCCCAAAATACTATCTATCTAGGCAAACTTTCTGGCCTAGAGCAACAACAGTAGAAGATAAACTCCGTGGACCACTGAGTGAACTAATAACGAAAGTTAAATTCATGCAAGAGACAACATTGCAGATATAGACAAATGTTAGTTAGTTAGTTAGTTAGTTAGTTAGTCGAGGTTCCAACTTCACGGCACCGGGTCGTCCCCATTATGCTCGGTCCCTATGCCAGTGAATATCACGCAAAATGCTCCCCACTGTCCAAAGTGAAAAAGGCAGGAGTCTCGGCAAATGTGAAGCGAGCGAAAGAAGAAGAAGAAGACTCCCATCTCCTTCACTCTGGCCAAGGAAGCAGATTCCCAAGCGTCATTAAAATCATCTGTTCGTCCTGCGTCTTGTCTGGTATTGATGATATCCGGCCCATCCATTGCCCTTCTCTTCACGAACACCGCCATGTCGGACAAAAGATGGGCTCTCCCATTGCCTGTCCCGCTTGAGTGCTCCGGTGCATAGATGGAAATTAGCTTGACTATTTGTGCTGTGGTAAGTGTGTCAAGCCACTCATGTCGTATTGAGGCCAGCTTGGAGCTTCTTGAGCATTTTCAATGAATGGCCTCGGTATGCAATAGTAATAGTAAAATATTAAAAATAACACAATAAAAAAGACATCTAACCCAAGTATGCGAAATGAAAGAAGAAGTAACATGCGAACGTATTTAAGCATTTAATAAGGAGTTTTTAAAAGTTAAATAAGAGAAGCAACGGCTGGAACAGGATATAACAATATGAAATACAAACAGTAGGTATGTGTAGTTCCTGCTAAAAGATGAGACACACTAAAGACAGTCACAGTGTCACTACCTTACTATGGACTCTGTAAAGGTGAAACTATATCACAGAGTGAAAACCCCCCAAAACAAGAGACAATCAAACAATATGTAATAATAAAATAAAAATAAGTATTATAGGACAAAACAAACCACGTTTCTATTATATAAAGATTCATCAAGGACGGGTTTACACTAACAAATCTAAAGAAAAAACATAAAATTATATAATAATATTAAAGCACACTCCTTCGTTGTCAAGAAGGCACAAAAGCTGAGTTCAGTTCGGTTTTGAAAGGTGCTCTTATTCTACAAAGGTTGAGTCCATTTCAGCTGTAAAAGTGCCAAAGGTGTGCAAACGGTCAGATATGAATATATAGAGGGAATTCAGCAGAGTTATACAGTTGCATCCACACCAGTATTGATTCCCGCTCAATGGAAAGTAACTCATACCAGCCATACCCACCTTCACCACTCTTTAAGTCCTACGAGATTGGAAAACTCGAATCCACAAGGTTCTAACAAATACAAAAGCAACAACAACCATAACAACAGTAGCAGCAGCAGCAGCAGCAGCAGCCACCGCCGCCGCCACAGCAGCAGCAGCAACAGCAGCAGCAGCAGCAGCAGCAACGATAACTATAAATGTGTCCAGTGTCTTTTCTAACTAAATAGTGGTTCTGTTTGTGTGCTTAGATTCTTTTTTTTTTCAATCGCCGTAACAATGCCACTGTTTTGAATCCCTATATTCTGTTACGAGATGAGGAACAAAGGTCGCGTTCCAGGCAGCCTCTGCCTCGCCTGTGACCATCAATGTGTGCACGCACTATCCTATTCAGAATCTCACTATTTTATCTAAAAATGCACACACACTATCCTATTCAGAATCTCACTATTTCATCTAAAAAAAAGTGTGCACGAACTATCCTATCCAGAATCTCACTATTTCATCTAAAGAAACTGTGTACGCACTATCCTATTCAGAATCTCACTATATCATCTAAAAAAAAATTGTGCACACACTATCCTATCCAGAAGCTCACTACTTCACCAAAAAAGTGGGCAAGCACTATTCTATCCAGAATCACACTATCTCATCTAAAAAATGTGTGCACGCACTGTCCTATCCAGAATCTCACTATTTCATCTAAAAAATTTGTGCACGCACTATCCTATTACGAATCTCACTGTTTCATCTAAAAAAAATTTCCTCGCTTTATCCTATCAAGAATCTCACTATTTCATCTAAACAATTTGTGTACGCACTATCCTATCCATAAACTAACTTTTTCATCTAAAAAATTATTTCCACGCACTACCCTATCAACACGGTGTGGGAATAGTCATCGAACCACGGCTAGCAAGAGGAATACTAGAAATAAAATATATATCAGAAAGAATCATAACAGTGAGAATAAAAGAACAAACAATCACAACATATGTACAGATATACGCACCATGTAATGCAAACAATAATGAGCAAGAATGTGAGGACTTCTACGAAGACATACATGATGTGCTAAATAAAATAGATAAGCAGGACAACATCATAGTTATGGGAGACTTCAATGCAAGACTAGGACATAACAGAGTGGGCATAGAAAAACTCCTGGGAGCATTTGGAGATCAGCAAAATGAAAGGAATGATAACGGAAGTAGACTGATTGAGCTTTGCAGCCAACACGACCTCTATATAACAAACACATTCTATAAACATAAAGATTCGCAAGTATACACCTGGTATAAATGGAACGATCTAGATACTAAATGCCAAATTGATTTTATATTAACAAGAAATAACAGAAAGAGAAATATATTAGATGCAAGAGCAGTGCCCAATTTCAGTATAAACACAGATCATAAAGCAGTCGTTGCCACAATAAGAACCATTAAAAGAAGACAACAAAGAGCAGGAAAATACATGCCATGCGAATCAGTAAACTTAAAAAACCTTAAAGACGAGGCAGTAAGGGACAATTATGAGAAAGAACTAACTGAACTCTTTGTAAAATTACCTACAGAAAGAAAAACAGTGGAAGAAGAATGGGAGATGTTCAAATCAAGCATTTTAAATACTGCAAAAATAACATGCGGAACCACGAAAAAACGCAAAACACGGATAAAAAAAATAACAAGTTGGTGGAACGCAGAAGTAAAGAAAGCGGTAAAAGAAAAAAAGGAAAAATATAAAAAGTGGTTGAAGAGCAAACAGGAATGTGATTACAGAGAATACAGAATAGCGAGAAGACATGTGAGTAGAATAGTAAAGAGAGAAAAACAAAAAGACTGGGAAGAGTATGGAGAAACCCTAAATAAAAACTACAAAGAGGCAACCAGAAACGTCTACAAAAAGATAAGTGCAATGCGAACCAGAGGAGAACCCTTTGACCCAACTGAAATAATTAACAGCGAAAATGGAGAACCAATAAGTGAACAAAAACAGATCCTAATAAGATGGAAGCAGTATTTCGAACAACTTCTCAACATCCCATCAGATGTCACAGGAATTCAAGAGACCTACACAGATGTCACCGAAGAACTAGAACCAGACATACTAAAGAAGAAATTATAGAAGCCATCAGATTAGCCCCATTGAACAAATCACCAGGACAGGATGAAATACCAAATGAACTAATTAAAGCAGCAAGAGAAGTAGGAACAGCTTGGCTACATAGACTATTCAACCATGTTTTGGTTGAACAACAGACACCACGAGACTGGGGAAACGCCATAATTATCCCAATGTGGAAAAATAAAGGCAGCAAAAGAGATTGCACACAATACAGAGGCATTTCACTGTTGAGTCATACTGGGAAAATATTTTGCAAAATTCTTGAAAAAAGATTACGAACTACTTTAGAACCCCAGCTAAGCGAAACGCAGCTTGGATTTAGGAAAAACAAAGGTTGCACAGACGCCATTTTTGCTCTTAGACAACTTATAGAAAAATCAATCGAATTCAATGAAACACTCTACTTAGCCTTTGTCGACCAAGAAAAGGCATTTGATAGAGTAGATAGAAAAAAGCTGTGGGGAATCCTTAAACAATATGGAGTGAGTACACATCTAACAAACCTATGTAGAAGTTTATACAACAACAGTGAATGCATAGTGAGAGCAACTGGAGGACACTCAGAACCCTTCACCATAAGATCTGGAGTACGACAAGGTTGTGTCCTGTCCCCTCTCTTGTTCATAACATATATAGACAACATATGTAAAGAAACCAGCCAAGCAGAGACAGCAAGAATACCGCATGACGAGAACACAGAAGAAGAACCATCTGCAAATCTAACCATTAGAGAACTCATGTTTGCGGACGACCAAGCACTAATAGCAAAATCAGAAGCTGAATTACAAGACCACATGAATAGTCTAAACGAAATGTGTAGGGAACATAACATGAAAATTAGCACAAGCAAAATAGAGGTAATGACTATAACTAAAGAAGAACAAACAGCAACAATTCACCTAAACGAACATCCCTTGAAGCAAGTAAAGAGCTTCAAGTACCTAGGAAGTATAATATCATCAAATGGCAGATCAGAAGACGATCGAAAATAGGTGCAATAAGGCAAATCAACTCATTGGACAAATGGCACCAATACTAAAGAACAAACATGTATCAATAACTACTAAGAAAGCACTTTACAACACAATCTTCCTACCAACTCTGTGCTACCAATGCCAAACCTGGACAATGACAGAAAAAGAGAAAAGAAAAATCACAACAACAGAAATGAGGTTCCTGAGAAGAATACTCAACATATCAAGAAGAGATAAGATCAGAAATGAAGAAATCAAGACTAAAGTGGGGGTTAAAGCTGCTCTAGATTTTATTAGAAAGCAGCAAGTCAAATGGTTTGGCCATGCAAGTAGGTTACCAGTCAACAGCATGCCACAACAAGCAATGATGTACAGACCATATGGAAATAGAGGAAGAGGCCGACCACGTAAACGTTGGACGGAGGGAATAACAGAATCCATGGGAATGTCGATATACGAAGCCCATAACCGGGCACTCTCACGAAGTTTATACTTCACCTCGACACCGCAAGGTACAAGAGGAACATGATGAGATGAGATGAGACCCTATCAAGAATCTCACCATTTCATCTAAAAAGTGCGGGCACACACTATCCTATTCAGAATCTCACTATACCAACTAAAAAAGTGTGCACGCACTATCCTATTCAGAATCTCACTATTCCAACTAAAAAAGTGTGCACGCACTATTCTATCCATAACCTCACTATTCCAACTACGCACTATCATATTCAGTACCTAATTAATCCAGTTATCCAAGAATCACACTGTTCTAATACTTAGGAAGGTCTCCGCGGTGAAGCAGCTAATCCGCCCGCCTCGTGCTCCGAAGGTTGTGGGTTTGATTCTGGGCTCTGTCATTCGGTTCACGAGAGCGATTTTCTCGAAGTCTCTCCGGGGGTCGTAGCTACAGCTTTAAAACGCCTTTATGAGAATCGGACTTTTCTATTACTCATTTTCCACTATCATATTTCACAATCGCTCTGTTCTGATACACATTTTCTCCCATTATCCTATTTCTATTCTCACTTGTTTGCTTTAAATTTTCTCCCACTGTCCTTGTCCAGAATTTAACTGCCAAGTGAAAAACCTTTCCACTGTCTTATTCTGTAATCTCAGCCTTCAACTACTCATATTTCCCTCGCCTTATTTCAGCATTTCGCAATTCTGTTCATATATATTACCACTGTCCCACTTAGACCTGACAAGAAGCTATGTGAATTACGGACAGTTACTTTAGAACTAGCAGCATAGGGCTCTGACATGTGAAACAAGAGCCTGCCGCCGTCTTCTACGTCCGGTTTTGATTGCGGGTGTTTGCGTCCCAAAGTCAAGGACAAGACGGCAACATTTTAAACCAACTGAACCACACCATCAGTGCTACGGAAGTAAGAGCAAGCTCTCTTATCCTTTCAGATTTACTGATCTTCATCTCCGTTGATAAAAACAATGCCTTTGAAACCCCCGTCTTTTGTTGGCAAAGAAATTTAATTTAGAGCTCAAATATATTTTGACCTCTGTAGGGTGGGTGTTTGTTGCAAAGTAACCTTGTCTGTTTTCTGGGTATTATTCTGAAAATTTGACATCTACCGGGCATCCGTTCTTGATCATTATCATAATCATTAAGAGTGCCCTGCATGGTCTGCCGTATGTTACCGGGAGCTACTAAAATAAACTAAGAAAAGTAGCAAAGTAACCTACCATGCAAACAATATTGACGGGTGGCGAAAGGCTGGCTACTACCGGGCCCATTAGAAAACTTTAGGTACAGAAATTCAACTGAGCACGAACAAGTCTAAAAATCCAGAAAATATAATAACTCAGCTAGCCAAAATAGATGGGGCTCTTCTAGAATAATATGGGAAAGATAATGGCCAACTGGTAACATTAAGTGAAAACGAACAAGGGAAAGACAGAAATGTAAATATCCTGATGGCTTGGTCACATGGAAAGGTCGAGACAAGAACACAGCTGATCCACGACTCTGGTGATCGCGTGAGATGGTGGAACATGACCGCCCATGCTTATCTGTACAGCACATGATGATGACGATATGCAGGAGCTGTAGAAGGCAGCAAAAGAAAAGACGGAGTTGGGTTGCATGAGGTGGTTAAGGCCCTTTGCACAAATAGGCGATAAAGGACAACTTGCTGTCGCCATCGTGGCTGTATTCTCGCTCAGGTTCCCACGCTGTTATTATTGTTAAATGTCATGTCAAATGTATTGTTAAATAACTGTGGTAAAATGGACAACTGAGCTGGGTCTTCCGAATCAGGGATGGTTCGACAAAGCAACAGAGAAATTTAAGTTCTGTTTTGTTACTGGAGAGGTTAAGAAACATAATTAATGAGTTAATCTTCAAGAAAATGAAATCTATCCAGGCTATGAGTACAGAACATAGATGAACCATTGGCGACTACCACACTCTTAACCTGTAGAGACATTCAGAATTCTTCACTTCAGGAAGGAACATGCTCACAAGCAAATTGCCATTTTGACAGACCATAGTTTGTTGCATTGTGCTTCTAATAAAAAAATAAATAAAAAATAAACAACAACCAGACCAGAGATGGAGTTATACCACTACATAACACAATGGCTGTGATGATTGTAGAGACCATGTGTTGCCCATGAAGCATGATCCCTCTCTCGGCCTGCCTAGTTTACTCCATCGGAAAGGTAATACCAATAATCTGGAACAAGACAAGCTGCAGAAGGTGCCGGATCAACAACACAATGCTCTTACTGTCCGCCTGTCGCAGCTTCCATCCTAGACCAGTTGCCGACCACGGCTTAGGTCCTGATCTGCTCTATCAAGACATTTAGTTGCAATTCCTCACACCAGAATGAGGCTTGTACCCTCCCTGTTGAGCTCGTCCGTACGAATCTATTAGTATAACGTAGGATGTCGGGTTGGGTGATCGCTAACAGAAAGCAGATACTACTGTCTACTGCCATACGGTAGCTCAGTCATATATGACTATGACCTGATACCAGGAAAGAGCATTACGGTCTGTATAAAAGCATTCATCAGTTTCGTCTCTTTGCTTCACCCTTAAGCACTTGTAGACTAAGCAAACACTCTACTGGACATGTTCTCCAAGACTGTCCTCTGCACAATAAGCTCAGAAAGATATACTGGTCCACTGTATCAACATTAAACTTAAAGCTTTATGGTAATATTATATGACCGATTTTGAGGCGAAGGGGTAACGAATGCAATTCGCAAACCCGCATACCGCGTTCGAAACACAGCTGTGATTTGGAAGCGGACCGCTTTGCGTTGGTTTTATTACAAAGGTATGAGTGCCGGTCGTTCAGAAAACAATGGTAAACAACTGAAATCACAAAAAGCCAAAATATATGGCGTTGACTACAAAGGATATGCAACAAACTTTAACTATTGTATGGATCAGAAATGGAAAGAATGACAACGATCACAATTAAACTACAAACACTCACCAATTGACACCTTCACAAAATAGAAGGAATAAATTGGAGTATCTTCTTTCTCTCTCTCTATAACAAGAAAGGTCTTTTATCTGGAACCATCAGGAAACAAGAAATAGAAGAAAGCCACAAAATACAAGGAGAAGAAAAGTAGAAACATAAATGAATAATATACAGAGGATATGGACGGAGATTCATGGGGTCGATAAAGATAAGAGAGCGTGGGGTTGGTTAAGGAACTATATCTCAATGGAGGATATAGGGTGAAAGAAGAAGAAGAAGAAGAAGAAGAAGAAGAAGAAGAAGAAGAAGAAGAAGAAGAAGAAACTAAAAACAAACAAATACGATCGTTTTCATCATAAGAACACGTATGATAGTGCAACCATCAAAGATCGCAAGAAGAAAAGGTGATTTAGATTTAAAAAAAAACATCATGTAATGAGTATCTTCTTTCTTTCTCTCTCTCTCTCTCTCTCTCTCTCTCTCTCTCTCTCTCTCTCTCTCTCTCTCTCTCTCTCTCTCTCTCTCTCTCTCTCTCTCTCTCTCTCTCTCTCTCTCCCCTCCCCCCTCCAACCCACCAAATGCCATTTGTAGCATAATGCCTGAACTATCTCACTCAATGCCGTTTTTAGGTATACGATGGATCACATTTCGTTTTGTTTTCAATCAAGATGTTCACGTAGAATGATTTACTGTAACTCGAGAAATCACAACAGGAAATACGTGACTAGACTTGAACAATCTGCAACGTAACATGAGGCGGCTTAACCACAGGAAATTGTCAGTTCAGAGGGTACATGTCCTTGAATGTTCCCACAGACATTTAGTAGTTAAGTGTGCACGCCCGACCAACCAAGCGAAGGTTAACTATCGTGCAGCCATACAAACACTGTTCTTTAAACTGCTGTTGACTGTTAAATGCGTGGTTCTGTTTCACTTGATGGGTTTGACAGCAGATTGTCTCCGTGCCATTCATTAGCCATTCTGGAGGTCAGCTTGGCAGAATGGATATGGGCTTGCTCTTAAATTTCCAGTGTGCTGATATCGAGGTAAGAGGTACAACCGTACATCGGTCAGATGGAGTAAAATCTTGACTTCTCGTCCTTGACTTGGGGACATAAATTAATAGTACCTCAGAAGTCGGAGTGGGTGCCCCTGATGGCGAGGTGCACTGGTAAATGTGAAAGCTAATCCACACACACTTTCAGTCCAGTGCACTTGAAATAGTAGCACGTGTGTGTACTACAACAGAGTTCAAAACGGGCGAACTCAGCAACCCTTCTCCCTTCTTTGCAAAACATCTACCTCACGGTCTTTGTGTCCTCTCATTAAACGCTCATACTTCATTATTTTTCGAATTTCCATACGTTCTCTAGAATGTAAACAACCTTATAACTTGCTCACACGTTTACAGGAAGCCGCAGCAGCATAGTAGCTACAAACTTGTATGTGTACAGGAAACCACAGTGGCTAGAAACTCGCATGTTTACAGGAAGCCAGTGTGGCCGGAAACTCGCATGTTTACAGGAAGCCACAGTGGCTAGAAACTCGCATGTTTACAGGAAGCCAGTGTGGCCAGAAACTCGCATGTTTACATGAAGCCACAGTGGCTAGAAACTCGCATGTTTACAGGAAGCCAGTGTGGCCAGAAACTCGCATGTTTACAGGAAGCCACAGTGGCTAGAAACTCGCATGTTTACAGGAAGCCACAGTGGCTAGAAACTCGCATGTTTACAGGAAGCCACAGTGGCTAGAAACTAGCATGTTTACAGGAAGCCACAGTGGCTAGAAACTCGCATGTTTACAGGAAAGCCAGTGTGGCCAGAAACTCGCATGTTTACATGAAGCCACAGTGACTATAAACTCGCATGTTTACAGGAAGCCAGTGTGGCCAGAAACTCGCATGTTTACAGGAAGCCACAGTGGCTAGAAACTCGCATGTTTACAGGAAGCCACAGTGGCTAGAAACTCGCATGTTTACAGGAAGCGACAGTGGCTAGAAACTCGCATGTTTACAGGAAGTCACAGTGGCTAGACACTCGCATGTTTACAGGAAGCCACAGTGGCTAGAAACTCGCATGTTTACAGGAAGCCACAGTGACTAGAAACTCGCATGTTTACAGGAAGTCACAGTGGCTAGACACTCGCATGTTTACAGGAAGCCACAGTGGCTATAAACTCGCTTGTTTACAGGCTAAAAAGGTGAAAGGTCGTTGAAAAGTCGACAGAGTCGACTTCATTGCACCAAGTTTTTATCCCATATGGCTCAGTCTCTTTCCGCAGCGCGGAAAGCGTCGCATAAAGCACGAACTCCGTAGCTCCAGCGACGACCATCAGGATTCTCCGAAAAAAATGCACTCGTGAACCGAAGTATGCGGCCCAGAATCGAACCCACAACCTTCGGAACCCGAGGCAGACGGGTTGACCACTTCGCCACGGAGCATCCCAGCTTGTTTACATGAAGCCGCAGCATCACAGTGGCTAGAAACTCGCTAGCCGGCTCGGTGGTGATGCATTTGATCCGCATAACGGTGGATTCTAATTTTGTTTAATTAACCTGGGCTCCCAGGTCGACCCTG
>JACEFZ010015964.1:0-20000 GCA_014155875.1 Cepaea nemoralis
CCCTTTCCCCTCCTCCTCCCTCCCTCCTCCTCCCTCCTTCTCCCTCCCTCCTCCCTCTTCCTCCTCCCTCCTCCTTTCTCCTACCTCCTCCCTCCTCCTTCTCCCTCTTCCTCCTCCCTCTTCCTCCTTCTTCCTGCTTCTTCCGCCTCCTCCCTCCTCCTACTCTCTCCTCCTCCTCCCTCCTCCTCCCTCTCCCTCCTCCCTCTCCTCCTCCTCCTCCCTCCTCCTCCTGCGTTCTCCTCCTACCTCCTTCTCCCTCTTCCTCCTCCCTCCTCCTCCCCCTCCTCCTCCACCCTACTCCTCTTCCTAATCCCTCCTCCTCCCTCCTATTCCTCCCTATTCCTCCTGTCTCCTGTCTCCTCCTCCCTCCTCTTCCCTCCTCCACCTCCCTCTTCCTCCTCCCTCCTCCATTTACCCAAGACAGACAGACAGATAGTCGGGAACGGGATCTTATATGACTACTTATATGATTTAAATGAGATGCTCTCCACCATGGGCTGGGCCGGGTCAGACAGACAGACAGACAGATAGATAGACAGACAGACAGACAGACAGTCGGGAACGGGAACTTATATGACTACTTATATGAATTAAATGAGATGCTCCCCACCAGGAGTTGGGCGATGCCGGGCCGGGTCAGACAGACAGACAGATAGATAGTCGGGAACGGGAACTTATATGACTACTTATATGAATTAAATGAGATGCTCCCCATCAGGGTCTGGGCGAAGCCGGGCCGGGTCAGACAGACAGACAGACAGACAGACAGACAGACAGACAGACAGACAGACAGACAGACAGACAGACAGATTGTCGGTAACGGGAACGAGAACTTATATGACTACTTATATGAATTAAATGAGATGCTCCCCACCAGGGTCTGGGCGAAGCCGGGCCGGGTCAGCTAGTGGAAAATAAAGAAAACTCATCAACGGATCAAGATGTCTCTGTGTGAAGTTTTTGTGGATTTACGTTTTTATTTTTGAGTTCCATTTGATTCGGACTGTTGCAACACATACGATGAAGTACTTGATGGTGGTAAACCATACTCACTTACGATACAAGCCGGCCTCTGGTGTCTTGCACCTCCCTGTCGCAACAACTAGGCCACAGTGGGGTGGCGAGATTGCGCTCTGTGACATAGTTTAGTTTAGTTTAGTCGATGGATCAACATCACGTCACAAGGGTGCCACCCATAAGTGCTCCGTTCTACTCCTAACTCAAACCTGAGTCTGAAGAAACTCAGCTCAGTGCACGAACTCCGTAGCACAGGCGAGGATCCTGAAATACTTTGGGTAGATTTTTAACTCGAAATTTTGCCCGGGCAGCGCCGTTAGGCTACTCTTTTTCGATTTCCAACTGCCAAGGGATTTTTTACGTGCGCAACAATACATACGGGCGTCCGATCTCACTACCCAGAGACCAGGGGAAATTTTACTACTGGAAGTCCACGTGAAAACTCGAGGCGGACACCATACCTCGAGACCACGCATCCCCCATATTTTTGTGACATACACAGACATAACATGGTAAATACACTCTGTGACATATTATGCGTCGGCAGTTCAGAAGCAATGGTAAACTACTGAGCGTCAAAATTGCCTAGTAAATCACTAACAGGGTCTATGTCTATTTGGGTCAGTCTGTTTGTACTTCTTAGTATTTCTACGAGCAGTATAAAGATCCCCTGCCGGCTTGCTAGGTCAGTCGCAGGGGTTTGGGACATAAATCTGACCATAGGGAGTCCGTCCAATATGGCGAGCCATAGCCCGGTTAGCCCATGACCTCGAGGTTATGGTGTCCCGGTCTGCACCACGTGGAGGTGGGGGTTGGCTTGTGTAGTCTGCGGGTCATCGGCAGGCTACTAATTTTCGCTCTTCACCCCTCCTGGGAGAGGCTAGCCGATCCTAACCCTGCTGGCTGCAGGGCCAGGCGCATTCCACACCTTGTAGACTAAGCGGGCACTCTCCCGCTGTTTATACTTCACCTCGACACTGCAAGGTATAAGAGGAACATGATGAGATAAGAGATCATAAAGAGACAATAAAAATGATGGGGTTGAATACGGCGTCCTGTAAAAGTCACGCAACTAACTACGGGGGGAAGGGGGGGGGGGTGTTTGCACTGGACAAACCACAAGGTGATGATAGTGATCACGCAGTAACCTTTTTGTTTTCAAACACCAGGTGACCTCGTTAAGTAAATATATACACAATAGACCAGGTTTCTGCCACGAGAACATCCACACGGGCATTTAGCCAGCGGTTCCTCCTGGCAATAATGGTAGTTGCAACAACTCTAGGCCGGTGTCAGGCCAAAAGATGGTTTCAGATGTGTCCGAAAGCAAACATTGTCAGCACAACTGGCAATAATATGAGTTCGTGCCAAGGGAATTCTTTGATTCAAATGGTGTTCTTGTTTCCATTGATCGGTTCTCAGTCCGCGTTCTTTGTTATTCTTGCCTTGTAGACTTTGTGTCAGTAGAGTTGCCATGTTTCTTTTAGTTTTCGGGTAATCAGTAGTATCGTCTGGCTACTCGTGGTAGGGAGGTAAAAGACCCACCAATCGCCATAGACGGTAGGCATAACACGGTAAATATGAATAGATTGTTGGAGGGAACGCGACTACAACGGTACTAGCGTTTCATCATAAATCTTCTTCAAGTAACGAAAAACAAGAAGGAAGAAATTGATGACCACGCAAATACCTCTCAGCTGTACACTGTTTCTGGGAATCGTCTGAGGAAGGAAAGTGTTGAGAAAGCGAACTGGCCACCTCATTATAATCTGTAACAGCTTAACAATTCACACCCCAAAGGCAGTACGTGGTATCTACCATGTGATTTCTTTTAAATATTTTTACCCAGTGTGAGTCAACCCCAGAACGAATCGTGCCGTTTAGAACACAGACTACTGCCAATTCTGGGAATTGACTCCCGGATCACTGCATTGGTAAGCAAGCAACTAACCTCTATGCCACTCCGACTCCTAATAAATAGGTTCTCATCATCACTAGGCATGCCGAACGGCGCGGGCGAACATGTTTCTCCACAAACCCATGTCCTCTCTGTTCTTGATAAGTTCCGCTATTGATAGTTTTCCAAACCCACCCTGTAATTTCTTCCACAGTCGACCCGCGTCTCCAACACCCTCTATCTTTCCGATTGTCACGATCCTGTTTTACCCTCTCGTCTCATAACATGGCAACTAATTAGATGACGGTTGTTTTGTCCCGAAGTGATATTATACATAGGAGACAATTTTCTAGAATGTAGGGCCACAGGTCTGAAACTGTCCTCTTAAGTCACTCAGCGATGTTGCCTCGGACCTTTGAGACAAGTTTCCCAGATGATTGCCAAAACCAACAACCATAGCCTTTACTAAAAACCATCTATTCTCTTGGTGAAGTTAAACACGGAAATATGTTGCACGATTTATTGCCTGTCATATTTCGCCGCATCTTATCAGGTGCATACTGCAGAGTTATATATGATATGACGTGAATGAATGAATAATACTTAAGCTGAAAACAATTGAAATACACTTCAGCCGGTTTTGTGCAAACAGAAAGAGTTCATTGTAAATTTGAAATTACCGTGGAGATAACCGATGTTCCACATTTGAACAATACTTGTGATTGTCGTTTACTACCAATATAGTACTTTGCTGTGTATGCCGGAAAGGGGGGGGGGAGGGGGGGGGGGGGGTCTTATGCCTGAGGAATTAAGGCCGCCTAGCTAGTGCAGTTGCTGCGAACTGTGCAGGTTAAAGTTTTCTTGTGTGTGTCCCCGACAGAAAAAAAAAACGTCAAACATTACCGGGAATTCGAACCCGGGTCTCCCGATGGAGAATCTGGCATTCTAGCTACTCCGCCAGCCTCTACTCATACCTTTGACTACGACTTGTAATTGTTTCAGCTAATGTATTATTCATTTATTCACTTCATTCATTCATTCATTCATTCATTCATTCATTCATTCATTAAGTAGCAAGTCCTTTGCAGAACCTGGCTCCCACAACAACCGTCCTGAAAACCTCTCGATCATAAGCAAAATGTCCCGAGTCCGATACACCCATCTGAAGATCATCCGCCACATCCTGCACCCACCTCCTCTTTGGCTTTCCTCGCCCTCTTTTCCCAGGCATATACCCCTCCGTTATTGTTCTCTCCCAACTTTCATGACGTTTCAAGTGACCAAAATATATCAATTTTCTTTGTTTTATCGTCTTCAGTAGCCAACTTTCTTCAATATTCAGATCTTGTCGTATAGATGCATTTGTTCTCCTCTGTATCCAAGATACTCCTAGAACCCGTCTATAACATTTATATTCAAAGGCATTTATGCGTTGTTAAGCTTGTTTAGTAAGTGTCCAGGTCTCACATATGATATATAAATCTAGAGTATACTCCTGACGAGATGAAGCGAAATATAGCCTATATTTTATTGAACTTAATATTAAGATCACATGGCATGGAGACGTGTGGAATCCAATTGTAGGTTAGTTTAATTTAGTCGATAGATCAACATCACGGCACACGAGTGTAAGCCATAAGTGCTCCGTTCTCCTCCTAACTCAAACCTGAACCTGGAGAAACTCAGCTCAGTGCACGAACTCCGTAGCACCGGCGAGGATCCTGAAAATACTTTGGGTAGATTTTTAACTCGAAATTTTGTCTAGTCAGCGCCGTTAGGCTACTCTTTTTCGATTTCCAACCGCCAAGGGATTTTTTATGTGCGCAATAATACACACGGGCGTCCGATCTCACTACCCAGAGACCAGGGGAAATTTTATTACTAGAAGTCCACGTGAAAAAATCCCGGTCCTCACCGGGGAATGAACCCAAGACCTCCAGCACTCGAGGCGGACACCATACCTCGAGACCACGCAGTCCCCCAAATCAAATTGTAGTTACAGCGAAGAGTTCTCAGAAAGCAAGGCGAGGTTTAGAGCACTAACGAAAAACAAAATGATTAAACAGGCCAGAAGATCGACTTCATTGCACCGGGTTTTATCCCACAATGGCTCGGCCCCGTCAGCATGGTTGCCTGCCGAAAGCGTCGCACAAAGCACAAACTCCTCAGCTCCAGCAACGATCCCCAGGAGTCTCATAGAAAATTGCACTCGTGAACAGAACGATGTAGCTCGGAATCGAACCCACAACCTTCGGTGTGCGAGGCTGACGACATAACCACGCTGCCACAGAGACTTCCTAGAACACGAAAGAAGAGCAGAGAAAAACATATTTTATGTTCATCGTTAAGAAGCAAGGACTTCATGCGTAAGACACTAGAGGGAAATATCAATGGTAGCTTGCCGTGCTGCTATCCTGTGCTTCATTGATGGGCCTGGGTAAAACAGCGTTTTATTCTATCACTGGATTTCAAATAAGTTTCTATAGGACACACAGGAATTTGCACAGATTAGTCACGAAATGTGTAGTAAAACAACTAAAACAAGAACAACTACAACTAAACCAACAGCAAATATAACAACAGCAACTATAACAATAGCAACTATAACAATAGCAACTTTAACAACAGCAACTTTAACAATACCAACTATAACAATAGCAACTTTAACAATAACAACTATAACAATAGCAACTATAACAATAGCAACTATAACAATAGCAACTATAACAATAGCAACTATAAAAATAGCAACTATAAAAATAGCAACTATAACAATACCAACTATAACAATAGCAACTATAACAATAGCAATTTTAACAATACCAACTATAACAATACCAATTTTAACAATACCAACTATAACAATAGCAACTATAACAATAGCAACTTTAACAATACCAACTATAACAATAACAACTATAACAATAGCAACTTTAACAATACCAACTATAACAATAGCAACTTTAACAATAACAATTATAACAATAAAAACTATAACAATAGCAACTTTAACAATACCAACTGTAACAATACCAACTATAACAATAGCAACTATAACAATAGCAACTATAACAATAGCAACTATAACAACAGCAACTATAACAATAGCAACTATAACAATAGCAACTATAACAATAGCAACTTTAACAATAACAACTATAACAATAGCAACTATAACAATAGCAACTATAACAATAGCAACTATAACAATAGCAACTATAACAATAGCAACTATAACAATAGCAACTATAACAATAGCAACTTTAACAATAACAACTATAACAATAGCAACTATAACAATAGCAACTATGACAATAGCAACTATAACAACAGCAACTATAACAATAGCAACTATAACAATAGCAACTATAACAATAGCAACTATAACAATAGCAACTATAACAACAGCAACTATAACAACAGCAACTATAACAATAGCAACTATAACAATAGCAACTATAACAATACCAACTATAACAATAGCAACTATAACAATAGCAACTATAACAATAACAACTATAACAATAGCAACTATAACAATAGCAACTATAACAACAGCAACTATAACAATAGCAACTATAACAATACCAACTATAACAATACCAACTATAACAATAGCAACTATAACAATACCAACTATAACAATAGCAACTTTAACAATAGCAACTATAACAATAGCAACTATAACAATAGCAACTATAACAATAACAACTATAACGATAGCAACTATAACAATAGCAACTTTAACAATAGCAACTATAACAATAACAACTATAACAATAGCAACTATAACAATAGCAACTATAACAATAGCAACTATAACAATAGCAACTATAACAATAGCAACTATAACAATAGCAACTATAACAATAACAACTATAACAATAGCAACTATAACAATAACAACAATAACAATAGCAACTTTAACAATAACAACTATAACAATAGCAACTATAACAATAGCAACTTTAACAATAACAACTATAACAACAGCAACTATAACAATAGCAACTTTAACAATAACAACTATAACAATAGCAACTATAACAATAGCAACTATAACAATAGCAACTATAACAATAGCAACTTTAACAATAACAACTATAACAACAGCAACTATAACAATAGCAACTTTAACAATAACAACTATAACAATAACAACTATAACAATAGCAACTATAACAATAGCAACTATAACAATAGCAACTATAACAATAGCAACTATAACAATAGCAACTATAACAATAGCAACTATAACAATAGCAACTATAACAATAGCAACTATAACAATAGCAACTTTAACAACAGCAACTATAACAACAGCAACTATAACAATAGCAACTATAACAATAGCAACTATAACAATAGCAACTATAACAATAGCAACTATAACAATAGCAACTTTAACAATAGCAACTATAACAACAGCAACTATAACAACAGCAACTATAACAATAGCAACTTTAACAATAACAACTATAACAATAGCAACTATAACAACAGCAACTATGACAACAGCAACTATGACAACAGCAACTATAACAATAGCAACTATAACAATAGCAACTATAACAATAGCAACTATAACAATAGCAACTATAACAACAGCAACTATAACAACAGCAACTATAACAACAGCAACTATAACAATAGCAACTATAACAATAGCAACTATAACAATAGCAACTATAACAATAGCAACTATAACAATAGCAACTATAACAATAGCAACTATAACAATAGCAACTATAACAATTAGCAACTATACAACAGCAACTATAACAACACCAACTATAACAATACCAACTATAACAATACCAACTATAACAATAGCAACTATAACAATAGCAACTATAACAATAGCAACTATAACAATAGCAACTATAACGATAACAACTATAACGATAGCAACTATAACAATAGCAACTATAACAATAGCAACTATAACAATAGCAACTATAACAATAGCAACTATAACAATAGCAACTATAACAATAGCAACTATAACAATAGCAACTATAACAATAGCAACTATAAACAATAACAACTATAACAATAGCAACTATAACAATAACAACAATAACAATAGCAACTTTAACAATAACAACTATAACAATAGCAATTATAACAATAGCAACTTTAACAATAACAACTATAACAACAGCAACTATAACAATAGCAACTTTAACAATAACAACTATAACAATAGCAACTATAACAATAGCAACTATAACAATAGCAACTATAAACAACTATAACAACAGCAACTATAACAATAGCAACTTTAACAATAACAACTATAACAATAGCAACTATAACAATAGCAACTATAACAACTAAACAAGCCCCATATCAGGAACCTGTTGTGGGTATAAGGAAACTGTTGTGGGTAGAAGGAACCTGTGGGTAACAGAAATTTGTTGTGCGTATCAGGAAGCTGTTGTGGGTATCAGAAATCTATTGTGGGTATCAGGAAGCTGTTATGGGTAACAGGAAGCTATTGTGGGTATCAGGAACCTTCTGTGGTTATCAGAAACCTTCTGTGGTGATTAGGAAGCTGTTGTGGGTATCAGGAAGCTGTTGTGGGTATCAGGAAGCTATTGTGGGTATCAGAAATCTGTTGTGGTTATCAGAAATCTGTTATGGGTATCAGGAAGCTGTTGTGGGTATCAGGAAGCTATTGTGGGTATCAGAAGCCTTCTGTGGTTATCAAGAACCTTCTGTGGTGATCAGGAACATACGCTGATTTACCAGTATACACTAATTTATCAGTCCACAATGATCTACCAATACACACTGATTAACCAGTACACACCAATGTACCAGTACACAATGATTTACCAGTACACAATGATTTACCAGTACACACTGATATACCAGTACATAATGATATACCAGTACACAATTATATACTAGTACACGCTGATTTACCAGTACACAATGATTTACCACTACACAATGATTTATCACTACACAATGATTTATCACTACACAATGATTTACGAGTACTCAATGGCTATCTAAACTATTTCTTCATGTTTCTGTTCTTCTTTCCGCAGTCCCCTTTATGCTCTCACGCATTGCATTAAACCACTTCACATAAATAAGAGCCGAAAAAGAGTATATTTTCTATGACGATAAATCACTTTACAATCTCTTGACGGTGAGAAGTCTAACTTATCACGCCTGGGAAAAAATATATCACTGCGGGTCTTGATTGCTGCTTTGAAACCAGCTGCTACACCAGAGTACAAATGCAGACTTCAAAGGACGGGTCTTGCTTGTACTTCATCCCTGCTGGTACATTCGGATTGTTTATGGCATTCTTTTAACGCCACTTCACACAGGAATACTTGCCAAGAGCAGACAGATCTGCACCCAGATGAAGAGTGGTTGCACAATTCTTCGAATGCGTGGTGAACTAGATATGCTGGCTCAGTGTAACTGCCATCTGCAGACCACCTTAAACTGTTTCTTTAATACCCCACGTTGTCTAGCTGACTCATAGAACAGGGTAAACGGGTATTGCATGTTAGATTATGTGGATAGTATCGGGGTTGGGTTGAGTGGATAGCGTACCCGTGTCGAGGTGAGTTGGGTGGAGTGTGCATCCATATTGAGCGGAGGGAAGTGCGTACTCATATTGGATTGAGTGGAGTGTGCATCCATATTGAGCTGAGTGGAGTGCGCGCCCATATTGAGCTGAGTGGAGTGTGCACCCATATTGAGCTGATTTGAGTGCGCACCCGTATTGGACTGGGTGGAGTATGCACCAATATTGGGCTGAGTGAAGGTTATGAACACCATATCGGGCTGAGTGGAGTTGATAGAGCACCAATATTGGACTGGGTGGAGTGGATAGAGTACCAATATTGGACTGAGTGGAGTGGATTGAGCACCGATATTGGACTGAGTGGAGTGGATAGAGTACCAATATTGGACTGAGTGGAGTTGATTGAGCACCCTTATTGGACTGAGTGGAGTTGATTGAGCACCCATATTGGGCTGAGTGGAGTTGATTGAGCACGATATCGGGCTGCGTGGAGTTGAAGAGCATCCTATAGGGCTAAGATGAGTGGATACAAAAATAAAGTACAAATCAAAAACCGGTTCACACCCCTTAAGAAACACCGAGCACATGGAGTTAGAGCCATGTCTGTAGCGACCAATCGGCGCTGGCCGGGGGAACTGACAGCATCAAGTCTTTACTCCCCAAGCCGTTTACTGGTATCCATTTAAGACTGGGTCAAGTCAATTTTAACTCCTCCCCTCACCACCACCCAAACCTCCATGAGGGTCCGAACCCACGAGTACCGGGACTGGTAGATGAGTGTTTAGAAACTGCGCTCACTTGGCTCTCGAGTGGACAGCGCACTCATATCTGACTGACTTGTGTAGACAGGGCGTTCATATTTAATTGAGTTGAGCAAACAGACCACCCATTTAGTTGAGTGGACAGCGCATCCACATCGGGTTGAGTTACGTAGTGGTTCGTTCAGTTTTATTACGATATATCAAAAATCGATTTCATATTGTTTTTTTTTTTTTTGTTGTTGTTTTGTGTGTTTAGTTTGACCTCTAGCCTCCACTTCTTTCTTCTACTTCAACGATCGCCAATCAATACCCTTTAAATCCTAGATGTGCTGTTTCAATGGCCTCGCGGATTCTACATCAATTTATATTTCTGTGAATTTCAATTTACAAAGTTGTACGTTTTCTTTACAGAAAGTTATGTACTCGTGGTATGAATTTTCGAACAACGTACATAATTCGGAGTACAAATGTCCTTTATAAAGAAAAGCATTCCAAACCCAAACCTTTTGGCTGCATTGCTTGAAATAAGATTCTTCACAGACCTCGTGACGTACGAAACACGGTTTAGTCTATTTATTTAAAAAACAATTTCCTGAATATACGAAAACCTAGTATATTAATTCTGAGGTTTCTACAGCTGCTATTTGCTTTTACGAGTAAGAAACAAAACAACCGGATTCTAATGGTAAATTAATTTAGTAGGCAAAATATTTATTAGAGAGAACGGGAGTTTTAGAAAAGTACAACATGAAAGAAATATAAAAATTACCAAATTTATGAATGTTTACAGCACGGCTGACAGTTGCGTCTTTTGGGAGAATTAAACCTCCTGTCCTCCTCGGTTAATAAACCATCTTTTGGGAGTGTTCGTCAGCACCTGTTTCCTTTCAAAACAAAGGCCTTGCTTGTGTGGCCTTTCTGAGGCGATGTCGTGAAAGAAGTAGAAAATGGCGAGAAAATAAACACACAGGCTAAAGAATACAGTCATGCACTCCAGGCGCTGGTGGTGTGCATGCCAGATTGGCTGTATAGTGACTAAAGACATGGCAGAGCGGTCAACGATATCGAGTGTCAGGTTGAGGGTTTGGCTGACAACGTCAATACAACCCGACCAGTTAGTTTGATTACTTCAAGCTCTGGGTTGAATGTCTACTTTGATTACTCCAAACTTTGGGTAGAATGTCAAAACAAGATTGACGAGACGGGTTTGGATTTAGGTGATTTGATAGCCATCGGATGTTTTCTGTGTCGTTTGAAAGAACTACATCCCGTCCAGTTGAGGGCCCCGCTTTGAAAACTCTGAAGGGGTCAGAGTACAATCGTTCAGTTTCCCTTGGGGGTGCCGTGACGTCTGATATGTTTTCCTATGCGAGACATTTTGGCGGGAAAGCTCAATATTTTTATTTTACTGAGTCAGTGCTGACGGATAATGTATCGCCAAATGTGACCTCCCATTTGGACAGAAGGATGATATATCGCCGTACTAGTGTCACGGTATTATTTGTTTCATTTCGTGGCATCTTCGGCAATGTTAATGCTCAGTGAATGGAGATGAGATGAGACAGAGTAGTGCCGCTTTGCCGACCTCCATGGTCGAGGAATTACACGACTTTCTCCGTAATCCCGTATACTCTCGTGAGTAACGTGACGTGCGCGAGAATTGGTAGCGGTTCTCTCCGCGTCGGTATGTGAGCCGGTCGCACAGAAAGCAATGGCAAACTACTGCGCGTAATCTTACCAAGAAATCAACAGTCAGCTGAAAGATGCTGATGTTGACAGCGATGTCCTGTAGAGGATATGTGAAAAAAAAATGCGGCTTTACAAAAAAGAAATTACCAAACATACATGAAATAATGTTTACTTCTTATCTCAGAATTACTCAGTATCACAGCCTGGGATTCTGAGATAAGTATTAAAAAAAAAAGTATTTTTCAAATTGTCATGTTCTCTTCATTGTTCTCATGTTTTCTTTGTATTCTTCTCGTCCCGTTCGTATGCCTTAATGTAGTCACTAGGGGGGGGGGGGTGTCTTCTCCGTGATTATATGTTGTGTTTTGTGTATGTACTTGTTTGCTGATAAAGGCTAGTTGCCGCACCGTCCTGCACGTTTCGTAATTCTGTTATGTTAAGCTGCATAACTTTGTGTTATTTTACAGTGTTTACATTTCCACAGCTTTACCGCAGTTGGACTAATTTTATTCATATAGTGAATGGAGATGTACGTTATAATAATAAATTATAATTTGATTGTGTACCATATTTGGTTCAAACCTACTTGTTTGTTTGGCACTGAATCAGTTGGCACATGTCTAGGCTCAGTTATTCAATTCCTTATAGATTATTCATACAGACTGCCTGTGTTGTAGATCTGACTATGTGTGTACCCTTCGTTGGATGCCTGTCTAAGTACACGTTCCTCCCAGTTATAACCACTGGGTTCTTTGCTTTACAAATGTAATTCGCGATCCCGCATGCTGCGTTCGAAACACAACTGCAAGCGATTTGGAAGCAGAAGGCCTTGCGTTGGTTCCCATAATAAGATATGAGTGTCGGTCGTTCAGAAAGCAATAGCCAACTACTGAACATACACTAGCCAAGAAATCACAAACAGCTAAAGGAAATGCTGGGGTTGACTGCCACGACCTGTCAACGATATGCAAGTAACTGTTTGGTTGCACGCTTTGACTTACTGCTGTTGGCCCATCTCTTGGTGTTATCATCCCACTTGTATCGTTGTCCACTTTTTGCTTTCCTTCTTTGACATTTTTAGAACGTCTTTTACAGAATGATGCGGGCGATTTGGAAGTAGACCGTCTTGCGATGATGTTACCACACCATGGTATGAGTACTGGTCGTTCAGAAAGCAATAGCAAACTACTGAACGTAGATTTGCCCAGGAATGACAAACAGCCAAAAACTGTTGAAGTTTGACTGCTATATCCTGTAAAGGATATGCAACTAACTTTACTTTGTGTAGAAGAATAACAAATGCCCCGGACAGGCAAATTGAGCAATCTAGATGTGATAAATGAGTTTAACACACAAGGACAACTTAGCAATCTAGATGTGATAAATGAGTTTAACACACAAGGACAACTTATCCCAAACATCAGGAAGAGGCGGTGGGAATATTGTTGGCCACATTATGGGAAGGAAATAAATGGGATATTGTGTGACAACTGGAAATATTTATGGAAAAAGAGATAGAGCGAAGATTTTCTGCGGCCTTGACGGCTAGGAGAGATGTCATATGAATGGATAAATTCAGTTGGAGATCGCGAAGTAAGCTGAATCATGCTCGCCTACACCATTCAGCAAGGCACTTATTGTGGTCGAGAGCTGCTATGGTTTTCATAAGAATGCCACGTCTTTCCTGGGAAGTAAAATCCACCGGCGGTATACCGACCACATCGCACATCAAGTCCATTCTTTTGGATGGAGTTCGAGAGCTGAGCTGAGAATCTCCTTATGTGATCAATGATAGGTTTTCAAAGGATAGATACCCGCCCCTTATTTCTCGGTTTTTTTATCGCAAAGTGTTCTGTTGAAATCGTCGCACAGACCACGAACTCCACAGCTCCAGCGACGATCCTCCATGTATTTCCTAGAAAACAACACCTCAGAACCTAACGACGAATTTCCACGAATGTAGACTGGAACAACGCAATTACCATGTTCAATGAGGACCTAAGCCGACCCCAGGGAACAAGAACCATTAATAAAAACCTACAGTTCTTCTTCTTCTTCTTCTACGTTCATCCGGAGTTTTTTTTTTGTTTTTTTCGGATGTGATTGCGTTGTGCCTGTTTACAGCAGAGCTGCGTTCTTGCGCCGTTAGGCCGACACATCCGACTTCTGTGGACATTTGTTGACCGGGTTAACCTTCCCGGGGAAACCTACAGTTCAAAGTTCCTCTAAATATAACAACACCTAAGAACTCAAAACGCAGCATTCCTGCAACTGATGAGACCCGCCTCCACCTCCTCTTACGCTGTGTAAATGTGCGAACTGTGCTGAAATAATTTTTGGCTTCAAATTACCAAAACCATCCAGTACGCCTGGCAACGTCTGTTCATGTTTTCAGTCTCCTGGCATATGCCGCCTAAGTCTCCAACACTGCCGTTTGTTATTCCTTCCGACAGCTGCACTGCATCGACACGTAAGGCCCCTCATCTAACGACAGAGAATTACTCCGGTGTTTACATACGGGTAAATCAAGCGTGCCACTCAGTGAAGTGACGTCGACAGCGCAACAAACAGAGCCCACAGTACCGACACACGTGATTGCACTGGAAATGGTGACTGATTAGGGGATAGGTTTGCAACAATAATATATACTTTGTCTAAACAGATGGGGGTTCTGCTTTTTCGCTGGTTGAAATACTTATATTTCCGTTAGCAAGGCTGGTATAGTTACTAATCGCTGAAAGATGGGAATAACGAGTTGCAGATTTCGGTTTGAAAGATTGGAATGGTTAATTGAGTACAGCGGCAAAACGCCTGTGGTGATATCTCTATAGTTTTCGAGGAGCCTATACAGGAGCAAGAGAAGGACTAAATGGTGTCTATACACAGACCACGGCGCTATGGCGAAGGAGTTACGAACTCAATTCGTAATCCTGCATACCACGTTCGAAACACAGCTGTGGCGATTTGGCAGCAGGCTGCCTTGTGTTGATTTTCATATTATGCTATGAGTGCCAGCCGTTCAGAAAGCAAATGAAAACTACTGAACGTAAACTTGTCCAGAAATCACAAACAACCACAAAATGTTGGGGTTGACTGCTACATCCTGTAAAGGCTATGCAGCTAACTTTCAACACAGACCACATGGAGATTGCACATAATGTATACACAGCGGTCTGTGTTGTTTGTCCATCAAGAATGGTGATGACCATTCATTTCATCCAGTGGGGTTGAAGATATGGAGCCGTGAGTTCTAAGATGGCTGGTAAGGCCTATTTTGGTTCGAAATGTTCTTTGACAATGTGGGCAAAGAATGCTTGACGTTCCAGGAGGAGGCTTTCTTGCAGTGGTTTTTCTGTCCAGCCGTTTCTTCACAGCTCTTGCAGTCCTGGTTGCTTCACAAGTAACTGCACCCTTATGTAATGATGCACGCCATGAATTACGGTCTTTGGCAGCAGTCTCCCAGGTGTCAAGATTAATTCCAAACGCTTTCAGTGAGATTTCCAGTGTCTTTAAAGCGTTTTCTCGTGCCGCCTTGGGAGCGTTTACCACAAAGCAGCTCGCCGTCAAAAAATTTGCTTAGGGAGCCTGTGATCTGGCATACGAGTTAAGTGACCAGCCCAGCGAATCTGATTTTTCATTAGTAGAGTGTGGATACTGGGCATGGACGCTCTTTCTAGAACTTCAGTGTCTGGGATCTTGTCTTGTCATTTAATCTTCAATAGCTTCCTAAAGCAGACTGTGTGGAAGTGGTTTAATTTCCTAGCATGTCGCTGATAAACAGTCCAGGTTTCACAGGCATATAGCAGTGTGGATAATACAACTGCTTTGTAGACTTTCAGCTTTGTTTGCAGGCTTATTCCATTTTTGTCCCATACATTCTTGTACAGTCTGCCAAAGGCCGCGCTGGCCTTGGAGATTCTTGCAATCACTTCGTCATCGATTGTGGCAGCTTGTGACACGGTGCTGCCAAGATATGTGAATTTGTCCACAACGCTTAGTCTATGACCGTTCACTTTGATATTCGGCACAGTGTGATTATTCCCTGGAGCTGGCTGGTACATAACTACAGTCTTCTCCAAGTTGATATTGAGGCCAAAGTTGGCACAGGCATGTGAGAAAGCTGAAACATTATGTTGCATGTCCGCCTCTGAGTTGGCGTATAGAGCGCAGTCATCAGCAAACAGGAGCTCTCTGACGGTGTCGCTGTTAGTTTTGGTTTTAGCTTTCAGCCTTCTGAAATTGAATAACTTCCCATCCATACGGTAGTTGATGTCTATTCCAATGTCATTGTTCTCGAAGGCATTCGTCATCATAGCTGAAAACATGAGACTGAACAGTGTTGGTGTCAGAACACATCCTTGTTTCACTCCATTGGTGACAAAAAAGAGCGGTCTACACAGCTTTGGCAGTCTATATATAGTCTACATACAAGCTACTAAACGACTACAGTAGGCTTACGCTATGACTACACTCAGTCTACATAAAGGCTACATAATGACTACACTATGTCTGCGCATCAACTATATAACATCTACACAGTCTACACAAAACACAAACAACGAATACACAACGATAACGCAAAGACTAAACGAAGTCTATACAGAGTCTGGGAAACGACTACACTAAGTCTACGGAAAGACTACACAACATCTACACAACTATATATCATGTTCAAAAAATCTACACAAAGATTACACACAGTCTGCATAAAGATTACACATAGTCTACACAAAGACGACACGAAGTATCCACACAAACTACACAAAGACCACACATAGTCTACATAAAGACGATACAAAGACTGCACAAAGCCTAAACATATCTACACATAAACAACACACACACAAAGACTAAGCAAAATGTTGACAAAAACTACTCTATACTAAACATCCACAAGGTCTAACATGCCCGAACTAGTTTCAGTCTTAGAATAAAACCGTTTACTTGAAATGACAGTAATGTATCACCATAAATACCCGAAGCCACTCAAGATGGATCACAATGAGAACAGTAGCTTGAAAATTAGGTCAACGTCATACTTAATTAGTAATGGTTGTGGATATAATTATTCTTTTAATTCTCGGCATTTATATCAGCAGAATTCCACTTTGTCGAACCGTTCTGAAGATCTAACTAAAAGCTTTTGGAATTCATCATGACACTTGTGAAGCAAACAGGACTGCAAGAGCTATGAAGAAAAGGCTGGACAGAAAAACAACAGCAGGAGATCCTCCTCCTGGAACGTCAAGCATTCTTTGTCCGCATTGTTAAAGAACATTTCGAGTCAAAATAGAACTTATCAACCATCTTAGAACTCACGGCTCCATACTTTCAACCCCACTGGATGAAATGAATGGTCATCATGCTTGCTTGCTTGTGTTTGTTGGCTTTAGCTCCAACGCGAAGTCCTGTATGTCGGATGGAGGCATCCTGTTGTCCAACATCAGTGTGATGTCATACAGGACCTGAGGTTTGCGTGAGTATCCGTTGTCCCATGTCTGGCTTATTGGTGTGCAGACTGGTGGTTCCTCGCCGTACAGGCAGACACTCTCCGACTTCGGAGGAATCGGCGATCCTACTGACTTTAGCCAGGACCCCGAAGGGACCTTTTGCCCACGACGCTCGACGAGGACGCGTCAATAGGTCTTGGCCAGTATATAACCCGGCCCTGGTGCCTTGGAAACACCTCTGCGTGCCAATGGTCATCATCATTCTTGATGGACACACAACACACAACACAACAGTATGGCGGTACATCGTCCTTCTGTCAAAATGTGAGGTCACATTTGTCGATATATTATCCTTCTGTACTGAACCAGTCAAACGATTACAAGAGGTTTCCACCTGAAAATGCTGCTATGATCTTCATTTTAATAACTTTCTTTCAGAAAAATAATTGTCCACATCATGAATTAAATCTAGATTCCTGCAGCGCTTTAACACAATGAATGGTTTACATTTCAAACTGCCTTATCTAGACCCTACTAAGTGCGGTCCACCCCCGGTGGCATGATCACAGCCGCGATCTTCCGATGTTTCATGGTCGTATCTCTAATATCTATGATTCATATTGTTGACTGCCTCTTTGATCTTCTACGCGTACTCTAGCAGTCCATTGGCTGGTTATCCGTGTGTCTGTTTGATAACATCTTTTCATTTTACGCCAGGAATTTATAATTCATAATTATTGTTAGTGTTACTAGATGCGAGACGTTGGGATCATTCGGTTTCCGGCATGTTTCCAGATACGGTGGCAGTTCTGATAGCTTTGTGACAATAAAAATTCCGAGGATTAGGAAAGTTGGTTACCTTCTCTGGTAAACAACTTACTCCGTGCGTATTGGTTACTCTGGGCACAACAGAAATGAGATTCCTGAGAAGAATACTCAATGTATCAAGAAGAGACAAGATCGGAAATGAAGAAATCATGACTAAAGAGGGTGTTATAGGTGCGCTAGATTTTATTAGAAGGCAGCAAGTTAAATGGTTTGGCCATGCAAGTAGGTTACCAACTAACAGTATACCACAACAAGCAATGATGTACAGACCAAATGGAAGCAGAGGAAGAGGCCGACCACGTAAACGATGGACGCAGGAAATAACAGAGTCCATGGGAATATCGATACATGAAGCCCATAAGCGGGCACTCTCCCGCTGTTTATACATCACCTCGACACCGCAAGGTACAAGAGGAACATGATGAGAAGAGATGAGATGAGACACGATTTTGTTTGTTCATTCTTTCTGTTAAGACAGTTGTCACACTAATCAATACTATCAATCAATAAATCAATCAATCAATACTATTTGAATTACAATATAGACAGCCTTTAAGACCTGGTACTGCCATGGAGTGAACTACAGTCAAGCTGTATACATACGCTGCGAAAATCAACAACAACAACAAACGAAATGAATAGTGAAATGCATAGCTTTGCAAGAACACAATCACACGTGACAGAATAGTCGTTACTGCTAGACATTTGTTAGTTAGTTATTTAGTCTTTCCTCTTGAGCCTAAGGCGGCGCATAGGGCAGAAGTCCTGTCTCTCCATGCTTGGCGGTTCGCTGCTACCTGTTGTAGATCTTGGATATTCACTTGGCCATTGAATGAGCCTTCTCTAATGATGGTTCTACGCAGGGTCTCTCTTGGTCTTCCCCGTTTTCTTTTCCCTACTGGTGACCATATGAGGGCTTGGTAGGGGAGTCTTGATTTGTCCATTCTGAGTACATGGCCGATGTAGTTCCAACGGCGTCTTCTTATGAAATTGGATACTGTATCTTGCTTAGTCTCTTGTCTTATTTGCGAATTGGTTCTGAAGTCTGTCCAGTGGATGTTTAGAAGTCTTCTAAGACATTTGTTCTCAAAATTGTCTAATCTTTTATCTAAAGCTACCGTTGATTTCCAACTTTCACATCCATACGTTAACACTGGAATCACACAAGAGTTGAAGATTTTAAGTTTTGTGTGTTGGCTGAGTGACTTTGACTTCCAGATGTTTAACAGTTTATTGAAGTCACCAGATGCCAGTGCGATTCTAGATAATATTTCTGGTGTTGAGTCCCCTGTAGATGTCATTTTGCTTCCTAGGTATGTATTTGTGGCCAGCACACAAAAACAAAGACACTAACTGATATAACTAATTTAACAAATTAAAAAAAAAAAATCATTAAGCATAGATCCTGGAAAAATCTCAATCCTAGAACATCTAAAGTCAAACGGTGTGAACATCAATGATTAAAAAAAAAAGTTAGATGCATGTCTGTTACAGGACGTCGCAGCCAACTAAAGCAATGTTGTCTGTTTGTCATTCCTGAGCAATTTTACTTTCAATAGTTTGCCATTGCTTTCTGAACGATCAAGGATAACATTTATAAAATTACACACGCAGACAGACAGACAGACAGACAGACAGACAGACAGACAGACAGACAGACAGACAGACAGACAGACAGACAGACAGACAGACAGACAGACAGACAGACAGACAGACAGACAGACAGACAGACAGACAGACAGACAGACAGACAGACAGACAGGCAGGCAGACAGACAGACAGACAGACAGACAGACAGACAGACA
>JACEFZ010015964.1:22500-35620 GCA_014155875.1 Cepaea nemoralis
AACTTCCCGAGACATACATAAACTTCCCCAGACATACATAAACTTTCCCAGACATACATAAACTTTCCCAGACATACATAAACTTCTCAGACATACATAAACTTCCCCAGACATACATAAACATCCCAGACATACATAAACTTCCCCAGACATACATAAACTTTCCCAGACATACATAAACTTTCCCAGACATACATAAACTTCCCAGACATGCATAAACTTTCCCAGACATACATAAACATCCCAGACATACATAAACTTTCCCAGACATACATAAACATCCCAGACATACATAAACTTTCCCAGACATACATAAACTTCCCAGACTGTGGTGAAACGCCAATGGCTCATGTCCTCATGCCTTCTTTTATTTTGGGTAAACAGGGGGAAACAGCTTTCGGAAGCTCTCAGTTCTCTTGTTCGCTCAATCTCCATGAAAGATAGTTCTTTGGGTTACCTTCATAACACAATCTTTACATAGAGCGAGTAGATATAGGTCTTTTCTTTCGGGTAGACCCGATGGAGCGCCTTGCGCCAAATGCGCACTGGTGCGGCTTCTGGAGAATTCATGTCCGTTTCTACTGATCGCTACCCACTGCCTAATGTCAAGAGTTCAAGTTAAAGATTGAGACATTTTAAAAGGCAGAATACTGATGGGCTATGAAAGGTAATCTTAGGTTGTAATTAGTTTTGCACTTATAAATCTCTATTGTCTTAACGACTGAGATGATATGGCGAAACAGCAGTCTTGCCATATTGGGAGGGGGTGACCGTTAGCCAATCTGGCTAAGCTTCTTAATCTTGGAATGGCAAGGGAACAAATCTGAACAATAAATATTTCCCAAATGATATCGCTTGTTCTTGGCAGCCGATAGACGAGTGCTATCTTTCTTCCTACGGCTTACCTCTACTTAGTAGCTTCTCTCATTTAAATATAAACACATTTGATAGCTACGGTGTGCCGGAAGGAGGGAAGGGCTCCTTGGGGATGGGGTCCACCAATCTATGATCTATCTTCTTGAGCCGGAAGAGGCTACCCACGGTGCTATCTCTTTCGTCTTTTAGTCGAGAGGATGATGTCGGGAATATAAATAAACTTCTTTATCTCATTGAGAGAACATGCATTCCTCTGAATCTACGTGTTATGTGAGGCACTGCCGGTACATTACGGCGACAGCTCAGACAAGAGCAGCGGCCGGAAGGGGTAGTATCTTCTTTCCTATTCTTGCTGGGAATGGGGAACTACACTGCGTGCCATACAACCCCACTACTATAATATTAGTTAAAGGGGAGAAACACACAGATTACTAGGCACACCACACCACAAGATATTTGTCGTGAGAAGGGCATGGTTTGCAAGGGAGAGAGAGACTGGGAAACGAATGTGCCCAATAATAATAAAGGCAGGGTATGAGTGTGGAGAGTGAGTCTTGTATGCAACAGGGTGCATAGGGTAGCCGACAGGACGTCTACAAGTTGGAGGTCTGCTCAAGCCAGGACGTAGCCAATCCAGGGGCTACCTGACATGTCAGACTCATTCAAGCAAGCCACTTATCTACTTATCTTGGTAAGCCAAAAGGTATAACTAATGTATTAACTGAGGCCAATTGGACCTCAGGATTGTGGGGCATGAGTCAGCTTGGTCCCTCACTAGTCTTTCTCATCTACAGGGTCCTTCTTTTGAAGTCTTCTCATCGACTTAAGGTCGAGTGTAAACCGGAAAGTGTGTTGAAAGACTTGACAGGGCTTCTATGCCCAAACTTATAAGTACCTGATGAAGCCAGGGCAAGTCAGTGGACATACCAGGTATAATGTTTTTTTCTAATATAAATGGAGAGGCGTTACAAAAATGTAATGAGTGACACAACAGCCAACTCAAGTCTTCTCATTGACTTAAGGTCGAGCGTTTGCTGATGAGGCGGTTTGGACCTACGCCAATTCCCATCCTTGTCCGGGACAGCGAAAGACTCTGATTCATTCCCTATACCCAATCTGGTATCATGACTTTGGTTCCCAACCTCAATTGTGCCCAGTGATCCCATGGCACTTTCCCAGACCAGATTACTGACTATATCGTGGTGACCTAGGAAACTTGGAAGCTGTTGTTCGAACAACCGACGCTGGATAGAGAGACTGGAACCTTTGCCCGGTGAGGCAGTTGTGAAATGACTGGACAATTTCAAGATCTGTGCTATATGATGTTCAGAGTTTTCTGGATTCATTTCTGGACTAGAGTTATCACATCAGTTTTGTTTTCTGGACTTGTATAGGTTTATCTGTCTTGGTGTTCTTCTGTGTTGTCTTTATTACGGTATTAAATTCAAATTATAGTGACTGAGACGATCGTCATGTTACGTGTGTGTCAGCCAGAAATACACTGCAGGAAATAACCCTGAGGTCGAAAGAGAGTGTGACAGTAAGTCCGGGAACGGATGAGGGTTGGCAACAAAGACCTATTCCCAGCCAGGGCAAAAGAATAAGTTTGAAATATTGTGACGGGACATTATGGGACCCTCCCCATAGCTTGTTACAATTTCTGGGGGCACGTCCCGGGATATTTGAAATCCTGGTGGAGTTCTGGCTGATATAGTGATAGGGGACAGATATCCTTGTCTACTATCAATAGGTTCTGCCTACCGTGCCTGGCTATTGTCTGTACTCTGCCTGACACAGACTGACCGACATGTGACGTGTTGTGGTCGTATAAAATATCCAATTGTTATTTGAGAGATAAATTTTGATATAGAATTGTATACATTTACCCGCTGAGTTTAAGATGGCATCAGCGAAATTTAATGTTGCAGAAGTACAGGCTAAAGGGCGAGAGATGGGCTACGATGGTGTAGAGTTACAAAAATATGTTCAGGAAGTTGAAAGAGACTTCAGACAGGCAGAGCGTGAAGCTAGGAAATTTGAGGTCGAGCGTGAAGCTAAGAAAATTGAAGCTGAGCACGAAGCTAAGAAAATGGAAACTGAGCAGGCCGTCAGAGACCATGAGTTCCGCATGAGGGAGTTGGAGCTTAGAGCTAAATCTGCCAAGGAAAGCGAGGGTGCAGTGGGAGGCACCGTTCTACCGGACTCAACAACTTCTGGTGGCGGTCCATACCAGGCATTAAGTTCCCTTTGCTCCCGTTCGATGAACACAAAGATAAGATCGACCAGTATCTTCAAAGATTCCAGTCGATGGCTTTGGCTATGGGACTGGAACGTGGGAAATGGAACTTGAAACTCTCCCAGGGCCTGAGAGGGACAGCGTACGAGGTATACTCAAGGTTGCCACCTGGTATGGAGAATGACTATGAAGCCCTGGAGAAAGCATTATTGAAAAGGTTCCAGATAACAGCTCATACTTATCGACAGCAGTTCAGAAAGTCGAAGAGAGAACCAGGGGAGATGTTCGCAGCCTACAGTGTTAGACTGAAGTCTTACCTTTTGAAGTGGATGTCATTAGCTGGATTTGCTAACGACTATGAAAGTTTAGAAGAATTAGTGGTCGTGGACCAAATGAAGAGGATGATGCCAAGGCCATTGCAAACCTTCTTGCTAGAAAATGGGGCAGAGAAGTTAGACTTGGTAAATACATTAGCGAAAGGTATGTGCTAGCTCATGGAGATAATGGGGAACTGTCACAACCCAATCCCCGATCACCAGACACTTGGTCTGGAAAGAAGAAGAACCCTAAAACAACCCACACTAAAAAGGAGGATCCTTTCGATAAAGTTCCAATTAAGAAACCCTCTGGTAAGAGTCCAACTGGATCTCCTAAAAGAAAGTGGAGTGAAAAGTGGTGCGCCTATTGCAAATCTCCCACACACAATACGGCTGATTGCCGGCGTAAACAGAAAGACTCTCACTATGCTGCTTGTCTTGTAGAAACCGGGGAAGGGTCTCACAAGGAGGTAGAAGGGAGGGGTCTTGGGAACAAAGATTCAGAAAAACCACCAGTAGTAGAGACGATACTTGTGAACGGACAACCAGTTTAGTGTCTCTATGACACAGGTCTGCAGTTTGAGGCTGTAATTTCATCACACTTAGTGAGCCCAGAGCAGCTAACCGGGGAATCTATTGAGATTCAAACGGCGACAAAGAGTGCGGTAGCGATGTCTCTTCCAATTGCGAAGGTGGACATCAAATCAAAATATGTTACCGACACTATACAGGGAGCCGTTCTGCTCGATCCTATCTTCCCAATGATCTTGGGTTGTCGCTACGTCTTTCTAGGGATTCCAACCGAACCCTTGTACGTAGGGGCGTTGCAAACCAGATCTCAATCGGAGGATGAGCAGACGCCGGCCTTGATCGTGGATCCCTTGCCTGGGGAGTTACGAGCTGCTCAAAGCCAGGATGCTACTTTGCAACCTTGCTTCAACCAGTTGCCAAAAAGTTCTGACCCACCAAGACGGGGTCAGTATTATATGAAGAATCGGTTACTGTACCGGAGAGCCGGAGTGGAGGAACGCCAGCATGGACAGCTGGTAGTTCCTAAGGTTTATCGGGAACAGCTTCTTCATATGGGACACACCATTTCTTTCAGTGGACATATGGGTGTCGGGGCAACTCTACAGCGCATTTCCTGCCATTACTACTGGCCAGGGATGACTGGAGACGTGCGTAGGTACGTCAAGTCGTGCCCAGAGTGCCAGCGTGTGGCACCAAAACACTGGACGGCTCCGGTAGTCTTGGGTGACATGCCCATTGTGAACTCTCCTTTCGAGAGAGTTGCCATCGATCTTGTTGGTCCTCTTCCTCGGACTAGGAAGAGGAATAAGTACATTCTCACGATGGAGGATTGCTGTTCCATGTGGGGTGAGGCGATACCTTTGGCCACAATCGACTCTAAGCGAGTGGCTGATGCACTGATGGAGACCTTTACTCGGTTGGGATTTCCCAACCAGATCCTAACGGACAATGGGTCTCAGTTCTGTGGTAAGCTGATGGAAGAAGTCTTTCGTATCTTCCAGACCAACCACATTCACACAAGCCCGTACCACCCTCAGTCTAATGGGCAAGTAGAGAGGTTTAATGGTACCTTGATGACCATGCTTCGGGAAGCTGGCTCAAGAGAAACCAGACAGATGGGATGAGTATATCTCAGCCGCCCTTGTTCGCCTATCGGGAGGTTCCCCATGGGTCGACCGGGTTGCCACCAGCCACTCTACTATTCGGGAGGCCTATCAAGGGTCCCTTAGAAGCCCTATTGAGATGTTGGACAGAGGAAGAAACTTCCGAAGAAGTTGTATCCTCATATAAATACGTCGAAGAGTTAAAGAAGAAGCTCCAGACGGGTTAGGCTTTGGCAGCTCAGAATCTAAGGGCAGCCAGAAAGAGACACGCGGCCTACTACAATAGAAGGACAAAAGATAGGTCTCTTAAAGTGGGGGATCGGGTTCTGTTGTTACTTCCATTTGGTTCCAATAAACTCGAGATTGGTTGGCAGGGGCCTTTCCCGGTGGAAAGGGTTGTGTCCCGAACCAACTATGCCATCCGGATCAGGGGGAAATCCAAAATCTTCCACATTAACCTCCTCAAAAAGTATGAAGAACGATCTGATGGTACTTCTCTCCCACTTATGACTATGGTGGTCGCGATGGAAACTGAATCGGGCGAAGACGCGGATAGGGAGTATCCTTTACACTCTGGGGAAACCTATAGGGATGTACATATTAATCCTGATTTGTCGGCTGAAGAAGCAGACCGAGTCATCCGTTTGTTGGAGTCCCAGCAGCAGATTCTTACCGATCGGCTAGGCCGAACAGGGTTAGTCGAGTTTGATATGACTCTGACTACCCAAGACCCCGTTCGCCAAAAAAATATATCCAGTGCCCTTTTCGAAAGAGAAGGCCCTGGAAGCTGAAATCCAGAAGCTTCTGGACGATTACATCATCACTCCTTCGACTTCTCCTTATAATGCCGGGGTTGTCTTGTTGAGGAAGCCCAGTGGGGAGCACCGCCTATGTATTGATTACAGGCATTTAAACAGATGTACGACATTCCAAGTTGAACCGTTACCGAACACAAATCAACTGTTTGCCAGACTAAATAAGGCAAAGTACTTTTCAAAAATTGATCTAAGCAGGGGATATTATCAGATCCCTGTGAAACCCGAGGTTCGCCCCTTGCTCGCCTTCAGTACTCCGAGCGGGCATTACGAATTCAAGGTGATGCCATTTGGGCTGAGCAATGCGCCCAGTGTGTTCACTCGCATGATGAGAATGTTATTAGAGCCTAAGGATCCCTCTGTGGTCTCGATTATGGATGATATTCTCATCGCGTCTGACAATCTGAGTGATCACCTGAAGTCCTTGGGACATATCTTCAAAAGGTTAAAAGAGGAAGGGTTAACCGCCCGTCCAGTCAAATGCATGATTGGCTATCAATCCTTGGAATTTCTGGGACATACTATTACCCCAGGGGGACTGGTACCGGAAGAAAAGAATATTGAGAAGGTCCGTCTCGCACCCCGTCCTAAATCCAAAAAAGATGTTAGCTCTTTCTTGTCTCTGTGTGGGTTTTACCAGAAATTTATTCCGATTTCAACGAAATTGCGGCGCCGTTAACCGAGACCCTGAAGAAAGGATCGCCAGATCTTATAATCTGGACTCCGAGCTGTGAAGAAGCTTATGGGAAGCTGAAACAGGCTTTGGTGGATAGGCCAGTCCTGAAACTCCCAAATTTGGAGAAAAGATTGTTCTAAGAACCGACGCGAGTAACATAGGTATTGGGGCAACTGTGTTGCAGGAAGGGCGAGATGATGCTTCGGTGCTATGTCCGGTGGCGTATGCAAGTAGAAAACTGTTACCCGCCGAACGGAATTACTCCACAGTCGAACGGGAATGTCTGGCTCTAGTGTGGGTGGTACAGAAATTTCAACCTTATCTGTATGGAGTACCGTTCAAAGTGCAGTCCGACCATCAACCTCTGACCTTTTTGGCAACTTCTAAGAAACTGAACGCGAGGTTAATGAGATGGTCATTGCTCCTACAACCGTATCAGTTCACGGTCGAATACATCCCCGGAAGGGAGAATGTGGGAGCGGATTTCCTATCACGGCATCCTATGGTTGAATGTGAGGGTGGGGCCATTCGAACAGAAACCTCTGGCAGTAGAAAGTTCGTAGGGTTCGACTTTCTTAAGATGGGGGCCTATGTGGTGAAACGCCAATGGCTCATGTCCTCATGCCTTCTTTTATTTTGGGTAAACAGGGGGAAACAGCTTTCGGAAGCTCTCAGTTCTCTTGTTCGCTCAATCTCCATGAAAGATAGTTCTTTGGGTTACCTTCATAACACAATCTTTACATAGGAGCGAGTAGATATAGGTCTTTTCTTTCGGGTAGACCCGATGGAGCGCCTTGCGCCAAATGCGCACTGGTGCGGCTTCTGGAGAATTCATGTCCGTTTCTACTGATCGCTACCACTGCCTAATGTCAAGAGTTCAAGTTAAAGATTGAGACATTTTAAAAGGCAGAATACTGATGGGCTATGAAAGGTAATCTTAGGTTGTAATTAGTTTTGCACTTATAAATCTCTATTGTCTTAACGACTGAGATGATATGGCGAAACAGCAGTCTTGCCATATTGGGAGGGGGTGACCGTTAGCCAATCTGGCTAAGCTTCTTAATCTTGGAATGGCAAGGGAACAAATCTGAACAATAAATATTTCCCAAATGATATCGCTTGTTCTTGGCAGCCGATAGACGAGTGCTATCTTTCTTCTACGGCTTACCTCTACTTAGTAGCTTCTCTCATTTAAATATAAACACATTTGATAGCTACAGGTGTGCCGGAAGGAGGGAAGGGCTCCTTGGGGATGGGGTCCACCAATCTATGATCTATCTTCTTGAGCCGGAAGAGGCTACCCACGGTGCTATCTCTTTCGTCTTTTAGTCGAGAGGATGATGTCGGGAATATAAATAAACTTCTTTATCTCATTGAGAGAACATGCATTCCTCTGAATCTACGTGTTATGTGAGGCACTGTCGGTACATTGCGGCAACAGCTCAGACAAGAGCAGCGGCCGGAAGGGGTAGTATCTTCTTTCCTATTCTTGCTGGGAATGGGGAACTACACTGCGTGCCATACCACCCCACTACTATAATATTAGTTAAAGGGGAGAAACACACAGATTACTAGGCACACCACACCACAAGATATTTGTCGTGAGAAGGGCATGGTTTGCAAGGGAGAGAGAGACTGGGAAACGAATGTGCCCAATAATAATAAAGGCAGGGTATGAGTGTGGAGAGTGAGTCTTGTATGCAACAGGGTGCATAGGGTAGCCGACAGGACGTCTACAAGTTGGAGGTCTGCTCAAGCCAGGACGTAGCCAATCCAGGGGCTACCTGACATGTCAGACTCATTCAAGCAAGCCACTTATCTACTTATCTTGGTAAGCCAAAAGGTATAACTAATGTATTAACTGAGGCCAATTGGACCTCAGGATTGTGGTGCATGAGTCAGCTTGGTCCCTCACTAGTCTTTCTCATCTACAGGGTCCTTCTTTTGAAGTCTTCTCATCGACTTAAGGTCGAGTGTAAACCGGAAAGTGTGTTGAAAGACTTGACAGGGCTTCTATGCCCAAACTTATAAGTACCTGATGAAGCCAGGGCAAGTCAGTGGACATACCAGGTATAATGTGTTTTTTCTAATATAAATGGAGAGGCGTTACAAAAATGTAATGAGTGACACAACAGCCAACTCAAGTCTTCTCATTGACTTAAGGCCGAGTGTTTGCTGATGAGGCGGTTTGGACCTACGCCAATTCCCATCCTTGTCCGGGACAGCGAAAGATTCATTCCCTATACCCAATCTGGTATCATGACTTTGGTTCCCAACCTCAATTGTGCCCAGTGATCCCATGGCACTTTCCCAGACCAGATTACTGACTATATCGTGGTGACCTAGGAAACTTGGAAGCTGTTGTTCGAACAACCGACGCTGGATAGAGAGACTGGAACCTTTGCCCGGTGAGGCAGTTGTGAAATGACTGGACAATTTCAAGATCTGTGCTATATGATGTTCAGAGTTTTCTGGATTCATTTCTGGACTAGAGTTATCACATCAGTTTTGTTTCCAGAACTTGTATAGGTTTATCTGTCTTGGTGTTCTTCTGTGTTGTCTTTATTACGGTATTAAATTCAAATTATAGTGACTGAGACGATCGTCATGTTACGTGTGTGTCAGCCAGAAATACACTGCAGGAAATAACCCTGAGGTCGAAAGAGAGTGTGACAGTAAGTCCGGGGAACGGATGAGGGTTGGCAACAAAGACCTATTCCCAGCCAGGGCAAAAGAATAAGTTTGAAATATTGTGACGGGACATTATGGGACCCTACGCATAGCTTGTTACACAGACATACATAAACTTTCCCAGACATACATAAACTTCCCAGACATACATAAACTTCCCAGACATACATAAACATCCCAGACATACATAAACTTTCCCAGACATACATAAACATCCCAGACATACATAAACTTTCCCAGACATACATAAACATCCCAGACATACATAAACTTTCCCATGACATACATAAACTTCCCAGACATGCATAAACTTTCCCAGACATACATAAACATCCCAGACATACATAAACTTTCCCAGACATACATAAACATCCCAGACATACATAAACATCCCAGACATACATAAACATCCCAGACATACATAAACTTCCCCAGCTATACATAAACTTCCCCAGACATACATAAACTTCCCCAGACATACATAAACATCCCCAGACATACAGGAAATTCCTAAGACATGTATCGATTTGTTTAGACATATATGGACTTTCCCAGCCATACATCGACTTAAGGAGATCGGCCCAAGACAAGCAACAATGGAACACCATGTACATGCAGCTCCACGACCAGCCCAAGACCAGAAATACTTTTTTTTTGGGGGGGGGGGGAGGGGGGGGGGGGCGCTCGCTCGCTTTGAACTCAAGCGTAGTTCATACACTCTATTTATAGTAGTGATGGACTGAATTTTGCGTGTGGGTTAGCTTTCCCTATTAACAGTGCCCCTCGCCATCAGGCGAACCCACTCCGACTTTAGAGGTACCAGAAATACCTGATAACAAGCTTACCGCTACGATATTATCCAGTTGCGGACTGGCCATTGGCAGTTTGCCTGATGTCAAGTGGGCCTTGGGGTCCCCTTTAAACATTAGACAATTTGTGGCGAATATCTGTGACGAAGGGGTTGAAGACGCAATCTGTAATCCCGCATCCGACGTTCAAAACACAGCTGTAGGCGATTTGGTAGCGCACCGCCTTGTGTTGGTTTTCATACACTAGTATTAGAGCCGGTAGTTCAGAAAGCAATGGCAAACAACTGAACGGAAACATTCCAGGAAACTACACACAACCAAAACATGTTGGGGTTGACTGCGACGTCCTGTAAAGGATATGCAAAAAACCTTGTAGAATGTTAATGTCCTGTTAGCAGCTTTGTCTCCTGACAACCAGTATGCTTAGACCCAGTCCGTCACTGCAACTATCTATATAAAATGTTAACTCCTGACAACCAGTATGCTTAGACCCAGTCCGTCACTGCAACTATCTATATAAATTGTTAACTCCTGACAACCAGTATGCTTAGACCCAGTCCGTCACTGCAACTGTCTATATAAAATGTTAACTCCTGACAACCGGTATGCTTAGACCCAGTCCGTCACTGCAACTATCTATATAAAATGTTAACTCCTGACAACCAGTATGCTTAGACCCAGTCCGTCACTGCAACTATCTATATAAAATGTTAATACGGTTAGCTAGCTAGACACCCTAAAGCGACGTTCAAACACCCCCTGTGGATTTCATAAGTCAGTAAGCCAATCAAAGGTGTCAGAGCGTCTGAATAAATATAAGAGCGCCCTGCTGATTCTGACAAGGAGTCAACAGCTCCTAGAATTTTACTTTCCCCCCAGCAAAGATCGCGCACTGTACACGAGAATCAGATCTACTTGCGCTGTAAATGGAACGCCTTTGAACTAGAGTGCGCAGAGCATAGGCAGTCCACTAGACTAGGTAGTTTTGTCAATAATAACGTCAAATGTATTATTATCTTCGCCGCCACACAGATCACGCTTTGTGTGGCATATTTATCTTTAGACGATCTTTATACATCCTTAATCTATCTGTCACATCTCGACCTTTTCATCTCAACTTCTGACGCTCCTGCTCAGTGTGGGAGCTAAACACAATACTTCTGTGGAAGCGACAAGAACAACACACGAAAATTGTTTGTGGAATACTGTCGGTGCATTACTAGTTACAGCAGATGTAGAGGCCTTTTTTGTGTGAAATGGAGCTGAAATGAGATGTTCATTTTCTGAGATGGGTTTTGCGTTTATCTTTCAAGTTACGGTAGACTATTTTGTCTAAGAAGAAAGCAGACATGATTTATTGGATTTTTTTATGATTCTGATGTAAATAGTCACGTACTCTGGGAGAGAAAAGATATTAGAAACTGAATTACAAAGAATGTGCATGTTGGCTAGACAAGAAGGTATATTAATCTAAGAAAACTTTAAGAAAAACAGGAACAAAGAAGATGTAATGATAACAACATGACACATATGTCATTTTTGGGTAGTAACTGAAATACGTTATTAATATTTAATCAACTTTGTCATAGTGAGACTCTTTGGTTAAATTTCTTCTTCTTCTTCTTCTTCTTCTTCTTCTTCTTCTTCTTCTTCTTCTTCTTCTTCTTCTTCTTCTTCTTCTTCTTCTTCTTCTTCTTCTTCTTCTTCTTCTTCTTCTTCTTCTTCGTCTTCTTCTCCACCCTCAACTCCTCCTCCTCCTCCTCCTCCTCCTCCTCCTCCTCCTCCTCCTCCTCCTTCTTCTTCTTCTTCTTCTTCTTCTTCTTCTTCTTCTTCTTCTTCTTCTTCTTCTTCTTCTTCTTAATAATAATAATAATATATAATAATAATAATAATAATAATAATAATAATAATAATAATAATAATAATAATAATAATAATAATAATAATAATAATAATAATAATAATAATAATAATAATAATAAATGATGGTATATTTAGTCACCCAATCATAGATTAAATTATGTGGTTATTCTATCATAGATGACAGTATATTTAGATACCCAACCATAGAAGATATCTTCTTCTCCTTCTTCGTTCATCCGGAGTTTTTTTCGGACGTGATTGCGTTGTGCCTGTTTACAGCAGAGCTGCGCTACTTGCGCCGTTAGGCCGACACATCCGACTTCTGCAGGCATTTGTTGACCGGGTTAACCTTCCCGGGGGTTTCTTAGGACGTTAGACTCTCACTGTTGTGGTGTTATCTCCCATCCCAGCTGGCCCATATAGAACAGCCAAAGGCATCCTGGTCGGCCCTCAAGGGAAGGCAGGGGCAGACCATGGGCATTCCCCGCCATCCAAGGAGGCTTCCATAATTGCAGAGCCATCACACACCGCTCTGGTACTGGGCTCACCCAAGGAATCGTCACGTCCTGAACATGGCTGCTTAGCCTCACTTCCGTATATTGGGCCTTCCGTTCACCATAGGCTGTTCTTCCAGACGCCAGAAGAATGCAGTTTGCAGATGACATCCACACAGTGAGCTTTTGATTCGGACTTTCCACGTAATGGATTTGCTATCCAAGCAATATTCCATTTCGTGCCACTAGGACACTTTTTCCACCTTTTTGAAGCCCACACAGTGAGCTTTCGATTCGGACTTTCCATATAATGGGTTTGCTAACCAAGCAATATTCCATTTCATGCCTCTGGGAGGCTTGTGTAACCGACATGCCTGTGGTATGAAGTGTGGCAGTCTAAATACTTCTTCACGTACATTTAAATGTCAACCTGAATACAGTTAAAGTAAGCTGCAGTCGACTTGAGCTTGTTGATATTTCCATAGAGCTTGTCCTCGAATGAAGCAGGTGTGGGCCAAAATATCTTTCTCTGTTCTGCATATATTGGGCACTCTTGCAGCAAATGTTTAGCTGTCATTTTACCAGTTCCACAATTACATTCATCTGTATCTCCTATCTTTAGTTTGTTGAACAAGTGGTATTTCAACCTGTTGTGTCCTGTGCGGAGTCCTGAAGATTGCTACTTGTTCTCTTCGGTCGAGTTTGTTTT
>JACEFZ010015965.1:0-35583 GCA_014155875.1 Cepaea nemoralis
TTCCACCGACGTTAAATTAGTTAGTTAGTTTTATCGCATTTCCCAAACCCTTCACAGCAACGGTCGCCCCCATTATGCTTCCTTTTCCTGTCCATGAAAATCATACAACGCTCCCCACCCCCCAAATGTGAAAAGGGGAAAAGACTTGAGTCTCGACAAACTCAGCCCGCACAAGCACTAGCATATGCCGCCGCCAGAATGTCAACACAATAGTCCCCCACAAAACACCCCGTTCATTTCTGATGGAATCTGCAGCCATTTTCCCATCTGGATGTTTTCTAGATGTTCACCCACACAGTCCACGAAATACAGTTCATCGTCGATGGCAGTGGCAGTCAACCAGAAGCCCAGCAGCCACGCATTTCTGCATAAGGCAAAAACCGGTCAACTCTGGGACATAGCCATCTGCCATCACTCCGAACATGCAGTCACGTTACAAAAAACCTCGGGGCAGATTCAAAAGCACTTCACACGAAACTCACAGCTCACAGTGTCGCGCCACGCACTCACTAGTACAGGGAAAAAGGAACCATCCCCCCGGGGTCCCTCTTACACTGCCTGGAAAGGCAAACAGTGTTGCTTTTCTTTGCTTCCCTTAGGGCCCCGGAACACACGGGGGGGCGGGATGAATTTGGTGATTTTACTTTTCTTCACGTCATGTTTGGAAAGGTCATAAAATTTTTTTTCTCGATGTCCTCTCCTATCCATCTCTCTTTTCATCGTTTTTTCCAGTTGTTCTAAACTGTTTCTGTTTGTCTTTTCTAATACTTTTAAAAATGACAAAACGCCTCTTTCTTGTGTTTTTTGATACGTTGTCTTAGTGTCTTAAAAAGAAAGTTGTATGTCTTCATGCCCCTTAGAAAGAAGTTTTATGTCCCGTTCTTACAAAAAAGTTTTTTTCCCAAAAAGTCTTAGAAAGTAAGTTGTAGTCCTTAGAACATGACAATCACCCAAGCATGTATTACTTTTTAAATGATTTCTAGAGACATTACTGTGGGTTAACTAAATTTTTTTTCCCCTGAAGGGCCGACACTTATACCTTTTCAATGCAATTTTTTCGTAAAAAAAGGGAAAAAAAAACACCAAAAAATCGGCTCCACATATTGCCAGGCTTATTTCACTGCATCCGCCCAGTTGCATACTACAGCATTCTCCACCATAAACTAAAGCAATAAAAACAAAATTTTAAACTTAAATATAAATCACATATATTCCCCCATAATTTTTTATTTCTACCCCTGGCAAATTTCGTCTTAACAGACATAGATTTAAATATTGAGCACAACCCACTGCTGACAGGTTGTGCTCAATGTTTATACCCTCCCAATTGCGATCTTCCGCCCGAAGCCGTTGGCACAATGTGGGGTGTCGGGTTTGGTAAGCGCCGCCCAACGATCGAGGCTAACAGAAATGATGTTCGATGGACTGGTGCAGTGGTGTCGAGCGAATATCATCAGCAAAATAAGCGTTTAAACGGCTTTAAAAAAAAGTCGCTTAAAAGTCGACAAGGTCGACTTCATTGCACCGGGTTTATCCCATATGGCTCGGTATCTTCCCGCAGCGTGGAAAGCGTCGCACAAAGCACGAATGACGAGACAAAAAAATAAAGTAACGTAAACAAAACGATACAAAGGATCTTTTCATTGAGTAAAATCTTCTAACAATACAAAATAACATTGATTACAAAAAAGGCAATCAAAAGTTAGCTAATTTTGTCAATATGCCGAATAACTGTCTTTGTACATAGTTATCTTGTCGCTTTCGCTTAATTAATTTATGAAAATTGAAAAAAAAAATCACCCCATTTCGCCGGTGGGGAATCGAACCACGGTCTCCCGCGTTACAGGCGGAGATAATTACCGCTATGCCACTGAGAACACGACCAACGTTTAACAAAAATATGTCATGTAGTTAGTCCCGATGACATCACATAGACTTGCCTTTGACCCATTGCCTTTGACCTATTACCTTTGACCCATTGAGGCTCTGTAAGATATACCAAAATCACGTATTCACTGCGGAACTATTTGGGACCGCAATTCGGAAGAGTGCCTTATTATTATTATTATTATTATTATTATTATTATTATTATTATTATTATTATTATTATTATTCATAATAATAATAATAATTATTATTATTATTATTATTGTTTGGCTGTGTGTGCTTTCTTGGCAAGTTTACTTTCAGTAGTTTGCCATTGCTTTCTGAACGACCGACACTCATACCATTGTGTAAAAACAAGCGCAAGGTGGTCTGCTTCCAAATCGCCCAAAGTTGTATTTCAAAGGTGGTACGTAGGATATATCCTGTTTTTTTGTATGGATGTAAAGCATGGACACTGAGCAGTCATCATCATTATCATCATCAAGTGCCGTGCCGGCTCACGTAGGCGTTCATGGCTCTCCATAGATCTCGGTCTTTGGTTTTCTGGATCAACTCTGCTGCTGATATTCCTCCATGCCACCGTCTCAATCCATCCAGCATCACTTCTCTTGGTCTACCTCTGCCTCTCTTCCCCTCGATCTTTCCAGTTGTTACGATGTTCTCCAATGCCTCTCTTCTCATCACATGACCGAGGAAAGCTGTTTGTCTCTGTCTTATTGTTGTATATAATGTTCTAGTTTCATTAGCCTGTTTCAGGCAGTCGTCGTTAGTAACTCTAGCAGTCGAAGGAATTCGCAACATTCGTCTCAAGAACAACATCTCTGTTGCTTCTAATTTCTTCTTAATTTGTTCATTTACACTCCAAGATTCACAGCCATACAGCAAAACTGGTTCTACATAACATTTCAGCACTCTCTTTCTTACATTCAGTGATAGTGACTTATTGCATAAGATACTCTTCATTTTCTGAAATGCGGCTTTTGCCTGCCTTATTCTGCTCCTAATCTCTGTTGTAAATCTTCCATCTGATGTTATAAATGCCCCTAGGTATCTAAAATTATCAACTTGGTTAAGGATTTTCCCTTCTATTTCTATGTCACATTTTGGTGTCACCATTTTCTTTGATATTACCATTGTTACTGTTTTCTTTATATTCAAGGAGAGTCCTTTCCTTGCACTCTCTGCTACTACAACGTCTAATAATTGTTGTAGGTCTGTTGAATTATCCGCCACCAATACTGTGTCATCTGCATAGCGTATATTATTTATATTATAACCTCCAACTAGTATTCCTGGCATCTATCTCTTTGATCTCTCTCATTATTACTTCGCTATACAGGGAGAAAAGATCTGGTGACAAGACATACCCTTGTCGAACTCCTAGCTTTATCTGTTCGTAACTACCCTCTTTATTTCCCATTTTAATTGCTGCTACTTGGTTCCAGTAAATATTCTTTATTATTCTTAAATCTTTTCCATCAGTGTTGATATCTTCCAACATTTTAATCAGTTCATCATGTTTTACTTTATCAAATGCCTTAGTATAATCTATGAAGCACAAATATATGTCTCTCTGTTTCTCTATTGACCTTTCTATTAGTGTCCGCAATGTATAAATTGCATTGTTTGTGCCCTTTCCTTCCACAAATCCATACTGTTCTTCACTAATTTCCATTTTTATTTTCTGTTTGGTTCTTCTCATTATGATTCTGAGTAGAAGCTTAGTGATATGGTTTATAAGGTTAATTGTACGAAAATCTTCACAATCAATTGCTCCTGGTCTTTTTGGTATAGCTATAAATACAGATTTCAGCATATCACTGGGTAAATATCCACTGCTGTAAATATCATTCAACATTTTGGTTAATATATCTACTCCAAATTCTCCCAATACTTCTAATTCTTCTATTGTGATTTCATCTGGCCCAGCTGTTTTTCATTTCTTCATACGTTTCATAGCGTCAGCGACTTCTTCTTTCAGAATAGGTGGACCTTCTAAGTTACTATCTTCTGTTAATTCTGCCCTTTCTCCTTCATATAATTCTCTTATATACTCATTCCACCTCTTAATTATAGCATCTTCCTCTAATATTATCTTTCCTGTTTTTGATTTCAAACACCCTGTCACCAACTGGCTGGTGTTAGATCCCAGATGGGCAACCACTCAGCCAAAATCATTTTCTTCTACTGGTGGTTAGTTCTGGATGTAGTTTGAGATCCCCTAACTCTGTCAGAAGGGACTAATTACCACTGACTAATCCCAGAGAGAAAACGTGGAACAAATGTCTGTTATGCTGATTTAAGACACTGTCCCTGATACTCAAGAAAACAGCCAAGAAGTGGCTCGTTGAAGATAGAATATATCTATATAGTTTTGGCTGTACTTGGTATCACCAGAAGTGAGAAAGGAGGAGTTAAGACATGCAACGTAATCTGGTTACTTATGACTGCATAGGCAAGATACCTCCCGGACATAGATTCCCACTTCTGGATAATATGTGTGAACCCCCACTAAATGATACAATAATGTGTGTACTTGATACGCTACACAAACATTTATAAACATTTAGAATTATACGGACAAATTGAGTTTAAAATACAACAACTGTGTTTATTATTTCTAATCTTGATGATCATATGATGATGATGATTATATTATGGTATACGTAACTCATCTGGCTGAAAAGCTCAGAAGCACATAGGTCATGCTTCCCCCAGTGAGACGCAGTTCACTGTCAGATTGAAGGAGTCCAAATTGGTCCCTTCACAAGGCTAAGTCACTTCCGGATATGGGTTGTTGACTGTCCATTGCTCCTAAGAGATCTGGAATGAAACGAACGGAGATGGGTAGTATCTACGTCTACACATCTCAAACACATATGTCTATACATTCATATAAACATACATTCAAGTCATAATATATGATGGTATGATGATATATATGATGGCATGTTACATAAACATATATCAGTTCTAAATAAATAAATATATATGTATATATTCATAAAACTATTTAGAACATCTATAGCTCAAAACATACATATTCATATACATTTATGTAATGGAGTGTTTCCCATATAAGTTCACCTCACTTACTCTTCCCTTTCTGATTCATTCATACTGTCTTGTCGGAAGGGCTGGTCGCACAGTCCTGTCGAACATTAAATGCCTTCCCTGAATCTGTCTGGGATATTGAATGTCCTAAGTCATGTCTGTCCTCATGCAGACATCATGCAGACAAGGTGAACTGGTGCCATTCCTCAAACCAAGTGGTTTCACCACAATCTTGGTAGGCACTCAAAGTGTTGGTCCAAATAATCAATGTTAATTGGACGCTATCAAGAGACTGGTAGCTCTCAGGAATTTCTCCTAAGTAGTCAGTCTCCCCAATGTTTAACATCATACAGGATGAATCTAAATGTATCTCCTGTACATGCATAAGCCACACGCTCATGTAGCTTGGATAATGGATTTCTCCAAATTATCACATACAACAAATCAGACAACCAAGTGGTGAATGAAAGAAGAAAATAGTTCTCAGTGAAATCGTAAAGCTAGAACTGGAACATTAAGTACAAAGAAAATCCACCAGTGTAAAGTTTGGGAGAATATGCAGAACAAGAAACTACACAAGCCTTCAGACTAGCAGACAACTAATCAGAGTAATGGTCTTACCTGGGTTATAGCTAGGAAATCCTGTCATAATACTTCGTACAGAAGTCCAACAGAACGAAATGTTAATATTTCTCCAGTAGGTATCCTAAGAATGCTATTGTAAATGCGTCTGAGGATTGCTGGCCATGCATGCAGTTTTATTCTATTCAATTCCTGGCTAGTTTCCAGGTTGGTTAATTAATATGTCCAAGTTCCTGTTAGCTCCACCTATTTTTCATGTAGGACGATTTACCTAGATGGATTAAGTGCCAAATTCTTTTCACCCCTCCTCCTTTCCTGTGAAGGGTAGTTTCATGTGTCAATCCAATTGACCGATGCCCTGCCACATTCCTGAAACAATGAAACATGCTTTGGCGGCGATGCAGTTGCGTCATTACATTCCAATCTGCTGGTAACACCCGCCTTCCTGGGTTGCTGGCAAAATGTGTCAGCCATGTGTTCCTACTTTGCCGCCCGTATTGCAGTGAGGTGTTAAGCATCTGGTCCTAATTGCTCCTTTGTGGTGGCAATTACAGACGTCCCGGCTCCACAAAGTCTGGACTTTTAGATAGGTGTTAGGCCTGCATTAAATTGCCGTGTTTGGATCACACGTTTTCCCCTGAGTAGCACTGCCATGTATTTCAGACGGGTCTGGCTGACCCTCTTATCTCCCCTTCTACTGAAAACAATGAGTTTTCAACCTTTGATAGCACCGCCGCCGCCTGGTGCCGTGGTGTCTGTGTGTTACGTTTGATCTTGACATCAAAGCTTTCTCAGACCTAGCATTACAGAAATGATGGGGCGTGCGTGGTCAAAATGTATTTTTCTCTTGTTTTCAATCTTATTGCATTTCTATCAGGTTCTGGTGAACGTTTATGCTTTTAGAGAATGATAGAAAAATATTGTGGGCTCTTTAATTCCTTTTTAACTTGTGTCATTCGGATGCTGCCGGGGCTGTCCCGCCACACACCCTGTATTTAGTCTTATTTTTTTTTTCCTGTAAGCTCACTGATTTGTCTGTGCATATTTTTTGTATCTTTAATGGAATTTAATTCAATTTTTTTGCATTGCTCGTTTAACCAACTTTCTTTAGCCTTCCCACATTTATCTTTTATTTCTTTATTTATCTTAGCGTATTCTTGTTTGTCATTTTTACACTGTTTTCTTTTGTCCATCAGGTTTAAGATGTCTTCATTCATCCATTTTTTCTTAGCTATTTTTGCCTCTCTCCGGTAATACTTCTTGCTAGTTTGATGAATGGAGTCCCTTAACATTTCCCATTGTTCATCTATACTCTGTATTTTAGTTATTGCATTGTACCTATTTTTCACAGTCACTCTGTATTGTTCTTGCATTTCTTTATCTATTTTCAGAATTAGGAAGAACTTAGAAGCAACAGAGATGTGGTTTTTAAGACGAATGTTGCGAATTCCTTGGACTGCCAGAGTAACTAACAACGATTGCCTGAAAGAGGCTAATGAAACTAGAACACTATATACAACAATAAGAAAGAGACAAACATCTTTCTTTGGTCATGTGATGAGAAGAGAGGCATTGGAGAACATCGTGACAACTGGAAAGATCGAGGGGAAGAGAGGCAGAGGCAGACCAAGAGAAATGATGCTGGACGGACTGAGACGGTGGCATGGAGGAATATCATCAGCAGAGTTGATCCAGAACACCGAAGACCGAGATCTGTGGAGAGCCATGAACGCCTACGCCAGCCGGCACGGCACTTGATGATGATGATGATTTTCAGAACCTCTTTATTAAGTCTCATGTTCTTAACCATTTTTTCCCCTCTCTTTAATCTTACTTTTATTTGTCCACATAGTGGTACATGATCACTATTACAGTCAGCACCAGGCATTGTCTTTACATTAATTAAAGCATTTCTAAATCTTTTATTAATTAGTATGTAGTCAGTTTGGTTGCGTGTTTTCTTATCAGGGCTTATCCATGTGTACAGTCGTCTTTTATGGTGTTTAAACCATGTGTTTCCAATTATCATTGGCACCTCTCCGTCTTGACAGACGATAGTTTGGTACATTGTGCTTCAAAAAGGCTTAATAACTACGATCCATGGCGGTGGCGAGTGTGGCTGGTAAGGCCAATTCTTGCTGCAAATGTTTGCCCACAGTAGGTGCATGTGAAAACATGGTCATTTCCACCATTTTGCACCATCTTACGTCTCTTACGCTCTGTGTGTGCTTTATCTGCAATCATTTTCTCCTTTGTCTTTATTCCATTTCTGATAGTTGCCCTCCATGCAACACGTTCAGCGGCGACGTGCTCCCAATGTGCATTATCAATGCCTGTATCAATCATGTCCCGCTTACACACATCTTTGTATCGTAGTAGAGGCCGACCCTGAGATCTCCTACCCGTCTGTAATTCACCAAAAAAGATGTCCTTTGGTATTCTACCATCATCCATCCTCCTAACGTGTCCTATCCATCTAAGTCTACGAAGACTGAGCATGGAATACACCGTCACACAACCTGATCTTTCCAATACTTCAGTATTTGTGATTTTGTCTTGCCACTTAATACCAAGTATTCTTCGCAGACACCGCATATGAAAGCTGTTTAAACGTTTCTCTTGGCGTGAGTAAGTTGTCCAGGTTTCACTGCCATAAAGAAGAGTACTAAGGACACAGGCTTGGTAGACGAGGACTTTTGTTTTGGCAGTAAGCTTCCTGTTCTCCCAGACTCTTTTTGCTAACATGTTCATTGTTGTTGCTGCCTTGCCAATCCTGATGTTGATTTCCTGATCGAGGGATAATTTGCTATTTACCTCTGATCCTAGATATGTAAAATGGTCTACTATCTCCAGTTCGGCGTCGTCAATAAAGATTGATGGTACATCATGTGCACCTTGTGACATAATCTGTGTCTTCTTTTTGTTAATTGTTAAACCAAATTCAGAACAAGCATTGGAGAATGATGATAGTAGATGTTGTAATTCTTCCTCAGAGTGGGTCGTAATCGCAGCATCATCCGCAAAAAGCAACTCTCTGATTAGTACCCTGCTAATTTTGGTCTTGGCCTTCAATCTCTGAGCATTATAGAGGCCACCATCTGAGCGTGAGTGAATGTATATACCGTCATCCTGATCACGAAAGGCATATTTCAGTAGAAGTGAAAAGTATATCCCAAAGAGGGTGGGGGATAGTACACAACCTTGCTTAACTCCACTCTTGATTTCAAACTCTTCTGAAGTTGAGCCATCAAACTTGATTATACCCTTCATGCCTGTGTGGAACGATTCCACAATGGACAGAAGAGTTGGTGGGCAGCCAATCTTCTTTAGTGCTTTGAACAGACCCTCACGACTGACCAAATCGAATGCCTTTGTGAGGTCGATGAAGGCAATAAACAGTGGCTGATTTTGTTCCCGGCATTTTTCTTGCATCTGTCGCAATGAGAATATCATATCAATGGTAGACCGGTTCTGACGGAAGCCGCACTGTGATTCGGGGTAGACTTGATCTCCCAGGACTTGAAGTCTGTGCAGGACAATTCTGGCAAATACTTTCCCAACAATACACAGAAGTGAGATACCCCTATAGTTGTTACAGTCGCTCCGATCTCCCTTGTTCTTGTACAGCGTTATGATGTTTGAATCTTTGAAATCCTGTGGGACTTGTCCTTCTCGCCAGCATAGCTCTATTAGCTGGTGGATCTGTAGAGCGAGTGTGTCTTGCCCACTCCTGATTACCTCTATTGGAATCCCATCCTTACCTGGAGCCTTGCCAGATGCAAGCTCATTTATAGCACACTTAACTTCTGTTATAGTGGGAAGTGTGTCCAGGTGGTCAAGAGTTGGCAGGGCCTCTATGGCGTTGAGGGCATCATCCGCTAGCTTGGTCTCACTTGAGTAAAGCTCTAAATAGTGCTCGACCCATCTATCCATCTGCTGTTTCTTATCAGTGATGATTTCTCCAGTCAAGGTTTTCAGCGGTGCACTTCTTTTGATCATTGGACCACAGGCTTTCTTTATCCCTTCATACATGCTTCTGATGTTTCCCTTATCACTTGCGATTTGAATGGACTCACATAACTTGATCCAATAGTCATTCGCACACTGCCTGGCAGCCTTTTGTACATCCTTCCTCGCTTGCTTCAGCTCACTCAGAGTGTTACGCGTTGGTCTTTCCTTGTTTCTTAAGAGAGCTATCTTCTTTTTATCAATCAAGGGCTGCAGTATCTGGCTGTTTGCCGCAAACCAGTCCTGCCTCTTATGATCCACAGTGCCGTAAACCCCTACCGCTGTTTTATAAATAGTTTCCTTAAGTTTACTCCATTTATCATTTACTATACAATTTTCTGATGTATCATTGAAAGCGTCTTCAAGTTGCTGTTGAAATTCAAAGCACTTTCCAGGATCGTGAGTGTTAGTAATATTAATCCTGGGGCTAGACTTGTGTTTAGCTGTGTAGATTCTCTTTGGTCTCAGTCTAACCCTTGCAACAACCAAAGAATGATCTGTATCACAGTCAGCACTGTGGTAACTTCGAGTTAATGATGTATGGTTCAGATGTTGTCTCCGTGTGATAATGAAGTCCAGCTGATGCCAATGGCAACATGGGGTTTCCATGTGACCTTATGCATCTCTTTTGTATTAAAAAAGGAGTTTGTAATACATAGGTCATTTCTAGTGCAATGCTCCAGCAGCCTTTGCCCATTATCATTCATGCGACCGATGTTGTATTTTCCAAGGCACACTGGCCATGAACTCGAGTCCTTGCCCACACGAGCATTGAAATCACCGAGCATATAAATGTAGTCGGATTTTGGAACTGCCTTGATCGCAGAGTCTAGCTGCTCATAGAACGTATCCTTCACATCATCAGAGGAAGCGAGTGTCGGTGCATATGCAGTGAGAATGGTGGCAAATCCACAAGAGGTTGCCAAGCGCAGTGATAATAATCTTTCATTACCTCCAGCTGGGATATCAATCATTCCCAGTAGCGAATTCTTCACTGCAAAGCCCACACCATGTTGCCTTTTTTCTGCCTGCCCTCTTCCCTTCCAAAAAAAGGTGTAATTGTTTTCCCTGAGTGACCCTTCCTCAGCGAGGCGAGTCTCCTGCAGGCCAGCAATATCAATGTTAAGACGATTGAGTTCAGCATCAATCACAGCCGTTTTTCTCACATCGTCAATATTTGTCAAGTCAGTGGAAAATCCTGGACACATGGTTCTCACGTTCCAGGTTGCAAGCCGTAGCTTGAGGTTTCTATTCTTTTTATTAGTACCTGGTGCATTGGTTTTACAGCCTGCGATTCAGATTTTGTCCTAGCCCCAAGCACCCATTGAAGCAGGCAGGCTGTGGCGGATCAGCACCCAATTGGCTGGGGGCTGCCCAGCTTGAGGCGGGCGGTAGCTGATCAGTGACACCTGTAGGTGTCTCCCACCGTCAGAGGCAACGCGTGGCGCCCCATGTCTACGCCAACTGACAAGGACTTATAACTCGTAACAGTTGCCTCTCGCTTTGATTCCGAGACCGGTTAAGACCAGGGATGGAGTTATTGCCTCTCCATAGCACAAAGCCTGGGCTAAAATAAAGAAACCATGTGTTGCCCATGCAGCATGATCCCTCTCTCGGCCTGCCTAGTTCACTCCAGAGGAAAGTTGACACCTATAATCTGGAACAAGACAAGCTGCAGAAGCTGCCGGATCAGCAAAGAAGCTCTAACTGTCCGCCTGTCGGAGCTTCGATTCTAGACCAGCTGCCAACCAAGGCTTAGGGCCTGGTCTGCCCTGCCATGACTTATTTTGTCTTTGGGTTGCATTTCCTCGTACCAGGATAAGGCTAGTACCCTCCCAATTGCGCTCTTCCGCCCGAAGCCGTTGGCACAATGTGGGGTGTCGGGTTTGGTAAGCGCCGCCCAACATTCGGCGCTGACAGAAAGCAGGTAGTACCGTCTACTGTCATACGGTAGCTCAGTCATATCTGACTAAGACCTGACTACCAGATGGGGTTTCATAGGATACAAGAAAGTGAAAGAGGTCCACAAATGGGGTTTCATAGGATACAAGAAAGTAAAAGAGGTCCACAGATGGGGTTTCATAGGATACAAGAAATTTAAAGAGGTCCACAGATGAGGTTTCATAGGATACAAGAAAGTGAAAGAGGTCCACAGATGGGGTTTCATAGGATACAAGAAAGTAAAAGAGGTCCACAGATAGGGTTTCATAGGATACAAGAAATTTAAAGAGGTCCACAGATGGGGTTTCATAGGATACAAGAAAGTGAAAGAGGTCCACAGATGGGGTTTCATAGGATACAAGAAAGTAAAAGAGATCCACAGATGGGGTTTCATAGGATACAAGAAAGTTAAAGAGATCCACAGATGGGGTTTCATAGGATACAAGAAAGTTAAAGAGGCCCATGTTTTAGGGAGGCCCATGTTTTAGGGAGGCCCCATAAGGGAAGCAAGAACAGTAACACTGTAGTCTACCAGGCGTGTCATAAGAGGTGACACAGGAGCGCTGGCATGAGACTGACAACCTCATTCTGTAGAAAACCCAGCTGCAAAATTCAACCACCCATGACCATGTTTACAAAAGACTTGGTGTGAGTTGGCTGACAGACTATGTTCCACTGAAAGGAAGAAGAAGAATAATGTAACTCAACAGCACTGATCATTAGACAGGACAATGCTAAGACCTTACTTAGACCTGGTCACTGCTTCTCAAGGCAAGGTAACCAAATGCTTTCCTAACATCCCTTTCCTTCCTCAATTCATTGGAAACTATGGATGACTTGTGTCCGGGTGGGACGTATTTTACAAAATGTTTTTAATGGTTTACCTTGGTCTTCTTCACATTTGATGTGTCCATTTCAAGGAGCTGCTAGAGAGACAGGTAATTGTGTGCATGCAATAGCTTTTCCCCTCTTTCATTTCTTGTACCTAAACCATAATTCCCCACTACATCCTCCATTTTTCCCTTTCCTACTTTTGCATTAAAATCACCAAGTAGTATCTTTATTTCTTGTGATCCAATTTGAGTCATCGCCATTTCTATTTCGTCGTAAAAGTGTTGTATTTCTTCTTCACTACTGCTTGTTGTTGGTGCATATATTTGTATAATATTTATGTCTATTGGTTTGCCTTTGATTTTTACCATAATAACTCTATCTGAAATACACCAGTATCCATTAATTGACTTGGCTGTTTTTTCGTCTAATATTATTCCTACACCTTTTTCATGTGTATCCCCTCCAGAATAAATTATTGTGTGATTGTCAGCTATAATTTTGCCCGATCCCTTCCATCTCATCTCACTAACGCCTAGTATATTCATTTTCATGCTATCCATCTCTCTTAGAACATTGGTCAACTTTCCTAGCTCATTTAATGTCCTAACATTCCATGTTCCTACTCTAAATTTATTTATTTTAGTTAAGATTTTGCCATCAGTAGCTGGATGACGGTCTGGTGTCACCTGTGGCTCATGACTGTCCCTACCGGACGAGGATGCCCTAAAACAGCCATTAACTTTGATATATGTTTTGCCATGAAGTCTTGGGAAGATAATGTGGTGGTTTCCCCTTGCCTTCCACATTCACATGGTGGTCTTTTTACCTCTGCTTTTCTGCTTTTGACAGCCATTTCCGACTGCAAGGACAAGTGAGTGCCCTGCTCTGCTCAGCTGCAGAGTTGTCCACTTATTCCGGTGGATACTCGGTTCCCAGAGCTGTGTTAGCCACACCATGGTGTGTTTCCATCCTCTACCGCGGGGAGGTGCAGTTGGGATTTTCCCTTCATAAAGTTATGGTCTCTGACCAAACCTCTCCAGTACTTTTTAGCAGTCAAGCTGTAAAAAAAAAAACCAAAAACAAACAACAAACATCTGATGGCTGTGGAATTGTGGTTTCTGAGGAAAATTCAAAGAATACCATGGACAGACATAAAAACCAACGATTAAGTCCCACAAGAAACAAATGAAAATCGTAAACTGATTACAGAAATTAGACGTAGACTGTCAAACATTTTTTGGACATGTTATGAAAAGAAATAAATTAGAGAACTTTGTGACAACTGGCAAGATCGAGGGGAAGAGAACAAGGGGAAGAGAGAGAAGTAAATACCAGATGACTTAACCACGTGGCATGGTCGAGACAAGACCACTTAGCTGATCCACGACTCTGGTGATGGAGTGTAATGGCGAATCATGACCGCCCACGCTTACCGGCATGACACATGATGGATAGATGGACGCAGGATAACTAACTGCGTTTTAGCGTTTTAATTACTTTGCCAAAGCGCCAGCTGTGAGATAGACGGACGAGGAATGCAAGGAAAAGAAGAAATAGAGGAGGAGGGGGGGGGGGGGGGATAAGCTTTACAACAAATCAATTAAAACAAACCAATTTAATAAAGCAGCTACACATCTTTTTTCGTCTCGCGCTATCTCTCACCTCCATCCTCTCTCTCTCTCTCTCTCTCTCTCTCTCTCTCTCTCTCTCTCTCTCTCTCTCTCTCTCTCTCTCTCTCTATCTCTCTCTCTCTCTCACTTAACAGAAGTGGTAAGCTAAGCAACAAATCAACTAATGCGGACTTATTTAATATGGCGGCTACACAGCTTGTTTTTTCACCAATAGAGGAAAACAAACTATTGTGAGTTCAATCGATCAGGTGCCGTCACAACAATGAAGGTTGGCTGTATAATGAAGATTGGCTGTAATGGATCTCCAACACTCTTTGCCTCTCCATCTTTTGATGTTTTCTTCCCAATTGTATCGCTAACCTTCAACCTCACCCTCCAGTATGGTATTTATAAGAGTGATTTTACGAAGAGTGTAGACAGGCAGGTGAGTAGTTAGGTAGGTAGGTAGGCCGGCCAGCACGCAAGTAAGTAAGTACCCATCCGTTTGCCTGTCCACATGTCTGTTCGTCGATATGTCTCCCTGTCTGTCCGCCCGCCGGCCCGCCGGCCCGTCCGTCCGTCCGCCTGTCCGTCCGCCTGTCTGTCTGTCTGTCTGTCTGTCTGTCTGTCTGGTAAAGACACGATGTTCTATGATTTGGATAAAATAATTTAACCTGCCGTGTTTGAAATGTACTTATCGGAATAACAGCTGAATTAAACATTACAAACAGGCATAACTGGACCAAAAGATCTCGCACCATGACCGGTTTAACAGTGGCTTACATGGCAGGTGGAGGTTAAAGAAGAAAAGAAAACAAACAACACAGCAACAAAAGGATACAATTCTGGTAGAATATAAAAGCCGAGAATTGGGGCAGAATGCTACAGTGCCCTTTGCGTACTGCTGTACGGCTTTCTGAACAAACGACGCTCATGCTATCGTGCTAATCACGACTAGACGGTTAGCATCCAACTCGCCTGCTGCCGATTTGGTACTCCGATATACGCGATTGCGAAACTGCGCTCATTGTCCCTAAACCACAGGCCCCGACAAATTGGCAACTTTCTGTTGTTGTTTATTGTTAGAAAAACTTGCAGGAAACTTATACAATCTGGCTTAACTGTGGCTTTATACGGATGTAAAGTGTATATCATTTGAGGGGGAAGAAACGAACAAACAAATATGATTGATGTAATTTCTCAATATTTTTCTGTGAAATCGGTCTTACTTTTGGTAATTTTGGCGCTGATCAGTTATACAGTTTTGACTTGGATTGTGAAAAAGACTCCGAAAAACCTGCCACCTGGACCACGTCAATGGAACACTAACTGGGAAATACTGAAAGCCACATGGAACGATTCATTCGTTGAGCTGACTTACGAGTGGGCTAAGAAGTATGGTCCACTGACATTTTTATACAGTCTTGGGCAACCTCTGTTGTTGATAAATTGTCCAGATGCAGCGAGGAAGTTGTTTACTGCCGATGAGTACAGGCTACTCTTGGCCGACAGACTTACAAGCGAAGCGTCTCGACTTGCTTGGTACAACGGCAAAGACTTGATATTCTCAAAATATGACGGTAAGTTATTCTGTTTCAACAATATTTATTTTGCCTCTTTTCTGTTGGATTAGCTATTATTTCGCAAACGAGAGACCAGCATTTGGGGGAGGTGGGACGATATGTAAACGTTTTCTTGGTGGGGTCATATGCTAAACTGCTTGTTTCGGTTTTCGCTGGTTATACATTTTAACACCATCAACTACAATCACTGGCCTTACATCAAAGATCATCTGCGACGAGACCAAGAGGACGTCCAAGAAGAAAATGGATTGACGACATCAATCACACGGAATGACCCTATCCAGTGCCGCTCACCGGGCGCTGGAGCGCAAATTATCCCCCCTCCCCTTCACGACACTTGACGGCAGAAGTGGAAGATGATGATGATGATACATTTTAAATATCTGCTTTATTCATTCATTCACTCAGTAGCATGTCCTTTGCAGAACCTCGCTCTCATAACAACTTTCGGAACACCTCTCAATCATAAGCAAGATGTCCCGCGTCCGATACACCCATCTGGAGATAATCCGCCACATCCTGCACCCATCTTCTCTTTGGCCTTCATTTTCCTCTCTTTCCGAGCATATGCCCCTCCATTATTGTTCTGTTCAAACTTTCAAGACGTTTGAAGAGACCAAAATATTTCAATTTTCATTGCTTTATTGTTTTAAGTAGCCAACCTTCTTCAGTATTCAGATCTTATCGTATGGATGCATTTGTTCTTTTCTGTATCCAAGATATTCTTAGAACTCATCTGAACGTTTATTTTCAAAGGCATTTATGCCCTGTTCAGCTTGTTTAGTAACTGCCCAAGTCTCACAGGCGTATGTTGCAATGGGAAAGATGCCATAACTTGCCCTCTTAAAAAATCTAATTTTTATAGGTCTATCTGTCCCTAGCCACAATTTATTCAGTTGTTTCAGTTTTTGAAGAGCAATGGATAATCGCCGTTTAATTTGCTGGTAATCAATGACCCAAGATATTCGAAAGTTCCCACCACCTCCAATCTACTGTATCAGCACTTATAATGTCAGTGTAGTTGTGACAACCCCGACACTAGCTAACACTTACTTTCAACTGAGATAGAACACAGTGCACCATATGGATTTCAGGGTGGCCGAATGGATATGACCGCTCGTTCTTAGACATACAGTGCGCTGATATCGTGGTGGCGCTGTCAACCCTTACACTGGACAGTTGGACTAAAATGTTCACTTCTCTTCCTTGACTTGGGGACGTACATTACAAGTACCTCTGATGTCGGATGGGTTCGCCTGATGGCGAAGGACATTGGCAGTATGGAAAACTACTCCAGACGTACAATTCAGTCCAAACACTAGAAGCTGAACGTGTAGGACTACGATTGAGTTCAAAGCGGGAGAACGTTAAACAATAATAGTGCATCAATGCCTCAGGTGCTTTAAGGGTTGGATTTATTTTGGAATAAGCAGCGTTTGTTTTCTGGCAAAAATGTCAGAAATGACTTGAGGTATGTTTATTATCATCAAGCGTCTTGCCGACCGGTATGGGCGATAATGCTTCTCCTCATCTTGCGATCTCCAACAGCAGGTATCAGTTCTTGCTCTGGCTCCCTTCTGTGGCATGCCACAAGACTGTCCAGAATTTTCTCTCGTCGCCTTTCTCTGCCTCTATTCCCACAAATCTTTCCAGGTGCCATAACATGCTCCAGTGTTTGATGTTGTTGAAAACTGTCATTTTCTAACGTTTGTGATAAGATGTTTTTGTGACTTAGCCTCCCTTACAATGTTCAAATTGCACATTTTGGATGTTCAGAGAATTTTAAGAATTCTTCTATACATCAACATCTACAAAGTCTGTAAGGATGTTTTCGCTTGGCAAGTTTATATAAAGCCAAAACAAGGGACTTAGTCTGAATAACAGATAAAGAAAAAGAAATTGTGGTTATTACAAAGAAACATTGTATACTCATATGCATATATATACTCATATATTCAATTGAATGAAACAAATATAAACAAGTCAATATATTTAAGTATTTGAGTTCTGTAATAACAGCAAATGGAAGATGCATTAAGAAAATTACATGTAGAAAACCCAAACAAAACAGAATATTCTTTGCAATTTACCTGTGTCGACCAAGGTGAGGCACATAGTTCTTAAGGGCTGTATAAGCAAATCGTGATGTACGGAAGCGAATCATGAGCAATTAGCGGATACATGAGGGAGTATGTGAGAATTGCGAAGATGTGGTTTTAAGAAGAATGATGAGAACACCGTGGATGGATAGAAAGAGCGAGTAAGATATCTTGAAAGAAGATAACTCACCAAAGAGAAATAGTTACTCAGAAGAAGGCAGTCCATATTCTTTGACTTGTCATGAATAGGGGAAAGATGGAATGTGTCGTCACAGCGGGAAAGTCCGAGGAGATGAGAAGCAGCGGGAGGCCAAGAGAGAAGATGCTGGACAATATGAAATCATGGCATGGATAAACATAAGTATTAGAAATTAAAGGTAGCGCAAGAGACAGCAGGCTGTGGACAGACATGATTACAAACGCCACACGTCGTGGACAGTATGATTATACGTTTATAAGTGTCACATACACTGAGCTAACTAACTAACTAACTAACATAACTGCGACTAACTAACTAACATACACTGAGCTAACTAACTAACTAACTAACTAACTAACATAACTGCGACTAACTAACTAACATACACTGAGCTAACTAACTAACTAACTAACATAACTGCGACTAACTAACTAACATACACTGAGCTAACTAACTAACTAACTAACATAACTGCGACTAACTAACTAACATACACTGAGCTAAGTGACATATAGACTGAGCTACTGTATGGCAGTAGACGGTACTGCCTGCTTTCTATTAGCACCGAAAGTTGGGCGGCGTTCACAAAACTCAACACTCCACATTGTGCCAACGGCTTCGGGCGGAGGAGCACAAATTGGAGGGTACGAGCCTTACCATAGCGTGAGGAAATGCAACCTAAAGGCTAAATGTCAAGGCTGGGCAGACCAGGCCATAAACCTTGGTCGGCAACTGGCCTAGGATGGATGCTCCGACAGTCGAGCAATTCGAGTATTACTTTGCTGATCCGGAATCTTCTGCAGCTTGTCTTGTTCCAGATGTATTGGTGAAACCCAGGCTTGGCCATGGGAATGTTATTCCCATTGGAATTCCATGGGAACGGTCCCATGGGATGGGATGGGATGGGATGGGACAGGCATAACTTACCATGGGATGGGACATAAAAATATGTCCCATGGACAAGCCTGGTGATACCTTTCCTCTGGGCTAACAATGCAGGCGGAGAGAGGGATCGTGAAGTATGGGCAACACATGGTCTCTAAATCCAGCCCAGGTTTTATGCTATGGAGAGGTATAACTGCATTTTACAAATTATCGTCTGTGAAGACGGCAAGGTGCCAGTCATAAGTGTTACCTGGTCGGTAAGGAAAGCAAATAAGAATAACAATGTAGCTTGCCATAACTGTTGTAGGGGGTACTACAGTGAGACTGACTACCTCATTATGTAGAGATCTGTAGCTGAAGAATCCAACAAATCATGAGGAAACCTATAAACGACTTGCCTTGATCTGGTTATGGGCCTTTGCTTCTTCGGGAGCTATAGAAGAAGGCTTATAAAATGAAATAGGGTGATTGCTCTCTCTCTCTATTGTATAAACAATACACATGAACTAAACGTATGGCTAGAACAACAACTATAGCCACTAGCAAGAAACAAAACGGCATCTGGAGTGTACTGTGACAACAAAGTAAATAATACTGAAACATTGAATGAAATTCAAAAGTGTAGGTTCAATGGTAACAATGCATGAATAACACAAGCACTAGCATCATCCTATCTAACGACGATAATTCTGTGTAACATATCACCGTCGAAGGGAACCAGAAAACGATTCTTAGACTTGTACCTACTGCTTATACTATTGTACAATTCTTAGACCAATATTCAAGAACTTCAAGAGGTAAATTTACAAAGGTAGATTATATTCATATTAGACAAGACAACGTTAAGTCAGTTGTTTCATTACTGAAGAGCAGAAACAGTGGACAAGTAGCAGACCTAAGGACAGCACTATATGAACTATGCCAGACATCCAAAAGGGCTGTAATAGGATGGATTCTTTCACATTGCAAATGGCCGGAAAATGAAATGAAGAAGCCGACATATTAGCAAAGGAACATGGAATACTACATCAGCCTGAAATAGTTCTAGGCGAACACTCAGACAGAATGGTTGGTGTTCGGCCATCGCTTCTTTTTCTGTTTCTTCATAATCATCCTCAACTCGTTTATTAAATAGTTCTGAATCTGCAACTGAGTACATGTTCGCTATATAACAGTTACCGTGTGAAGATTTTAAAGGGTTGTCGCATAATTATGAAATGCTGACAGCTTTATAGATGATTACAATGCCTCTAGTTACATTACATTTATACGCCCCAGTCCACCTATCACAAGCCGTACATTAGAAAGAATTTCAAGTTGATGACACTAATTGATTCTGACAGATCTGCTCTTGTCGGTTCCCAGACTTGCTTTATTCTTTCTATGCTTCTCGCGTTGTAAAGTCCACTTCATGAATGTGGCTGTATTTGAGAAATTAACTTAGTGAGAATTTTCAGGCCGAGGTATTAGGATATAGAACTAACTAGGTTGACAGTCCTGGCGAGGTAAGGGATTTTATCTATAGGCTCATAATTCTATTGGTGCTTAGAGAATCTCTGTTGTGGTGGCGACGACAGAGGCAAAACGGTCGGGGAAGAAGCTGGCTTCCAACGGTAAAACAAACTTGCTGTGAATAATTATGGCAGGTCACAGCTCACCGGGTTCACGATGTTTGCCTGAGCGAGGGCTGGACGGCTTGTAGACAGGCACACAGAGTATTTGTGGGATAAGTGCGGAAAACGATAACAATATCTCAAAACTGGCAGGCAACTTGCGAACACATAAGAGTATAAACACACCGGAGTCACGATCCCGGTGAGCCAGCTCCAGAGAGTGTCAAGGAGGCGAGGGCCCAGAAAATTCGTCGAAAGAGGATCTTTTAGGAAGAACGGAAGACTCCCGTTAAGCTAGCTCCGCTGTGGAGTTTCTATCACTATTGTACGGTCAGTCAATCTGACAACCTGGAAAGAGAGATTAACGACATGAAAAGACGAATCGCGATCTGGAAAGACAGACTGAAGCCTTAGAAATACTGACACCAATGCAAAGCAGTGGTGAAACAGACACCACTTGTAACACTGAAGTTGAAAGCAGAGAGAGCTGACAGCCCCTAATGCTATATAATTTCTAAGTCGTGCAACAAGATACGAAAATTAAATTATCCCAGGATGTACCGAAGAGAGGAAGAATGATGAATTTATAGGTGTCCCCAAGATGACCACCAACACCGATAAATAGACATCGATATCAGCCATATGCTCCGGCTGGCAGTGAGTTTATCGTAAAAGCTTCACCCCCACAAAAGGGAATGCGTATATTTGCTGGACTAAAGAAATGCATGAGCACGTCATGGGATGAACGACAGTGCATCCGTCGGCTGTCACCATAGCGGGATAAATCGTCAGAAGGTCTCGGCATGGGAAAATCCAATAGAGTTGAGAATTTTCAAGTCTATTGCCCGAAGATGCACTTTGTCACCTTACCGACAGTCCAAGGATGAAAGTCAAATTCCCTCCCGCTAGTGAAAAGGCTGGGGACGTTCGATAGCACTTTCTCCGACGATTTCGAGAATGGGTGGAAAAAATATCCCTGGAAGAGAAAGTTGGAAGCATATGGGAGGGCTATGCTAACTAAGCTATGCGTTTCATAAGGTCCCGCGGCCTCCCAATAGTAGTCACTCATTTGCCCTATAGAAAAGCATCCCCAACCAAAGCCATTACGCCTGATTGAGGGGACGTGTGTGATTAAATGGTACCACTGCCCTCTGTATTAGTATTGGTATTTGACATGTTTCTTGTATATATACTTATATGACTTTTCTTGCTATGTTGTCTTTATCGGTTACCGTTTGACCTTTACTTGCTTACTATATTCGATAGGTAAGGTTTGTAGGGGTCCTCATGGCATTTCTATTTCCTCCATTTCTATGTGTGAAACCTTAGGTTCTTATCCTGCTTTGTCTGCTACTTCGAGATTAACCCTTTGGGTTCTTTTCACTTTAAATTCTGTGTCTCATTCTGAAGTGCTACATGGCAGATGATGATGATGATCATGATGATGATGATGATGAGGAAAAGCTGTCTTCCCTTGGGTACCCGCAAGAGTGGTGCCTCTTCAGCCGTGACCAGTGTTTCAATGTACGTGTGTGTGTGTTTTGTTTTCTTTTTCGCACAAGCAACCTCTATCTTCGAGGACAGAGGAAGAGAGACTGTAACAAAGAGGTTGTCATTTCGCCTTTCCAATTCTCCTTAATGAATAATACAAGAGCTACTCGCAGGGTCTTCTAATATTGGCCCGTCGAAGGGTAGTAACGGTACTTACAGAAATAATAATCTCTGCTTTGTAAGTAAACTGAGCGCAGTCAAAGGCAGACTCACATTAAATGAATGGGTAAAATATCATGCATTGAGCTACGATCTTGGCGTACATTATTCCTCATCTGCCTATTACCTCCGAATGCAGCAGAGATCATAGATCAACTCATGTCCAGCCTTTTGTGGATTTGCTCATGATTTGTTAGTATTAAAGACGCGCTTTTTTTTAACGGAATGAGGTAGAAAGACTCACGTCATCCCTCCTTAGTCTCCTCTTACTACAAGCATACCAGGTTACAGAGAACCTATTCTTTGCCTTCCATAGGTCCACCGTAACACATGGGCGCTTGGTATTTTAGTGGAAAGTAGTTCAGCTCACGATGAATAGTACTGCGTATACTATAGGACATATGGCTTCCTGCTATCGATATGGAAATCAAACGACTTGTATAAGCGTGTTTGTACCAACACATCGCTAACAGTATTAAACATGTCCTCTGACAAGACAATCGAGTGTAAGATTAAGGCTAATGCTTGCTTGCTTGTGTTCGTTGGCTTGAGCTCCAACGCGAAGTCCTGTATGTCGGATGAAGGCATCCTATTGTCCAACATCAGTGTGATGTCATACAGGACCTGAGTTTTGCGTGAGTATCCGTTGTCCCATGTCTGGCTTATTGGTGTGCAGACTGGTGGTTCCTCGCCATACAGGCAGACACTCTCCGACTTCGGAGGAATCGGCGATCCTATTGACTTCAGCCAGGACCCCGAAGGGACCTGTTGCCCAGGACGCTCGACGAGGACGCGTCAATAGGTCTTGGCCAGTATAAAACCCGGCCCTGGTGCCTTGGAAACACCTCTGCGTCCCATTAAGGCTAATGAAATACGATATCTTAGGAAACTTGTTAGTATCACTAGAAATAGAATGGCCAACAGTAGCATTAGATTAATGAAATGAAGACTGCTTTAAACACGAGAGAGAGAGAGAGAGAGAGAGAGAGAGAGAGAGAGAGAGAGAGAGAGAGAGAGGAGAAAGAGGAGAAAGAGATGAGAGAGAGGGAGAGAGAGGAGATTAGAGATATAGAGGAGGAGATGAGAGGTAGGGAGAGAGATGAGAGAGAGAGAGAGAGAGAGAGAGAGAGAGAGAGAGAGAGAGAGAGAGAGAGAGAGAGAGAGAGAGAGAGAGACTTTTCCTGGTACGGTAATGTTTTGAGAGTTAAGAATATTCACCAGCGCTGTTGGTGTTGGAGTATAGCAATGGCTCGTGCGCGTTCCTGCCGACCTTGTGTTATATGTTCTAATACCCCTCGAAACGGGAGTTGTAAACATAACTGGACCTCCAGACCCCCCAATCTGAAATGGATACCTCGAAATGTCACCGAAAGTACAACGACCGGTGAGAAATTGACAACATGACCCATCGAGTGCTGAAAAGCCTACAAACATATGGGGGATACGGTATGGTGTCGACCTCGAGTGCTAGAGTTCCCGGGTTCAAGCCCCGGTGAGGGCCGGGATTTTTTCTCGTTGACTTCTAGTAACAACATTCCCTCTGGTCTCTGGGTAGTGAGATCGGACGCCCGTGTGTATTATTTGCGCACGTAAAAAATCACTTGGCAGTTGGAAATCGAAAAAGAGTAACAGCGCTGCCCGGGCAAAATTTCGAGTTAAAAATCTACCCAAAGTATTTCAGGATCCTCGCCGGTGCTACGGAGTTCGTGCACTGAGCTGAGATTCTCCGGACTAAGGTTTGAGTTAGGAGTAGAACGGAGCACTTATGGGTTACAATCCGTGTGCTGTGATGTTGATCCGTCGACTAAACTAAACTAAACTAAACTAAACTAATATGGAAGATAGCACCATATCCAAATATGCCTCAAGATGTGTACAAGAGCTCTTGAAGGGAAAACCTACACAGATGTTAAACAATTGGCGAGCAACGTGTTGTTTTTGTTGCTAACGTAACCAATCCGTTATCGCCGCTTCTCTAACAAGAATTTGCATTTTTAGGACAGTTGTCACCAAGTTCTCCAATCCATTTCTTCTCATAACATGTCCAAAAAATTTTGACTGTCCACGTCTAATTTCTCTAATCAATTTACGGTTGTTATTTGTCTCCTAACACCTGCCTAACACCTCTCTTAATAGGCTGATATTGTGAATCGGTACAATTATCTTGGAACAGTTATAACATCTGATGGGAGATGCCTTGAAGAGATTAGAACAAGAATCGCCATGGCGAAAGTAGCCTTTAGCAAGATGAAAAACATTCTGAACAATAAAAAGATGTCAATTGAAACGAGAAAAAGAGTGTTGAGGGGATACATAGAGCCTGTTCTTTTGTATGGATGTGAAACTTGGACAATGAGCAGTCAAGCTGAAAAGCATCTGATGGCTGCAGAAATGTGGTTTCTGAGGAAAATGCAAAGAATACCATGGACAGACAGAAAAACCAATGACCAAGTACTACAGGAGACAAATGAACATCGTAGACTGATTAGAGAAATTAGACGTAGACAGTCAAAATTTTTTGGACATGTTATGAGAAGAAATGGGTTGGAGAACTTAGTGACAACTGGCAAGATCGAGGGGAACAGACCAAGAGGAAAATTCTGAAAATATTTTCACTGTATAGGGAAAAAAGATCTGGAGACATTACACATCCCTGCCTAACACCTCTCTTAATAGGCTGATATTGTCCCACTTCATTATCAATCCTTATGGCAGCTTGTTGTTTCCAATATATGTTTTTTATAAGTCTTGTGTCTTTCCCATCAATTTGTAGATCTGCAAGCATATCCACCATTTTGACATGTCTAACTCGATCAAAAGCCTTTGTATAGTCAATAAAGCAAAGACGTATATCCTTGTTTACTTCTATAGAACGTTAAATAACTGTTCGCAGCATATACACAGCATTTACTGTACCCTTTCCTTCTACAAACCCACATTGTTCTTCCCCTATTTCAGGTTGCATTTTCTTTATATATGTTTCCAATATATCTTTATATACTCCATATTGGATAAAGAGGTGAAATCAAGCGCACGAAAAGATAAACAGACCTTTATACACAGCTTGGCCGCCGACGCCGAATCGGCTACCAAAGCTGGAAACAACAAAGCCGTATTCCACATCATGAAACAACTATGCAATCACTCACCTACACCAAGAAAAAAACCATCAAAGACAAACAAGGTAAACTACTGTTATCCGATTACCACCAAAAGCAACGATGGGCAGAGCATTTCAAAGAAATAGTAAATAGACCGCAGCCTGACAGTGTTCCCAACCTGGATGGAGAAATCACCATGATACCACTAGATGCCTCCTGTGAGTCATTCACCATGGAAGAGATTAAATCAGCCATCAAAAAATTGAAGAACAACAAAGCTGTTGGTGAAGACGACATCTCAGGTGAAATGCTCAAAGCAGCAGATGAGAATACCTTACAACGTTTGTTACAGCTGATCAATGAAATCTGGCAAAACAAATCCCCACCACAATAGTGGAAGGATGGTGTAATTTTTAAACTGCCAAAAAAAAAGGTGATATGTCTGATTGTAATAACTTGCGTGGTATCACCGTACTGTCAGTACCAGGTAAGCATTTTTGTAGCATGTTACTTGAGAGATTGAAAAAGTCTATAGATGAAAGGCTCAGAGAAGAACAAGCTGGCTTCAGACCAAAACGATCATGTATAGACCACATTTTCACTCTTAGAATAATCATTGAAGACTCTAGAATTCCAGTCGAAATTAATCACCAACTTTGTCGACTTTCAAAAAGCCTTCGACAGTATCCACCGTCCTTCGCTTGGAATCTACTTAACATCTACGGTTTTCCTACCAAATATACCAACATCATAAAATATTTCTATAAGGAGACACGTTACTGCGTGAGAACAGAATCAGGCAACTCTGACTGGTTCTCAGTGGAAACGGGAGTGAAACAGGGTTATGTCTTGTCACCGATGCCCTTTGGAATAGCTATCGATTGGGTCATGCGCAAATGCACAAACAACACAAATATGGGTATCCATTGGGTTGACAAAATTCTAGAAGACCTGGACTTTGCCGATGACATAGTGCTTTTGAGTTCAACACACCCAGTTGCCCAAGAGAAAATAAACCATCTCCAAAATGTTTCAGGACAAATTGGTCTCCAAATTAACACCACAAAAACAAAAACTATTGATCTTACCAACAGTTCAGACGACACCAAATTAAGCAACCATGTTCTTGAACAAGTCAACAGCTTCACATACCTAGCAAGCAAAATGACATCTACAGGAGACTCAACACCAGAAATATTATCTAGAATCTCACTGGCATCTGGTGACTTCAATAAATTGTTAAACATCTGGAAGTCAAAGTCACTCAGCCAACATACGAAACTTGAAATATTCAATTCTTGTGTGATTCCAGTGCTAACGTATGGATGTCAGAGTTGGAAATCAACGGTAGCTTTAGATAAAATATTAGACAATATCTGAACGACCGGCACTCATATCATTGTATGAAAACCAACGCAATTCTGTCTTCTGCGAAATCGTCCGCTGCTGTATTTTGAGCTCGGGATTACGAATTGCGTCTGTAAAACCTTCGCCACAGAGCGGGTTTATAAGTCACATAAATCTGATAAAGAACGTAATGAAGAAATCTAGAAAGAAGTTAACTCACAGAGATAGCTGGGCACTCGTATCAAAAGAAGACAATGTTGGGTACGTCATAATAAGGGAAAGCTGCACTACTTTGTGGCAACAGAAGGGCAGAGGGGTAAGTTTACTGCGGAAGACCAAGAGAGAAGTTGCTAGACATTTTGACATCACGGCATGGAGGAACATGGGTATCACAACTGATCTGTAGTCTATGCAACAGAAGGGTGTAGACAGACATAATTAGCAACGCCACACAACAAGGACCATAAGAAGGAGGTCTCAAAAACTTATCTCAGCAAAGTGCACCAATTTCTAGCATGTGCGACATTTGAAATGTGGGAATACTGATAATTTCACATGGATTAAATATGATGGTTTTTGGTAGGTTTTGTTTCCTGGAAATGTAACTTGGGGCTAATATTTTAGATTGTTGATTGCCTGGTGATTTTAATGTACCCAACTTGCACTTGGCTCCTTCTAGTTTCCGGTCCATATCTGACAAGGCTATATATTCGATCCGCTATCCCAGGATTGCATACCGTCAGTTTGATTCTTCTTTTGCTGCAGATACAATCCGTCTCCATTCGTCTCTCTGGTTGACCTTCTCTTGCCAGTCGTTGATTCCAAGTGCTTGTAGGTCTGTATATATGTTATCTCTCCACCATCTTCTTGGTCTACCTCGGGGTCTACGGTCATTTATTTATTAGTTTAAAATCTATAACTTGATTCTCAACTTGCCTTCTTGAGATAAAGGCAAAACAGTACTTTAAAACCACAACGCCCCTTAAAACTCCTTACAATATTGTTATACTGTATCTGGTTCTCGTTTAGCATATGGCTATTGGAGCCTCATTGAAGCAAGCGTTTCTGCTCCAGAAATGCATTATGAAGCATATGGTTCTACTGCAGAAGTCCCTTGAAATATACGGTAAAACTAAAAATGTCTTTGGGGTATGTTATTCTGTCCCAAAAATCCCCTACAAGCATATCAGAGAGCTATAGAAAGTCTATTTACAGTATATGATTGTGCTACCGAGGTCTAATTGAAGCATACTGATTCAGCTAAAGCGTCTTTAAGGAATACGCTTCTGCTACAGAAGTCTGTTTAAGGCAGTGTTTCCCAACGTGGGGCCCACGCCCCACAGGGGGTGGGGGGGGGGGGGGGGGGGGGGGGGGGGGGGGGGGGGGGGAGAGAATTCGATTGTTAAGGGGAGCAATTCGAAAATGGAAGAAATCGGCTGGATATAACAAAACGGGGAGACTTAAGACTGAAGTTAACTAAATTGGAACCTAACATAAAATCTCTTTGCAGCAAGCATCAAGCGCAAGCATCTCACTAAATTTAAATAATCACTAATAATTAAAATAATATAGAAAAATCTTTCATTAAAATTATATTTTACGTGAATTTCAGTTCTCCATTATATGTTTCGAAAATTTAATTACTGTGTTTGCTCAATAATTTCCTAGGTATTATCGGTCCTTTGACTAGGATCGGGTGCATTTGCTGCTCTCCTCCCAGTAGTGCGCCAGGTCTGGTCGGGGGACGGGATGATCAAATAAAACCCACCACATATCTTCACCTTAGATGTGGGCCTGGTGGACCACTGTGGGCAATAGCTCACAGTGAGACTAAGGGTCCACACAAAAAAGGGGGAGGCGGTGGAACCAGCTTGTCTGGGGTAACCGCCAACCCCCCCCCCCCCCCCCCCCCCCCCCCCCAAAAAAAAAAAATCACCCAACACAACCGACACACAGCTCTGGCCCCTCTGGGAACTGTGAGCCCATCTAAAAAAAAAAATCAAGTTTCTTTGGTGAACATTTAAATTTTTGAATATTAAAAATGATGCATATGTTGGGGGTGGGGGGGGGGGGGGAATAAGAATTTTAGAAAGGCTTAGGTGGGGCATAGCACAAAAAAGGTTGAGAACCACTGGTTTAAGGCATACCGATTCAGCTACAGGGCGCCTCTACAGAATACGATTCTTCATCAGAAGTTCTTATCCCAAGCATAATGTTCTATCGCAGAAGACGACTTGAAGCAAATCGTGTTTGATATAAAAGCACCTTTGCAGTATATGGTTCTGCTGTAGAAGTGCCTTTATTCACATGGTCGAGCTACAGAAATCCGTTTGAAGCATACGGTTCTTCTACAGATTAAGTTATAAGCGTTTGCATCTTTTACCGAGGCACCGTTAAAGCTGATGATCAGACTACTACAATAACTTTGATGCACATGATTCAACTACTACATTACGTTTGAAGCGCATGGTTCTTCTATTGAATCATAGTTTGAAGCATATGGTTCTTTTATAAACATAACTGTAATTGACTTTGTTTCTTTCGGATAGAAAATACTGGTGACGGTAACTGCGAAACGTAACAAAGCAAATAAACCTACTTACAGACGTGTCCGACATATGCAGAACAGAGACAGCTATTTTTGCCTGCATCTGCTCCATGTGAGAACAATCTCTATTGAGATACAGACATGCTCAAATTGACTGCTGCTGTCAAGATGTTATACAGACACACATGTAATCATAACTGTTATTTCAAGACGTTCTTCCCGGATGTTTCGCTAAAAAAAATGTCAACATGACTATTATATGAACATGTTTGTATGATATGTGATACCCAAAACTGCACCCAGAGCAATTGGTTGGATTTAATTTTTTTTCTCCTCCAGATGTAATGAGTAAAGAATACACACATAAGTATTAGCATAATTACTATTAGTTCATTTGTTTCTTTCAGACGTGACATGTAAATAATGCATACATTACTTTTAGTTCATTGTGTCTTTCAGATGTGACGTGCAAATCAGATCATTGGCACCTTGCCGTCTTGACAGACGATAGTTTGTGCTCTAAAAAGGCATAATAACTTTTAACTATGGCGGTAGCGAGTGTGACTGATAAGGCCAATTTGCGCTGTAAATGTCCGTTCACAGTGGGTGCATGTGAACACGTGGTCATTTCCACCATCATGCACCATCTTACGTCTCAAACGCTTGGTGTGTGACTTTTCTGCAATAATTTTCTCCTTTGACTTTATTCCATTTCTGATATTTGCCCTCCACGCAACACGTTCAGCGGCGACTTGCTCCCAATGTGCATTATCAATGCCTGTATCAATCATGTCCCGCTTACACACATCTTTGTATCGTAGTAGAGGTCGACCCTGAGATCTCTTACCCATCTGTAATTCACCAAAAAAGATATCCTTTGGTATTCTACCATCATCCATCCTCCTAAGATGTCCTATCCATCTAAGTCTACGAAGACTGAGCATGGAATAAACTGTCACACAACCTGATCTTTCCAATACTTCAGTATTTGTGATTTTGTCTTGCCACTTAATACCAAGAATTCTTCGCAGACACCGCATATGAAAGCTGTTTAAATTGTTCTCTTGGTGTGAGTAAGTTGTCCAGGTTTCACTGCCATAGAGAAGAGTACTAAGGACACAGGCTTGATAGACAAGGACTTTTGTTTTGGCAGTAAGCTTCCTGTTCTCCCAGACTCTTTTTCTTAACCTGTTCATTGTTGTTGCTGCCTTACCAATCCGGATGTTGATTTCCTGATCTAGGGATAATTTGCTATTTACCACTGATCCTAGATATGTAAAATGGTCTACTATCTCTAGTTCGGCGTCGTCAATAAAGATTGATGGTACCCCATGTGCACCTTGTGACATAATCTGTGTCTTCTTTTTGCTAATTGTTAAACCAAATTCAGAACAAGCATTGGAGAATGCAGATAGTAGACATTGCAATTCTTCCTCAGAGTGGGTCGTAACTGCAGCATCATCTGCAAAAAGCAACTCTCTGATCAGTACCCTCCTAATTTTGGTCTTAGCCTTCAATCTCTGAGCATTGTAGAGGCCGCCATCTGAGCGTGAGTGAATGTATATACCACCATCCTGATCACGAAATGCATATTTCAGTAGAAGTGAAAAGTATATTCCAAAGAGGGTGGGAGCTAGTACACAACCTTGTTTAACTCCACTCTTGATTTCAAATTCTTCAGAAGTTGCACCATCAAACTTGATTATACCCTTCATGCCTGTGTGGAACGATTCCACAATGGACAGAAGAGTTGGTGGGCAGCCAATCTTCTTTAGTGCCTTGAACAGACCCTCACGACTGACCAAATCAAATGCCTTTGTGAGGTCGATGAAGGCAATAAACAGTGGTTGATTCTGTTCACGGCATTTTTCTTGCATTTGTCGCAATGAGAATATCATATCAGTGGTAGACCGGTTCTGTCGAAAGCCACACTGTGATTCGGGGTAGACTTGATCTCCTAGGACTTGAAGTCTGCGCAGAACAATTCTGGCAAATACTTTTCCAACAATACACAGAAGTGAGATACCCCTATAGTTGTTACAGTCGCTCCGATCACCCTTGTTCTTGTACAGCGTTATGATGTTTGAATCTTTGAAATCCTGTGGGACTTGTCCTTCACACCAGCATAGCTCTATTAGCTGGTGGATCTGTAGAGTGAGTGTTTCTTGCCCACTCCTGATAACCTCTATTGGAATCCCATCCTTACCTGGAGCCTTGCCAGATGCAAGTTCATTTATAGCACACTTAACTTCTGTTATGGTGGGAAGTGTGTCCAGGTGGTCAAGAGTTGGTAGAGCCTCTATGGCATTTAGGGCATCATCCGCTAGTTTGGTCTCACTTGAGTAAAGCTCCAAATAGTGCTCTACCCATCTGTCCATCTGCTGTTTCTTATCAGTGATGACTTCTCCAGTCAAGGTTTTCAGCGGTGCACTTCTTTTGATCACTGGACCACAGGCTTTCTTTATTCCTTCATACATGCTTCTTATGTCTCCCTTATCACTTGCGATTTGAATGGACTCACATAACTTGATCCAATAATCATTTGCACACTGCCTGGCAGCCTTTTGCACATCCTTCCTAGCTTGCCTTAGCTCACTCAGAGTGTTACGCGTTGGTCTTTCCTTGTTTCTTAAGAGAGCTTTCTTCTTCTTATCAATCAAGGGCTGCAGAGTCTCGCTGTTGGCCGCAAACCAGTCCTGCCTCTTATGATCCACAGTGCCAGGGATGGAGTTATTGCCTCTCCATAGCACAAAGCCTGGGCTAAAATATAGAGATCATGTGTTGCCCATGCAGCATGATCCCTCTCTCGGCCTGCCTAGTTCACTCCAGAGGAAAGGTAACACCCCTACATCTGGAACAAGACAAGCTGCAGAAGCTGCCGGATCAGCAAAGCATTGCTCTAACTGTCCCCCTGTCGGAGCTTCGATCCTAGACCAGTCGCCAACCAAGGCTTAGGGCCTGGTCAGCCCTGCCATGACAATTTTGTCTTTAGCTTGCATTTCCTCGCACCAGGGTAAGGCTTGTACCCTCCCAATTGTGCTCTTCCGCCCGAAGCCGTTGGCACAATGTGGGGTGTCGGGTTTGGTAAGCGCCGCCCAACGTTCGGCGCTAACAGAAACCAGGTAGTACCGTCTACTGTTATACGGTAGCTCAGTCATATCTGACTAAGACCTGACTGGACCTGACGTGCAAATAATGCATACATTACTGTTAGTTCACTTGTTTCTTTCAGATGTGACGCACAAAAAATGCATAAATTATAATTAGTTCATTTGTTTCTTTCAGATGTGACGCACAAAGAATGCATGCATCTCTATTAGTTCACTTGTTTCTTTCAGATGTGACGCACAAAGAATGCACGCATCTCTGTTAGTTCACTTGCTTCTTTCACATGTGACGCACATAGAATGCATAAATTACTATTAGTTCATTTGTTTCTTTCATATGTGACACACATAGAATGCATAAATTACTATTAGTTCATTTGTTTCTTTCATATGTGACATACATAGAATGCATAAATTGCTATTTGTTCATTTATTTATTTCAGATGTGACGTGCAAAGAATGCACGCATCTCTGTTAGTTCATTTGTTTCTTTCAGATGTGACGCGCAAGGAATGCATACATTACTAATAGTTCACTTGTTTATTTCAGATGTGACGAGCAAAGAATGCATACATTACTATAAGTTCACCTGTTTCTTTCAGATGTGGCGCGCAAGAAGCGGAAAATGTTCTTCACGTCATTACGAATGTACGGCGATGGTGTGCAACAGTTTGAAAACGTTGTCTGGGAGGAGATGCAGAGAATGTTTGCAGAAATAGATGCTAGTGAAAACACCGACATAGATCTTTCTGTGACTCTATCCAGGTCCCTGAAGATCATCATCTACATCCTGGTAACTACAGATTTTTGTCAACGTGTATTTTAGACATGAAACTGTCACTATCTTATACAATTACCATAGTGCAATATCGATTTCATGTATGATATATAAATTTTTTGGAGACTCCTGTGGGTCGTCGCTAGAGCTACGGAGTTCGTGCTTTGTGCGACTCTTTCCACGCTGCGGTAAGAGACTGAGCCATATGGGATAAACCCTGTGCAATGAAGTCGACGCTGTCGATTTTTAAGCTTCTTTTTTATATGCATCAGAAGTAATTAAAGAATTAATACAAAACAATCATTTCCCGTAGTGAATTTGAATAACGAAGACACAAACAATAGATTGCACGATTTATTGCCTAGCATATTTCGCTGCATCTCGTCAAGTGTATACTACAGAAATCACAATATAAACTAAATCAATTAGATAAATCCTTCAATCTGAAATACACAACACGTACATTCACACAGCAATTTGAAATGTAAAGTAATAACCGCCTGTAATTGAAGAGGTTCAGGTAATAAATGTTGGGAATCAAGGGAATTAATGTAATAACTGCCGGAAATTAATAGCTGTAAAGAATTAGAAAGGTTAAAGTAATAACCGCCGGGAATGAGAATAGTTGAAGTAATAATGGCCGGACATTTTAATGAGTTTAAGTAATAACCATTGGATATTTAGAGGTTAAAGTAATAATCGCTGAGGATTGAAGAGGTTAAAGTAATTGCCGCGGAGTTGTAGAGGGTAAAGTAATCATCGCTGCGAATTGTAGAGGTTACAGTGAATTTGAATGAGTTAAAGTAGTAACCATTGGAATTATAGATGTTTGAGTAATAATCGCTAAGGATTGAAGGGGTTAAATTAATAGCCACCGGGAATTGTAGAGGTTAAAGTAAAAATAGCTGGGAATTTTTGCTATTTTTAATTTTTTGTGCTAGAAAGCACATTTCCGTTGCCATTAAATGAAACGAAAGTAGTTCTTATCAAACTTAGGAACGATATGACAACGATTATTTCAGTTCAGTCACTTCACCAGATTAATCTGTTATGAAGTGGGAGAGAGGGGGTTGGGGGTGGGGGGGGGGGAGCTTTGGCACCGGATAGGATATAGATTAAGAAATCTTTGCAATAGCATAATTGGAAATTCCTTTCACTGGAACTCACAGGGGACATGAAATAGTGGGAGACCTAACAGACTCATGGCGGAGTTGGCTGACAGCCTATACTCTAATGGGGGGATACCAGGGCTAAAGAAGAAGATAATCCCATTTATCACATTTTGTATGACTAAGCCTACCGTATTTTAACAACCCTATTCTCAGGCTCTAGGAGAACGACCCAGTGAGCCGACTATCCCAGACATACTTGAGGAGTACGATATTGCCTTTAACAGACTCTGGGCTCCAGATATTGATTTCGTGATCAGCAACATCCCGATCCTGACGAAAATACCAGGGAAATATAAGAGAGCTGTGGACAGGCTTCTAAAAGCTAAGGCTGGCGCGGAGGAGCTGATATACCACAACCCAAAGGTGATAGTCTCTTATTTCAACCAATTAGTTAGAATAATTAATAGTAACTTTATATATCTACCATATCAAGCTAGCACGGTGGCAGAAACTATAGACTGTCGCATATACAAGGTATTCATTGTCACAGGGTATCAAATATGACAAATAGGCAGGCTGAAATGTTTCAGGTAAACAACTAATATATAGTATGTAGAGTTTGTATTGAATATAATATGTAGTTAGGTATTGAATAAAATATGCAGTTTTTAATTGAGAACATTGCAGTACATTATGCAGTTTTTATTGAATACAATACACAGTTTTGATTGAACAACTTACTGACACGGCCCAGTCCCTGGTGGGGAGTATCTCATTTAATTCATATAAGTAGTCATATAAGTTCTCGTTCCCGTTACCGACTGTCTGTCTGTCTGTCTGTCTGTCTGTCTGTCTGTCTGTCTGTCTGTCTGTCTGTCTGTCTGTCTGTCTGTTTGTCTGACCCGGCCCGTGATCGCCCAATTCCTGGTGTGGAGCATCTCATTTAATTCATATAAGTAGTCATATAAGCTCCCGTTCCCGTTCCCGACTATCTATCTATCTATCTGTCTGTCTGTCTGTCTGTCTGTCTATCTGTCTGTCTGTCTGATCCGGCCCGGCTTCGTCCAGCCCCTGATGGGGAGCATCTCATTTAATTCATATAAGTAGTCATATAAGTTCCCGTTCCCGACACTCTGTCTGTCTGTCTGTCTGTCTGTCTGTCCCTCCCTCTCTGTCTGTCTGTCTGTCTGTCTGTCTGTCTGTCTGTTGGTCTGTCTGTCTGTCTGTCTGTCTGTCTGTCTGTCTGCCTGTCTAATCATTTATTGGTTGCAGTTAGAACAACCTTAGATAAAAGAAGACCAACTTACAAAAAGCATTAGAAAGAGCACTTGAAAGATCTTTACATCTTCCCCAACAATTAACTTGGGTAAATGGAGCGGCGGCAGCAGCAGCAGAAGAAGAAGAAAAAGGAGGAGTAGGAGCTGGGAGGAGGAAGAGGGAGGTGGAGGAGGGAGGAGTAGGGAGGAGGAGGAGGGAGGAAGAGATAGGCGGAGAGAGGAGGAGGAGGGAAGAGGAGGGAGGAGGAAGGAGGGAGGAGGAGTAGGGAGGAATGGGAGGGAGGGGGGAGGGATTAGGAGGAGGAGA
>JACEFZ010015966.1:0-25684 GCA_014155875.1 Cepaea nemoralis
ATAAACAACAGCACTAGATATGCAGGACAAAGAGGAACTCAGAAATAGATCCGAATAAACAGTAAAACAAACAAACCTGGAGACAGAGAGAGGGTACAGAAACACAGAGCAAGCAAACCTAATGTAAAGGCACAATGCAAACTAACAACAAAGAAGACAAGCGTCAGAAGGCACAGCAGCGTAAGATAATCTAATAAATTATGATGGCGCCAAACAAATGCGTGAGCAAGCGGGAGAACATTATTAAAGGAACCACAAATATCTATATTCTCCCCCGTCATTCACCCAAACCTGCACCGGCATAGGCGAATGGCAAGCCAATACGTCAGTTGATAAATGAGGCTGGCAGCAGCCAAACGCCGCAGCCAGCCTAGAGACCGCCATATGCAAGCCACTGAGACGCAACCACAACGAATGAAAATATACAAAGGGAGGGAAGTGAACAAGTGACATTTGGAATTATCACTTCTCAGTGGAAGAGCTACCCGTCGACAGGTCTCAGATATTTCACAGCGGGAGACCAAGTAATAATCTACTTTGTTTTGTTTCCGTGAAATCAAGGAATAAAAAGCAATCTCGTGTGTTTCTTTATGAAAGATCTAAATGCATTCAGAGAATTTATAGGTGGCACTTGGGTGCGCCAGCGCATTCATGCGTACACGCATAACCATAGGATAAAATCTGCGCCACAGTAATTGCTAATTTGTAATATACAGAACATTAAAAATGAGTTATTATTACTTCTCAGCTGATTACAAACGCGTCTCTTTCTTCTCCTGACCCCTTTAAACTCACAACCCCTCCCACAAACGCCTGGAAACTTCTGGAACTCGGTAATGGGTTTTAGTTATATTTTTAGCACCAATTTGTTTCGACTATAAGTCAACATTTTTTAAGGAACTTGAAATCTTCAGCGGGGAAGAAAGTGACTTGCGAGCACCAGATGCTACTGCTCATACATATATAAAGTTACTAAGATGTCCATGCCAAGAGAAGGTGCACATGATTTATACAAGGTCTTCGCGTGCTTAAAGTCAATTAATGCTGCATTCAAACATACAAGGGGGCTTACAATGAAAACTTTAAACTTCCCAATGACTCGTTGTACAACCAGGTGGAAATCATTTGGGGTAAGGTCTGACGAGTACGGGGGATGTGGGACACACTGAATGGGGAGGTATTCGATGCACAGGCAGTATAGGCATCGAGCATTGTCCTGTTGTAAAAGGACACTTTACTCAGAAGTCCATCTAATTTGAAATTGACGGCAGGTGGAAACTTCATATTCCACGCATACACTTGCTGGACTAACAGTCATGCATCTCCATACTGGACCTTCATTCTCCGATGAATTTCTATAAGTTTCATCCCTTCACTGATCAAAACACGGATAACAGAACGCTGCTACTCATTGGTGCATGTCAAAAATCAGGCGGCCATCTTTAAAATGTCCTATGACGTCACCGTGCGCGTCTGCACCGTGATGTCACGTGCTTAAAACTCTTGACATCCTTAACAACAATACTGACAGGTTACAAGACACTGGCATGGTTATAGTAATTTCTATCACACTTTCAAGGCTTTCATTTGAAGCCCCTTGGTAGGTAAAGTAAGTACAAGATTCCCTCTCAATCCCCCTGGTAGGTAAAGTAAGTACAAGATTCCCTCTCAATCCCCCTGGTAGGTAAAGTAAGTACACGATTCCCATTCAAGTCCCTTGGTAGGTAAAGTAAGTACAAGATTCCCTTTCAATCCCCCTGGTAGGTAAAGTAAGTACACGATTCCCGTTCAAGTCCCTTGGTAGATAAAGTAAGTACAAGATTCCCTCTCAACCCCCCTGGTAGGTGTAGCGAAACGCCAGTGGCCCATGTCCTTATGCATTCTTTTATTTTGGGTAAACAGGGGGAAACGGCTTTCGGAAGCTCTCAGTTCTCTTGTTCGCTCAAATCTCCAGGAAAGATGGTTCTTTGGGTTATCTTCATACCACAATCTTTACATGGAGCGAGTATATATTTGTCTTTCCTTTTCGGGTAGTCCCGATGGAGCGCCTTGCGTCAAATGTGCACTGGTGCAGCGGCTGGTCAATTGATGGCCGTGCCAACACCTACCGTTTGATAGTTGCAGCCTGTCCAGTGAGTTAAAGATTACGACAGAGATGCAACATACTACTGAAGTGGTGTAAAGGTAAACTTGGGTTTTCGTTGGTCCAGGCAAAGCTTGGCCTATAAATATCTATTGTCTTAACGACTGAGAGGAAATGGCAAAACAGCAGTCTTGCCATGTTGGGAGGGGGTGACCGTTAGCCGATCTGGCTACGCGTCTTGATCTTGGCATGGCAAGGGAACACATCTGAAGAATAAGTAGTTAATAAATGATATCGCTTGTTCTTGGCAGCTGATAGGCGAGTGATATCTTGATTCCTACGGCTTACCGTTACTTAGTAGCATCTCTCTTTTAAATATAGGCACATTAGATAGCTACGGGGATGGGGTCCACCAATCTATAATCTATCTTCTTGAGCCAGGGGATGCTAGCCACAGGACTATCTCTTTCGTCTGTCACTCGATAGGATGATATCGGGAGGATAATGGACTCCTCTATCTCACTGAGAGAACCTGAACTTATCTACCCTATGGCTTGTGCAGGGCAATGCCGGTACATTGGGGCGACAGCTCAGTCGAGAGCGGCGGCCGGGAGGGTTAGTATCTTCTTTGAATGGGGAACTACACGGTGTGCCATATAACCCCACTTAACGGGGAGAAACACACAGATTACTAGGCGCACCACACCACAAGATCTTGGTTGCGAGAAAGGCATGGTTTGCAAGGGAGAAAGAAGCTGGGAAATGAATGTGCCCAATAATAATAAAGGCAGGGTATGAGTGAGGAGAGTGATTCGTGTATGTAACAGGGTGCATAGTATAGCCGACCGGACGTCTACAGATTGGAGGTCTATGCAAGCCAGGACGTAGCCAATCCAGGGGCTACCTGACATGTCCGACGCATTCAAGCAAGCCACTGATAAACTGGTGTTGGTAAGCTGAAATGCATAAATAATGTGTGGTGCTTGAGTCAGCTTGATCCCTCACTCGAATGTTTGTCCTTTCCAGGGTCCTTCTTTTGAAAGTATGAACAGAGCTGAAGGTCTCGACAGGGCTCTACGCAGAAAGCAGGTTATGACTATGCCATGGCAGGGTTTGGGCCATGCCTGTTTTAAGAATATGATCTCTACAAGATAGAGCCACTGCTGACCTTGAAAGAATGACCATCAGCTGTACTGACACATCACCAGTCATCTCGATACGTTTGGATTGAGTCCTTTTGTATTATTGGCTGGACCCCGCCAATCACTCAGACACACCCATTATTATATGAGAACTATTCTCCAGGACATTATTTCCTACCTGACATTATGACAGGTGATTACATGGCACTTCCCTAGAACATTTGTTTACTAAAAAGACTGTGGTCCATGGAAACCTGGAAGTTTGGTCTACAGAAGGCTGTTGTACGTACAACCAATTACCTGGAAGGAAGGAGATTCTTGCACACTCGGTGAGCTGTGTTTGGACGGATCGGACAGTGTATGAAGCTGGGTCTGTGCATCTGGCTACCTGAGGCTCTGTGCCTGAACTTTATCAGTGTTGTGTCTGTTTAGAACTATCTGTGTTAACTGCCTTGATGTTTTCCTGTGCTGTCCTTTATTGATTTAATAAATCAAGTTTTAGTTTATTCCAACGATCACTGTGTTATATATATGGATCAGCCAGAAGAACATTGCAGGAAATAGGTCCTTAGGTCGAAAGAAAGAGTGACAGTGAGTCCGGGGAAAACGGAGGAGGGTTGGCAGGTAAAGACCTATCCCAGCCAGGGCTATAAAGAGAATAATTTTGAAACATTGTGACAGGGCTATTTGGGACCCTCCACGTAGCTTGTTACAGTAGGTAAAGTAAGTACAAGATTCCCTCTCAATCCCCCTGGTAGGTAAAGTAAGTACACGATTCCCGTTCAAGTCCCCTGGTAGGTAAAGTAAGTACAAGATTCCCGTTCAAGTCCCTTGGTAGGTAAAGTAAGTACAAGATTCCCTCTCAATCCCCCTGGTAGGTAAAGTAAGTACAAGATTCCCGTTCAAGTCCCCTGGTAGGTAAAGTAAGTACAAGATTCCCGTTCAAGTCCCCTGGTAGGTAAAGTAAGTACAAGATTCCCGTTCACGTCCCCTGGTAGGTAAAGTAAGTACAAGATTCCCTCTCAATGGTAGGTAAAGTAAGTACACGATTCCCGTTCAAGTCCCCTGGTAGGTAAAGTAAGTACAAGATTCCCGTTCAAGTCCCTTGGTAGGTAAAGTAAGTACAAGATTCCCTCTCAATCCCCCTGGTAGGTAAAGTAAGTACAAGATTCCCGTTCAAGTCCCCTGGTAGGTAAAGTAAGTATAAGATTCCCGTTCAAGTCCCCTGGTAGGTAAAGTAAGTACAAGATTCCCGTTCAAGTCCCCTGGTAGGTAAAGTAAGTACAAGATTCCCTCTCAATCCCCCTGGTAGGTAAAGTAAGTACAAGATTCCCGTTCAAGTCCCCTGGTAGGTAAAGTAAGTACAAGATTCCCGTTCAAGTCCCCTGGTAGGTAAAGTAAGTACAAGATTCCCGTTCAAGTCCCCTGGTAGGTAAAGTAAGTACAAGATTCCCTCTCAATCCCCCTGGGAGGTAAAGTAAGTACAAGATTCCCGTTCAAGTCCCCCTGGTAGGTAAAGTAAGTACAAGATTCCCGTTCAAGTCCCCTGGTAGGTAAAGTAAGTACAAGATTCCCGTTCAAGTCCCCTGGTAGGTAAAGTAAGTGCAAGATTCCCGTTCAAGTCCCCTGGTAGGTAAAGTAAGTACAAGATTCCCGTTCAAGTCCCCTGGTAGGTAAAGTAAGTACAAGATTCCCGTTCAAGTCCCCTGGTAGGTAAAGTAAGTACAAGATTCCCGTTCAAGTCCCCTGGTAGGTAAAGTAAGTACAAGATAGTAGTAGAGGCTGGCCCCCAGACCCCACTTTTAGCCTCCAGGCTGGATGCTGATAGGGTTTATGAAGGAAATATGGGTAAAATGGCTCCAGAACGTGGAGGCTGATTTATGAAGGAAATATTTTGGGGCGGGTGAAATTTTTTTTCGGCGTGTGGAAAATTTTTCGTGGGAACGGGTTTTTTTGACGCTGCCTGGTGGGGTGTAAAAAGTAATTAAGGTAAATGTTTAGTTGGTTCTGGAAAGCGAAGGGGGAAAGTTATTTTGGTTACATTAGTATGTGTAGTGATAAACAAGGGTGTGATGGGTCGTTCTACTCATGGGTATATGGTGGTGGCGTAGACATAATGTGTATGTGCTGTATAAACAAGGGTGTGATGGGTCGTTCTACTCATGGGTATATGGTGGTGGTGTAGACATAATGTGTATGGGTAGTGATGAACAAGGGTGTGATGGGTCGTTCTACTCATGGGTATACGGTGGTGGCGTAAACATAATGTGTATGCGTGGTGATAAACAAGGGTGTGATGGGTCGTGGTTATACTCGAAGTAAGAGATGGTTACTATCATCTGAACAGTGTGACAGTAGTGAAGGTAAAGGGTGGTATATTCACCGATTACAAAGGAAAGCGTATAAAGTTATAATGGGTATGGTGGTAAGGGGTATTAGTGATCAAGTAGGAGTGATACAGGGGTGGTCATAAATATAATAAGAGGTGTTCGCAATTACACACTGGTCAACCAGTGGTCAAGCAATGGTCAAGTAAGGGTCAAGTGAGGAAAATGTTAGGGAAATTTTACGGAAAAGTGATTGTAATGATATGGTAGTGATTAAAGTGATCGATGACGTGGTCAAGCAGTGGTCAAGTAGTCGAGTGACCACTTAAATTGTAGGGGAAAGTATGTATACTGCAATGGTTGTGGGTAAAGTGAGGAAGAATCAATAGTAGTGATAATACTACTACGAATATTAGCGACAAGCACAAAGACAACCAAGTACATACTTGATACACACAAATACAAAGACAACGAAACACACACACACGTACACACATACAGATACAGAAGTACAGACAAACCATACCATTACTACTCTCACAACATCTCGAGATTGTGTCGCTTAGTACGTCAGATAGCCAACCAACATGATGTGTTATTCACGAGACTAGAAGTCTGTATCAAACCCGAAAACGTTTTCCCGGTCTTTGTTTCAATCGCTGACTACGGGAGAATAATGATGGTTTTTACACTTGCTATGCGTCTGGGTAAGCATCTGGCTAATAATTCTTATAACACAGACATGAATGTCCAGGACCTGGAGGAAAGCTTCGCTACATCTGTAGGCACGTATATGACTGATAAACTACATCATTGGATACTGCAAGGTGGATGGTGTAATTTCTATACTTGGTTGCAAGCATCAGTTGAATAAATACATAATACATTTCAGTATGTGTCTTTGTTTCATTGTCTGTCAGTGTTGATGTCTCTCGGAACAAGAAGTAAAAACAAAACCACTAAAGAAAATCAACAAATATCTTGGTTTCAATATATCAAAGAATGTATTATTCATCAAAACACTTTAGTGGTATAAGAAAACATCAATGACATACATGCTTAGTGACAAAATTATAAAACAATGTAGTTGGGGGATGACCTAGACATCAAACTATCGGGAACTCGGGCATATGAAAGAGGTAAAAACATATACCAGCTACTGTCTCTTGTGTGTATTTGGTGTCTGTACGTTGTTGCATGGCGTAGGAATGAATGTCATGTTCGTGTACTGTTGTAAGGAAGGCATCAAAGTCATATCTGTTATGTATTAGCGCTGGAAATTCTAAAACAGAAGAATTGTTAAATGATGCATGATAGAATCTAAGATCTTGTGTTCCTCTATGTCGTAACACTAGATGAAAGCTAAAGTTGATCTTAAAGCGACTAATTTGAGCATTGAATATCTTATACAACGTATCTGTCCAGTTGATAGGCTTTTGTATCTCCGGGCTAATAAAGAAGGTGTATGTCGATAAATACTTGTTAATCTTGTGATGTGTCCTGATAGCTTCCCAATTTTCTCTATATATTTGTTGAATATCCGATGGAAGGATGTGTAGTGTCTCTGGTTCTCCGGCTGCTAAGATGCTCACTTCGTCTTCTACCAATTGTTCAAGAATATTCTCGTCTGGTTGTATCTGACTGTTAGTTATATTGGTTTCATTTGGTGGTGTCGTCGAGGTTGTTGGTGGTGTTGTCTCTGATGGTGAAGAGGTAGTTGTCTCTGGTTCTGATGTATCCATAGACCGGTGATGATGTATTCGTTTGTGTTTTTGTAGGCCATCGTTCGTATTATACACCTTATCACATAACTGACAGGCATATACTTGGTCTTTCCCCTCGTGAATGGTCCGAATGTGACGATTAAGGGTATACTTATCACAATAGGCTTTGTCGCACACTGAACACGTGAAAGTAGATCTGGTGGTCATATTGATAAACTGTTTTTCTCGCTTTCTTACAACCACGAAAAAATGTTCTGGTGTATACAATGTTTCACTGTTTTATCAGAGGCCAACGACACGAATAAGGCTCACACCAAGTTTCACTGCTGTAGCTAGCCAAGTCACTACGTGAAATATAGCTGGTTACTACACTGCTCACACCAACCTGTTTCACTGCTGTAGCCAAGTCACTACGTGAACAATATCTGCTTACTACACTGCTCACACCAGCCTGAAGCACCTCTGTAGATACCCAAGTCAGCCTGTGAACTGGTACTGTGCTCACAAGAGACGCCTTCTATTTTATACACTGGGTCTGCACCCTACATAGCTGACGTGGCAGTTAGACAAGCTATTCTCACGCCTGCTTCCCTACACACCGATGACTCATACTTAATGACTTTTGCATATGGCGGTGATGACGTAGTCTCGGACATCCGCGTTCTTTACCAAAAGGGGGTATGTGGTTTGTATAGTTTAGTCTTATGGGTAAGTGTGTACTGGTTGAGGTACCAGTAGTAATGTTTTGGGTGGCCCTCTTTGTGTACTTATGTGTCTGTATGTACAAGTGTATCAAGTGTGTATGGGTGTCTGTATGTGTTTTGTGTCTGTCTTTGTTGTTGTACTCGTGTCTGTACGTGGTTGTATATAGTTGTGATGACAGTAGTAATACTAGGCGATGGGTGTGTACTTGTTGTGGTACCAGTAGTAATAGTATGGGTTGTCTGAGTTTGTATGTGTGTGTACTTGGCTGTCTTTGTATTTGTCTTTGAGTGTTCTTGTGTATGGGTGAGTGTGTCTGCACATGTGTATATCTGTTGTTGTGACAGTAGTAATGGTATGGTTTGTCTTTGTGCTTGTCTGTCTTTATGTGTATGTCTGTATGTACAAATGTGTCTGTGTGTGGTTGTCTTTGTGTTTGTAGGTGTGTATTTGTGTAATTGATTATGGGTGAGTGTGTGTGTCTGCACATGTGTATATCTGTTGTTGTGACAGTAGTAATGGTATGGTTTGTCTTTGTGCTTGTCTGTCTTTATGTGTATGTCTGTATGTACAAATGTGTCTGTGTGTGGTTGTCTTTGTGTTTGTAGGTGTGTATTTGTGTAATTAATTATGGGTGAGTGTGTCTGTCCTTGTTTGCTTCTTTGTTTTCCTGTGTCTGTACTTGAGTGGATGTTTATGGGTGAGTGCGGTTGACTTTGTGCTTGTATGTGTGTACACGTGTGTGTACTTGTGATGACAGTAGTAATGGTATGGGTTGTCTGTGTATGGTTGCCTTTGTGTTTGTATGTGTGTGTGTATTTGTGTCTTTGATTATGGGTGTGTACTTGTGTATAGCTGTTGTTGTGAGAGTAGTAATGGTATGGTTGCCTTTGTGTTTGTATGTGTGTACGTGTGTGTGTGTTTCGTTGTCTTTGTATTTGTGTGTATCAAGTATGTACTTGGTTGTCTTTGTGCTTGTCGCTAATATTCGTAGTAGTATTATCACTACTGATGAGTAGTGATAATACTACTACGAATATTAGCGACAAGCACAAAGACAACCAAGTACATACTTGATACACACAAATACAAAGACAACGAACATCTGAACCATATATCATTGACACGTAGTTACCACAGTGCTGACTGTGATACAGATCATTCTTTGGTTGTTGCAAGAGTTAGACTGAGACCAAAGAGAATCTACACAGCTAAACACAAATCTAGCCCCAGGATTAATATTATTAACACTCATGATCCTGAAAAGTGCTTTCAGTTTCAACAGCAACTTGAAGACGCTTTCACTGATACACCAGAAAATTGTACAGTAAATGAAAAGTGGGGTCAAATTAAGGAAACTCTTTATAAAACTGCCGTAGGGGTTTACGGCACTGTGGATCATAAGAGGCAGGACTGGTTTGCGGCCAACAGCGAGACTCTGCAGCCCTTGATTGATAAGAAGAAGAAAGCTCTCTTAAGAAACAAGGAAAGACCAACGCGTAACACTCTGAGTGAGCTAAGGCAAGCTAGGAAGGATGTGCAAAAGGCTGCCAGGCAGTGTGCAAATGATTATTGGATCAAGTTATGTGAGTCCATTCAAATCGCAAGTGATAAGGGAGACATAAGAAGCATGTATGAAGGAATAAAGAAAGCCTGTGGTCCAGTGATCAAAAGAAGTGCACCGCTGAAAACCTTGACTGGAGAAGTCATCACTGATAAGAAACAGCAGATGGACAGATGGGTAGAGCACTATTTGGAGCTTTACTCAAGTGAGACCAAACTAGCGGATGATGCCCTAAATGCCATAGAGGCTCTACCAACTCTTGACCACCTGGACACACTTCCCACCATAACAGAAGTTAAGTGTGCTATAAATGAACTTGCATCTGGCAAGGCTCCAGGTAAGGATGGGATTCCAATAGAGGTTATCAGGAGTGGGCAAGAAACACTCACTCTACAGATCCACCAGCTAATAGAGCTATGCTGGCGTGAAGGACAAGTCCCACAGGATTTCAAAGATTCAAACATCATAACGCTGTACAAGAACAAGGGTGATCGGAGCGACTGTAACAACTATAGGGGTATCTCACTTCTGTGTATTGTTGGAAAAGTATTTGCCAGAATTGTTCTGCGCAGACTTCAAGTCCTAGGAGATCAAGTCTACCCCGAATCACAGTGTGGCTTTCGACAGAACCGGTCTACCACTGATATGATATTCTCATTGCGACAAATGCAAGAAAAATGCCGTGAACAGAATCAACCACTGTTTATTGCCTTCATCGACCTCACAAAGGCATTTGATTTGGTCAGTCGTGAGGGTCTGTTCAAGGCACTAAAGAAGATTGGCTGCCCACCAACTCTTCTGTCCATTGTGGAATCGTTCCACACAGGCATGAAGGGTATAATCAAGTTTGATGGTGCAACTTCTGAAGAATTTGAAATCAAGAGTGGAGTTAAGCAAGGTTGTGTACTAGCTCCCACCCTCTTTGGAATATACTTTTCACTTCTACTGAAATATGCATTTCGTGATCAGGATGGTGGTATATACATTCACTCACGCTCAGATGGCGGCCTCTACAATGCTCAGAGATTGAAGGCTAAGACCAAAATTAGGAGGGTACTGATCAGAGAGTTGCTTTTTGCAGATGATGCTGCAGTTACGACCCACTCTGAGGAAGAATTGCAATGTCTACTATCTGCATTCTCCAATGCTTGTTCTGAATTTGGTTTAACAATTAGCAAAAAGAAGACACAGATTATGTCACAAGGTGCACATGGGGTACCATCAATCTTTATTGACGACGCCGAACTAGAGATAGTAGACCATTTTACATATCTAGGATCAGTGGTAAATAGCAAATTATCCCTAGATCAGGAAATCAACATCCGGATTGGTAAGGCAGCAACAACAATGAACAGGTTAAGAAAAAGAGTCTGGGAGAACAGGAAGCTTACTGCCAAAACAAAAGTCCTTGTCTATCAAGCCTGTGTCCTTAGTACTCTTCTCTATGGCAGTGAAACCTGGACAACTTACTCACACCAAGAGAACAATTTAAACAGCTTTCATATGCGGTGTCTGCGAAGAATTCTTGGTATTAAGTGGCAAGACAAAATCACAAATACTGAAGTATTGGAAAGATCAGGTTGTGTGACAGTTTATTCCATGCTCAGTCTTCGTAGACTTAGATGGATAGGACATCTTAGGAGGATGGATGATGGTAGAATACCAAAGGATATCTTTTTTGGTGAATTACAGATGGGTAAGAGATCTCAGGGTCGGCCTCTACTACGATACAAAGATGTGTGTAAGCGGGACATGATTGATACAGGCATTGATAATGCACATTGGGAGCAAGTCGCCGCTGAACGTGTTGCGTGGAGGGCAAATATCAGAAATGGAATAAAGTCAAAGGAGAAAATTATTGCAGAAAAGTCACACACCAAGCGTTTGAGACGTAAGATGGTGCATGATGGTGGAAATGACCACGTGTTCACATGCACCCACTGTGAACGGACATTTACAGCGCAAATTGGCCTTATCAGTCACACTCGCTACCGCCATAGTTAAAAGTTATTATGCCTTTTTAGAGCACAAACTATCGTCTGTCAAGACGGCAAGGTGCCAATGGATTATCACTACTATTGATTCTTCCTCATTTTACCCACCACCATTGCACTATACATACTTTCCCCTACAATTTAAGTGGTCACTCGACTACTTGACCACTGCTTGACCACTGCTTGACCACGTCATCGATCACTTTAATCACTACCATAATCTTAGGCACATCGTCCTCTACAATTTAAGTGGTTACTCGACCACTTGACCACTGCTTGACCACCCTTTAATCATCACCATCTCATTACAATCACTTTTCCCTAAAATTTCCCTCACTTAACCACCGCTTGACCACTGCTTGACCACTACTTGACCACTACTTGATCACTAATTTACCACTAATTTAAGCATTACCATGTCACTACGACCAATTTTCCCTAAAATTTTCCTTACTTGACCACTGCTTGACCACTAATTTACCATTCTTTAATCACCACCATATCATTACAATCACTTTTCCGTAAAATTTCCTTACTTGACTACTTGACCCTTAATTGACCACTTGACCACTGGTTGACCAGTGTGTAATTGCGAACACCTCTTATTATATTTATGACCACCCCTGTATCACTCCTACTTGATCACTAATACCCCTTACCACCATACCCATTATAACTTTATACGCTTTCCTTTGTAATCGGTGAATATACCACCCTTTACCTTCACTACTATCACACTGTTCAGATGATAGTAACCATCTCTTACTTCGAGTATAACCACGACCCATCACACCCTTGTTTATACATCACTACACCATGCCTAGTGAACACATTATGTTTACGACACCACCATATACCCATGAATAGAACGACCCATCACACCCTTGTTTATCACTACACATACACATTCCTATACGTAACCACCATATACCCATGAATAGAACGACCCATCACACCCTTGTTTATCACTACACATACACATTCCTATACGTAACCACCATATACCCATGAATAGAACGACCCATCACACCCTTGTTCATCACTACCCATACACATTATGTCTACGACACCACCATATACCCATGAGTAGAACTACCCATCACACCCTTGTTTATCACTACACATACACATTATGTCTACGCCACCACCATATACCCATGAGTAGAACGACTAATCACACCCTTGTTCATCACTACCCATACACATTATGTCTACGACACCACCATATATCCATGAGTAGAACGACCCATCACACCCTTGTTTATCACCACGCATACACATTATGTCTACACCACCACCATATACCCATAAATAGAACGACCCATCACACCCTTGTTTATACAGCACTACACCATGCCTAGTGAACACATTATGTTTACGACACCACCATATACCCATGAATAGAACGACCCATCACACCCTTGTTTATCACTACACATACACATTATGTCTACGCCACCACCATATACCCATGAGTAGAACGACCCATCACACCCTTGTTTATCACTACCCATACACATTATGTTTACGACACCACCATATACCCATGAATAGAACGACCCATCACACCCTTGTTTATCACTACACATACACATTATGTCTACGCCACCACCATATACCCATGAATAGAACGACCCATCACACCCTTGTTTATCACCACGCATACACATTATGTCTACACCACCACCATATACCCATGAGTAGAACGACCCATCACACCCTTGTTTATCACTACCCATACACATTATGTTTACGACACCACCATATACCCATGAATAGAACGACCCATCACACCCTTGTTTATCACTACACATACTAATGTAACCAAAATAACTTTCCCCCTTCGCTTTCCAGAACCAACTAAACATTTACCTTAATTACTTTTTACACCCCACCAGGCAGCGTAAAAAAAACCCGTTCCCACGAAAAATTTCCCACACACCGAAAAAAATTTCACCCGCCCAAAAATATTTCCTTCATAAATCAGCCTCCACGTTCTGGAACCATTTTACCCATATTTCCTTCATAAACCCTATCAGCATCCAGCCTGGAGGCTAAAAGTGGGGTCTGGGGGCCAGCCTCTACTACTCAAGATTCCCATTCAATTCCCCTGGTAGGTAAAGTAAGTACAAGATTCCCGTTCAATTCCCCTGGTAGGTAAAGTAAGTACAAGATTCCCGTTCAATTCCCCTGGTAGGTAAAGTAAGTACAAGATTCCCGTTCAATTCCCCTGGTAGGTAAAGTAAGTACAAGATTCCCGTTCAATGCCCCTGGTAGGTAAAGTAAGTACAAGATTCCCTCTCAAGTCCCCTGGTAGGTAAAGTAAGTACAAGATTCCCGTTCAAGTCCCCTGGTAGGTAAAGTAAGTACAAGATTCCCTCTCAAGTCCCCTGGTAGGTAAAGTAAGTACAAGATTCCCGTTCAAGTACCCTGGCAGGTAAAGTAAGTACAAGATTCCCTCTCAATCCCCCTGGTAGGTAAAGTAAGTACAAGATTCCCGTTCAAGTCCCCTGGTAGGTAAAGTAAGTACAAGATTCCCTCTCAAGTCCCCTGGTAGGTAAAGTAAGTACAAGATTCCCTCTCAAGTCCCCTGGTAGGTAAAGTAAGTACAAGATTCCCGTTCAAGTCCCCTGGTAGGTAAAGTAAGTACAAGATTCCCGTTCAAGTCCCCTGGTAGGTAAAGTAAGTACAAGATTCCCGTTCAAGTCCCTTGGTAGATAAAGTAAGTACAAGATTCCCTCTCAATCCGCCTGGTAGGTAAAGTAAGTACAAGATTCCCTCTCAATCCCCCTGGTAGGTAAAGTAAGTACAAGATTTCCTCTCAATTCCCCTGGTAGGTAAAGTAAGTACAAGATTCCCGTTCAAGTCCCCTGGTAGGTAAAGTAAGTACAAGATTCCCGTTCAAGTCCCCTGGTAGGTAAAGTAAGTACAAGATTCCCGTTCAAGTCCCCTGGTAGGTAAAGTAAGTACAAGAGTCCCTCTCAATTCCCCTGGTAGGTAAAGTAAGTACAAGATTCACTCTCAAGTCCCCTGGTAGGTAAAGTAAGTACAAGATTTCCTCTCAATTCCCCTGGTAGGTAAAGTAAGTACAAGATTCCCGTTCAAGTCCCCTGGTAGGTAAAGTAAGTACAAGATTCCCGTTCAAGTCCCCTGGTAGGTAAAGTAAGTACAAGATTCCCGTTCAAGTCCCCTGGTAGGTAAAGTAAGTACAAGATTCCCTCTCAATTCCCCTGGTAGGTAAAGTAAGTACAAGATTCCCGTTCAAGTCCCCTGGTAGGTAAAGTAAGTACAAGATTCCCTCTCAATTCCCCTGGTAGGTAAAGTAAGTACAAGATTCCCTCTCAAGTCCCCTGGTAGGTAAAGTAAGTACAAGATTCCCTCTCAAGTCCCCTGGTAGGTAAAGTAAGTACAAGATTCCCGTTCAAGTCCCCTGGTAGGTAAAGTAAGTACAAGATTCCCTCTCAATTCCCCTGGTAGGTAAAGTAAGTACAAGATTCCCTCTCAATTCCCCTGGTAGGTAAAGTAAGTACAAGATTCCCTCTCAAGTCTCGATGCGAAATAGGTATATGGTGCTAGCCCCACACATTTAGACCAATCGGAACTGGGTGGGTCATGTGGTCACTATCGCACCAGCCTTCTTTACTTCCAATTAAATGTCATGTTACCCAGCTTAGACATGCTCGACCTTGGAGTCATGTTCGATGAAAACAATCTTCCACTCGAAGAGGATTTGACCACACGCCACCGAGCCGGCAGGAAAACCAGGTAGTCACTGCGCTCCCGGGCAAGCATAACACAGGCAACAGTTGAGGGCAGGCGAACCAGGGGTAGGTAGCCACACAAAAATCCGACAGATGAACATGTAGCAGGTAGTCAAGGCGACTTGCAGAAAGTACTGAAGATCCACTGTAGCCAATCGTAATGTTTGATTGATTGAATTGTACATACACGCACTGTCAGCGAATCTTGTGTATGGCCTCTTGTGGCTGACAAGCTTACACATACATTAGTACAGATTCCTTTTGGCTCGAGAATACACATCTGCTGCGCCCCTTGACAGTTGGAAACTAGTTGGAAAGCAGTTGGCCAACGGGGTTGGCCAGGTCTTCCGTTTTCCTGACTAAACATTACACATTTTGGAAGCATTCGCAAATCAAATACACACAAAAAGAATAATAGTAATAATACCATCGAGTATGCACATCAGTTTTCGTCGGTGTTATGGAATTTCGTGAACTGCGTAAACTTTCTCCTAATGTAATCAATCTATTAGAGGGGACGGGATCACTTATGAAGATATTAGGGTCGTTCATTTGAAACCCGTTCCAATGGCCGTATTACAAAAGCATGAAAGAAACATTAACAGGTGTGGTAGAATTAAACAAAGCATTCATTTTGAATGAATTATGCACCATGCTTTGGTCAGAAGAAGTCGCCGTAGGCATTCAGGCAAGCATCACATTGCTTAGGTTGGCGGCAAATGCCGTCCGCACAAAAAAAAAAAAAAGGATTGTGGTTGCTCACTGAATCAAGTGTTTACCGCGTTCATTACGTCTGCATCTGTGTGAAATCGTTGCCCCTTGAGAGCTTTGTTTAGAGGTCCGAACAAATGAAATTCACATGGTGACAATTCAGGACTATAGGCTGGATGTTGCAGAATTTCCCACCTCTTCCTTGCTAATGCTTCCTGCACAATCTTTGCGACATGCGAACGAGCATTATCGTGCAACAAAATCACACCGCGAGAAAGCATGCCGGGTCGTTTATTCTTGATGGCTTTTTGCAGCTTGCCTAGTGTTTGCAAGAAGTGGGTAGAGTTGATGTTGACACTTGGTTCTTTAAAGTCGGCCAACAATAGCCCTTCATGGTAAAAAAAAAAATGTGCTCAGCATAAACCTTACCAGAAGAAACCTGTAACTTGATTTTTTTACTTTTGGTGATCCATCATGCTTACATTGCATGCCCTCTCTTTTGCTGCTCGGCTCAAAGTGGTGATACCATGATTCATCCCCTGCCACTACTGAACCAAAAACTATCTCGAAAATCACAAAAAGCCACATATGTTATGATTGACGGACATGCAACAAAATGTATCCAACAGTCAACACACTGCCTCTAACTGCTGGCTTCATTTCGCTTCATCTATGACTGCCGGCTCTAACATTGCTTCTAAACATTGGTCGTTACAAAGTAAACTAATCCACACCAGAGTTAAAGTTAGCTCCACGTCCTCTACGGGACATCGTAGTCAACTGCATCATTTTCTGGCTGTTTGTGATGAAATCTTATGTGAGAACACCGTGGACGGACAGAAAGAAGCTATCTCGAAGAACAGAGAACAAATTACTTGTATCATTCTTTCGGCATGTCACGGGAAGGGGAACGCTGTGTGCCGTCACAACGGGAATGTTAGAGGGAAGGAGAAGCAGGAGGAGACCAAGAGAGAAGATTCTGGGCAGTTTGACATCAAGTCACAGAGGCACAGCAGTATCAGACATGACTGGCATCACATGAGACAGAAGGCTGTATACAGACCTGATGATCAACTCTACACGGCATGGACTATAAAGAAGCCGAAAACAGGACAGATCAAATAGTTCGATTCTTTGGTCGATGGAGCCACGGTAGCAGAGTACTGAGCGTACTTGCCTATCAAAGACAATGATTTGGGTTTACTCCCCAGTTGCGGCAGTGTTTTATTCTTCCGAAACCAGTCGAACAGTCTCCTCCAATGGGTTAAAGTTAGTTGCATATCCTTTACAGGACGCGCAGTCAACTTCAACATTTTTGTGATTTCTTGGCAAGTTTACATTTAGTAGTTTGCCACTGCTTTCTGAACGACCGGCACTCATACAATTGTATGAAAACCAACGCAAGTACGGAATAATTTTCAGAATTTTCTGGCAATTGACAAGGAAGGAACGGTGGCGAGGGAGGAGAATTGTGTCATGCCAACGCATTATACCATAAACTAGTATATGTGAGAGTCTAACATTTCACACATATGGCAGTATCTGCATGAGGACTATTTTTACCTGTTTCGTTTGTGGGAATCCCTGGCACAACTGGTTTTCGAATAAACGTCAGTTTGACTGACACAAGTAGACAGGCGGAAGTGAAATAAACGGTAAAGCCTGAATACCACACAACCACAACCTAGGCAAGCAGCCTGTATGTCTCGGCCGGAGACGAAGCCTCGCGAGACATTAGTAATTGTCTATAGCAGTGGTTCTCAACCTTTTTTGGCCCATGCCCCCCTTTACCATATGTTCAGAACGTCATCCCCGCCCCCTTTCGAATTTCCTCCCTATACACCCCCCACCCGTACACAGTATACATAAAAACGGAAGCTAAATTTAATAGCACGTACTAGAACAAGTCTAGACATGTACACAAAACGTGATTTGCGGGTCTACTTACGTTATAAAACGAACTTCATTAGGGCGGGAAATACAGAACCGTAAAATATAGAGGGAAAAACATATCAAGTAAACTGGTTCTTGTATTAATGCGATCTTGAAATAATCTTAATTCCCCCCCACCCCTCACCCCCGGAAACCCTAAAATTCCCCCCTATTTGTGGGGGAGGGGGGTTCTCCACCGGTTGAGAACCACTGGTCTATGGGGTGGCTATGGCAGACATGAGTGGCTGTAGCCTTCAGAACACACAAGCAAGTAGCAGTGATTGTGGCGTTGAAATAATACAAGTAGCGGGTGTAAGTGGTTGTGGTGTTAAAACAAAACAAACAGCAGATATGCTGTGATGTCGGTTCCTAGATCAATCAATCAATCAATCAAACAGCAGATATATGTGGTTGTAGCATTCACAATATAAGTTAGTCGTATATTCTTTACAACACGTAGCAATCAACCACAGTATTTTTGGCTGTTCCTGAATCCTGGGAAAGTTCACGTTCAATAGTTTGCCATTGCTTTCTGAACGACCGGCACCCATACCATTTCATAAAAACAGCGAAAGGCAGTCTGCTACCAAATCGCCCACAGCTTTTTTTTTCGAACGCGGGTATGCGGGATTACTAACTGTATCCGTAACCTCTTCGCCATGAGGCGGGCTTATAATTTTTTTTTTTTTGCATATCCTATACAGGACATCGCTGTCAACACCAGCATCTTTCAGCTGTACGTTGATCTCTTGGCAAGATTACGCTCTGTAGTTTGCCATTGCTTTCTGAGCGGACCATATTTACAATACAGGTATTTTGAAGCGCGGCGAGCTATACGGTTGTCCATGGGACATAATTTACATTGCGTAGTAATTTATGCATGTCCCATCCCATCCCTACACTATTCAGACAATCTCCCTTTTTTCCCATGGGATTACCATGGCCAAGCCTGTCTATACAGCACAAGAAAGATGGCTTCATTAGTCAAGACTACCATCAGTCTGAACACACTACTAAACTATGAACTAACGATGATAACCATCAAGCCGAACACACAACCATGGAATAGGGACTAACAATGACTGCCAGCAACCAGAACACACAACTATGGAATATTAGCTAGCCAAGAACTATCACCAACGCAACCCACAACTATGGAGCATGAACATTCGCTGTGTCGGTGCCTGTCGAGACTCAACTGTGAATGTTTCCAGGCGGACACGAAATGAATCATTGACTGAATACCAAACAGAGATAGACACTGCAGACCAAATAGATGTGGCTCTTTCATAGAAGAGTTCCATGGGCGGCTAAGAACAAGTACCACGGGAGTCAAGTTCATCCATAGCCAATTACCCAAACCAGGTGTCGTGTCCTCCTTTAAAGTGTCGTCCCTGGAGTGAGGAGATCCGACACCCACATTATAATATTTTTTTCCTCTCAATATTCTGGAGAATCCACCAGCTTCCGTCCAACACACTCCATCAGCCTATGGACACCTTTTCCTATCACTCGCACACTGTCGTACTATGCCCCTTCTCATACTTCCCCAACGCAACATACTCAACAACTCTTGCTTCTAAAAATTAATAAAGATTAATTTATTAAATAAAAGTTTAACGTATATGAGACGTGTATGTGAAGTAAAATGTGTGGACGTGTTCTATAAAGTGTGTAGACTCTGACTCTCAGACAGCAACCCAGTCAGCTGATCCCAGCCAAAGATAGACCACAGCACGTTACGTCAGAACATGTACTTCTCACCCGTTGCCGAAACCATCTTGCCGGATACTGCTTTGCCTCTGTAGACCTCTGGTAATCCAATTTCATGAACATCCGAAATAGACACCGGTGGTATTAACAGTTAATCATGGACCGGTTGCACTCTACACAATGTCCGTTCCTAACGTTCCTTAACAAACTGCACAAGTCTTTGTAGTGTGTACGCAGTTAGTTAGTTAGTTAGTCGACAGACCATCCTCGTTGCACATCGAACCATTCAGTCCATAAGTGCTAATTACTAATGTTAATTGTTACTGTACTAACACTAGGTACTCTTAGCCGGTTCTCGGTTCGTTACTACTGTCTGATGCTGTGTGGTGCATCAGTATGCATCACTCTCTTTGATGAATCAATTTCCTTCTAGCGTAAGTTACGTTTCTGTATGCAACTTTATTGACTCTTGAACTGGTGTTCTTCAGAATGGGTTTTTTAATTCTTTCCCAAAACTTGTAGAGTTTCCTTGGATCTGGTAGGGAACATGGCACTACTGCAGTCCTATCAATCATATCTACATCTGCCATTATAGGCACGTGCAAAATTAAGTCACTAATTAACACACGGTAGATATTATTTCCACTAAGCACTGCAGTGCCCTGGCACTCTGACTAGAACATTTTTCAAGTCCCCCCTAGTTGATCCCAACTCGGGTTTATATGGCAAACTACCAAAGTTGGCCACGTGACGTTATCTTTATGCCCCACACAGGTGGCACAGTGGCAGATCATCCCCTGTCAAGAATCCATTTTCCTGGCTTTAGTCCTGTCAAAGTTGTCAGTAATAGTTCAGATTCTCAAACAAGCCAGCGAGTTTCTGTCGAGTTACAACAACGAGTTGCAAATAACCCCGTCAATCCTCTCGATGTGCCGGAAACCAAGAATTGACAGATGCACTGTTTTCTCCCTAGTCGGGCACTTCCGACCTGTTGATAAACTGTCAATCTTCTGTTCCGTGGTGACAATCCCAGCAGCCATTTCCGTCTGATGTCCGGCAGTATAGATGACAAACGGAACCATTCCATATCCTAAGCCGACAATCATATGTGATTCTAACTGTTAATGAACTGCCAACTCGATGTATCCATTCCTTCTCACTCACCACCAAATGTGTTTATGGGCTGACACGATGTAACCTGTACAGCTGTGTTTACTCTGTTAGTACGACTGTTGTGGCCTAGAAAATATACGCCACGCAAACGTCGGTATTATTAGCTGGTTAACTCATGGCGCTCGTGACATAGGCCCCCTCTTAAGAGAGTAGTCCATCTCCACTCTTCTCCACCATGAGTTAAATCCAGATGATTCATTCCTCTTCTTCAGGAGCTGGGTTGTCTTGACAAGAAATCCGTTCCAACATTCTCTCTTCCCCGGAATGTACTCTACTGTGAAATTATATGGTTTGAAGTAACAACGACCACCGCATCATACGGGCGTTGAGCTTCTGAGAAGTAGCCAGGAACATCAGGGGCTGATGATCCGACTGAACCCGAAACTTAACTCCATACAAATATGGCTGAAATTTTTGCACTGCCCATACGAGGGACAAGCACTCTCTCTCGACGGTTGAATAATTCCTCTCGCCTGTAGAAGTTTCTTACTTGCGTATGCCACAGGTTTTCAAAACCGAAGCATCGTCTTTTCCTTCCTGTAACAAAGCGGCTCCAATTCCAATCGCACTCGCATCTGTTCTCAACACAAATGGTTGGAAAGGTCAGGGAGCTGTAATACAGGTTTGCTGACCAAGGCCTCCTTTAACTGACTATAGGCATTCTCACATTCTGGTGTCCAAATGATTTGATCCGGTAATCCCTTTTTCAAGGTTTTCGTCAACGGAGCTCCCAGTTCCGTGAAATGTGGATATAAATTTGTGGTAGAACCCACACAACGAGAGAAAGATCGCACATCCTTCTTCGTTTTTGGCCTTGGTGCATTTCTGATTTTCTCCAGGTTCTTCTCTTCTGGGACAATGTGTCCTGGAGTGATGGGTGACCTAGAATTCCAGAGTTTGGTAACCAATCATGCACTTGGTTGGACGAGCAGTAAGCCTGCTTCCTTGAGCCTATTAAACACTCTCTCCAAGGATTGTAAGTGGTCATCCAAGCTGTCACTGGAAATCAGAATATCATCCATGAATGAAATGATGATGGATCCTGTAACGGATCTAGTAAAGTCCTCAATGCAGAGTAAACACAGCTGCACAGGTTACATCGTGTCAGCCCATAAACACATTTGGTGGTGAGTGCAAAGGGCATGACTTTGAATTCGTAGTGTCCACTGGGTGTACTGAAAGCTAACAGTGGTCGAATCTCCGGTTGACTGGTATCTGATAGTACCCCCGACTCAGATCCACCTTTGAAAGTACCGAGCCCTTATGGAGCCTAGCGAATAACTGAGTTGGATTCGGCAAAGGTTCCACCTGAAAACTGTGTATGACTGTTCAGCAGTCGGTAATCTATACACAACCTGTGTTCTCACGTGGTTTGCGTAACAAAACTACCCCGCATTGTAGGGGAGGTGGATGGTGCAATCACGTCATCCTCCAGCAGTTTTTGTATTCCCCCTCCAGGGCCTTTTCTTAGAGAATGGCACTGGGTAAACCTTTTGGCGAACAGGCTCCTGTGTGTGGTCAAAGTCATCTCGAACTCAACCCACCTCGTTCGTCCAGGTTTATCAGTCAGTATCTCCTTCTGAGATTTGAGAACCTGGGTTATCCTTCCCTCTCCTGGGAGGTCAGATCAGGTTCACTTGCAATCCCTATAAGTTTCCTGGTGTACTAAGGATATTCCCTGCCCTCGCTGGTTCCCACTTCTGTCTCCACTGCAACTCCATTGCCATGATGTGAGCTGCCTGTCTCCGGGTCTCTCTTCGTATTTCCGCAAAGAGATTGATATGGAAAATCTTCGACTTTCCCCGGATCCGGATCTGATAGTTGGTTCTGGATATTACCCTTTCCACGGGAAATGGTCCTTGCCAACCTATCTCCAGTTTGTTGTTTTCCTGTTGGGAGTAACAACAAGACTTTATCTCCTACCTCTAGAGATCTTTCTTTAGACCTACGGTTTGTAGTAAGCCGCATGTCTTTTCCTGGCCTTTTTTCAAGTTTTGATTTGCCAGAGTCCATCCCTTGTGGAGTTTTTCTTTCAGTTCCTCCACGTATTGATAGGATGAGATCACTTCTTTCTGACGTCCCCTCTTCCAGTCCAACTCCTCAACATGGCTTCCAACGGTCCTTTGATTGGACGACCAAACAGCAACGTAGCGGGTTGGTAGTCCTGTTGAGCCATGAGGAACTTCCCGATAGGCAAGAGTGCTGCTGGGATATATTCATCCCACCTATCAGGTTTTTCCTGCGCTAGTTTCCTGAGCATTGTCATCAACGTGCCGTTTGAAACGCTCACTTGTCCATTGGCTGAGGGTGGTAAGGGCTGGTATGTATGTGGTTAGAGTGAAACACCCCTAAATACCTCCTCCATGAGGTTTTCCACAAAACTGAGATCCATTATCCGTCCAGAATTTGATCCGGAAAGTCTAATCTGGTAAAGGCCTCCATCAGTGCGTCGCCACTCTTTTCGAGTCAATCGTGGTCAACGGTATAGCCTCACCCCACATTGTACAGCAATCCACCACTTGTAAGTATATACATGTTCCTCTTCCTAGTCCTGGGAAGTGGACCCACGATATCGATGGCTACCCTCTCGAAAGGAGAGTTCATGATTGGGCATCTCACCCAACATCACCGGTGCTGTCCAGTGTTCGGTGCCACCCTCTGGCACTCAGGGCATGACTTCACATACCGACGCACATCATCTGTCATTCCCGGCCAATAGTAGTGGCAGGAAATCCGCCTGCCTGGTGGCGGCAATACCCATGTGTCCACTAAGGAGATGGTATGCCCCATATGAAGAATCTGGGACCGATGAGCTTTCGGGACGACCAACTGACCGTATAGGTTGTCTCCCCTTCCTGCTCTCCTGTAGAGTATCCTATTCTTCATGTTAGTACTGCCCCCGTCCTGGTGGATCAGCACTTTTCTGCCAGCTTTTTGTAGCAAGGACGTTAAAGTATCATCCTCACTCTGGGCAGTTCGTAGCTCCCCCGGCATTGGGTTAGTCACAATTGCGTCTGCCTCTTCCGTTTTCGTTCTGAGAGCGAGTCTGCATTGCTCCCATATGGATTGGCTCCCTGGGCATTCCCAGAAAGACATCCCGGCAACCTAGGATGACTGGAAAAATGGGATCGGTCAATACAGCGGCCTTGATGGTGCCGGTGGACGTACCTTGATCCGAATCTCCACATTAGCAATGGGCAACTTCATGGTTACGGCACTCTTCTGTGCAGGCTTGTATATCCAAGGTTCACCTGTGAATTGTTCTGGATCGTACCAGATCCGCAGAAATCACGGCCTCCCCGTCCATTCCTGTTGTCGTATAAACACTCCACTTGACGACCGTTAACCTCTACCAATTACACTACAGGTTGGTTTTTCTGGTCTGGAGTCTCTTCCTCGGCCTCGACCTGTTCGGTGGGCTCCAACCTTAGGTTTCCCTGAGCACACGACGAATTGAGTGTCTCCTGACTTTCCCCTGCAGTCAATAGCATTGTGCGTGTTTGACTTGCATTGGTTGCACCATTTCCCTGTCCTAGATTTTCTAGTGCCAGACTTGAGTGAGCTCTCCTGGTGGCGAGCTTCCTTTTTGACCTTGGCATATTCCGTGACAACCTCCTTGGAAGTCACTTGACATGCTGCAAAGTGAGGGGTTCTTAGCCTTCGATTTGCAGTCCCTCGTATTGTGAGAGGGGACTTACAAATTGAACACCACTTCTCGACCACGGTCGTTTAGGTGTAGAGCTTGAAGTGCTCTTGCCTTCCCTCTCTTCTTCTCTGAACTATCCTCTGATTTTTGCACATAAGGTTCCCACTTTTTTGTTCCTGAGTTTTTGGCTTTCTTCTGTCATGTTTCTCCTTGACTTTTGGAGTTGGTGGAAAGGTTTTCCCCTGCCTCCCCATGTACTCGGACCGAACCGTTCTGCTAATTTAGTCACGAGGTCAATACGTTCCGCTCCTTGTTCTCCCAGGAACGTCCTGAGAGGTTTAGACATTTGCTTCTTCAGCTGGTCGACCACCATGAGCTCTTCCAGACTCTCATAGTCATGTGCGAACCCAGCCAAATCATCCACTTATGGAGATAAGATTTAAGACGCAAACTGTAGGCGGCAAACAACTCTCCTGGTTCTCGTTTCGCTGCTCGAAATTTTTTCCGGTAGGTATGTGACGTAACCTCGAATCGTTCAGCAGAGCCGTCTTTAACTCATCATAATGTGTCTCATGTCCTGGTGGCAGGCGAGTATAAACCTCGTATCCCGTCCCGTGTAATCCCTGGGATAGCTTAAGATTCCATTTGTTACGCTCCAAACCCATAGCAACTGACATAGCCTCGAAGCGTTGAAGGTATTGATCAATCTTCTCTTTGTCCTCCTCGTAGACCGCTAAAGAAAACTTCATAGCATGGTACCCATGTCCACCTACTGGTGTTGATCCTGGGATGGAGGAACCTCCAACTGCTCCCTCAGTTTCTCCATTAGATTGACTCTTCAACTCGAGTTCCCTCATCTGGTACTCGTGCTCCCTTTTCTGTGCTTCCTGTTCAGCTTCTAATTTCCTAGCTGCTTGCTCAGCTTCAAATTTCCTAGCTGCTTGCCCAGCTTCCAATTCCATCCTTCTCAATTCCAGCTCGGCCTTTCGATCTTCCCTTTCTGCTGACGATACTCTTCTCTCCACTTCCTGTATGTAATCCGTTAGAGCAGACCCCGCCAATCCCATTTCTTCCCCCTTGCCTTTATATTCTGCTGTGCTAAGTTTAGGGTGTGGCCATTATACAGAGAGGTAAGCTAGCAGGTCGAGTACAATATAACTGCAATTACTATACAGATATATGAACAAGTACTATAAATCTAGATATACCACA
>JACEFZ010015967.1:0-35975 GCA_014155875.1 Cepaea nemoralis
CAAAAAAAAGTTTTTTAAAAACACAGTAATTTATGTCTATATATTTAAGCTAACATTATTATCGCCTATTCCCACGCGCCGCCTACAGCCAACATAAACCTAAAATAATACCTTTTCCCGAAGATTTGACTCGCGCCTGTCCCGAAAGGGCCCAAAACTTAACTCAACAACACAAATGTGACCCCCCGTTTGCCTCTGTCCAGCGACAAAGAACCAGTTCCTCTGTGCCCCCCTCCTGGCCGACAATCTTACTTGTCCTTATTTCTGTTTGACCTAGTGATCGCTTCATCGTCTGCTAGTTTCATTCGTGTTTATATTCCGCTGACCTTCTGCCTCAACGGTTTATACTCACTCATACTATGCCTAATTAACATTATTGTGTGATTAATGTCTGTCCTGCTACATATTTAGTTTATCACACTCTGCACTCTTATCGATTAATTTGACTCCTATCACTATAGATCACTTAGATATAGGTCATTTGCAGGACGTCGCATTCAATCCTGTCCTTGTCGGGTCGTGGTTCCTTTAGCGCAGTTGTTCTCAACCTTTTTTGGCCCGTTCCCCCTTCACCATATTTTCAGAACGTCATTCCCCCCTTCCTATCAAAAATGTGGCCCGTTCCCCCCCCCCCCTTCACAGTATTTTCAGAACGTCATTCCCCCCCCCTTTCATATTTCCTATCTAAAATCCCCCACCCCTATACAGTATACGTAAAAATGTAAGGTAAATTTAATAGCACATACTAAAACAAGTCTAGACATCCACATAAAACATGATTTGTGGGTCTACTGACTTTATAAAATGAATTTTAGAAGGATGAGACGTACTTAACTGTAAAGTATGAAGGGAAAAACAATATCAAGTAATCGGTTCTTGTATTAATGCGGTCTTGAAATGGTCTTCATTCCCCCCCCCCCCCCCCCCCAGAAACCCTAAAATTCCCCCCTAGGGGGGAATTCCCCACCGGTTGAGAACCACTGCTTTAGCGGGTTAACGTTCAGTAGTTTGTCAATGCTTCCTTGCTTATACTATTATAGTAGCTAGCTTAGTTAGATGTGGGTCCTTTGCAGGACGTTGCACTCAGTTCTGACATTTGTCGGTCGTTCATGATTACGCGGTAAGTCCACCTACTTTAGTTTGCTATAGCTTTCTAAACTAAGATACCTTATTATAATGTAGCGAATATTCTAAATCACACTAATTAGGTCTAAATCTTACGTCAACTTACATTCAGCTTCTGTCGTCCAGTCGATCTTCTGGGTTCCATAGTTGAAATATAATTGCTCTCTTCAACCTCTCGTTTGTCGTGGATCCCACCAGACGTTTTCCAGCCATGTTTGACATTAGTCTCCTGTGTGATTCCGATTAACCTTAGTCTCCTGTGTGATTCCGATAGCAGTGTTTCTGGCTAGTGGTTGTCCTATCTGATGTTAGCCATCATCTGCAACTAATGAGCGGTTTCCTTAGCCAACAGTCCTTCTCAAATGGCTTGCACGCCATTTTGTGATCCTCGGAATTTGCGTTCCACTCCATCAGGTTTATCTACCTGGAATAAATGGTTCACAGATCCTTGACCATCTGCTTGTCTTTGGCGGTCCAGACGGAACTCTGATATGTGCATCTTTTCCAGCTTCAATACCACCTTGTCCTCTTCCTGGACACTAAACAGCCTGGGATATGGACATCACCATCGCTGAAGTTCCGAACCTATATCTCCTGGGCTGGGCGATCGCCCAGCCCTCGGCCCACTCGGCCCTGTTGCTAAACCGTTTTCTTGCTCGTTCCACACTGTCCAAACTGACTGGATCCTAAAGTATATATATCACCTCTTGAGTTGGCGCCTTTCCGGAATCACGTGACCATGCCCTCTCTCATCTCGCTAGGCCATCCAATCAGTACCTCACGTACCCTGCTTAATTTGCATACTCTGCATCCTATCATTAACCCAGATCTACATTGTTTCTGAAGTTCATGGCCGGGTCCATGATCCTGAGTTCATGTACTTTTTTCCGCTACCATAAATCTGGAGTATGGCCTTCCTTTCCGACAGCTCGTGTCACTTCTGACCCGGCTTGTACCCATAAATTCTGCTGCCTCCAAAGTTCACCGTTGTCCACCTGACAGTTTGAACCCAAAGTGTAGATTACATCCGGCACCCCTCTCCCTGAGAAACTGCTAGTTAACAATAGCAGGTGACCTTGCGGCTATTCAGCAATGCACTCCCGCTCAACTTCTGAACAATCCTGGTCCTTGAACTTTCTGTTTCGCGAATATTCCAGTCCATGTCCCCCCGGTTAACTTAGGCGGTATGTCAAAGCCATTTTCCATACTGTCTCACAAGGAATACCAATTTTGGATATCGATGTTCATTAAGTTTCCACCATTGTAAAGGGTCAACCGATTCAGCAACTTTCGTATCCATTTCAGACTCAATAGCTTAATACTCTCTTCATTTGGTTCAAATATAGTTTCATTATCAATGTCAGTATCATTCATTGCAACAGTCTCCATCTGCTCATCATGAACATTAACTGCTATTTGTTGTTCAATACGCGACCAAGTTCGTTCTTTTGCATCTTTTGACAAACACTTCAGGTATTTGTAGCATGGATCAAGTGCTGTTGCAATCTGTAGTATTTAAATACTTTTCATATTAGCTACACGTTCACTGAAGTCATTAATACATGCTGCCGTAAATTTAGCTATGTAGCCCGATCATCATCGTGTACAGTCATATGCTTTGTCAACGATGATAGCAGATGGGAGATAAGTTGAGACAAGAACGGACATCACAGCAATCAGGACATTCCCATAAGTTCTCCGTTCAAATCTTCAACAGCAAGCGAAGAGTCCCAATACTAATGGTATCAGTAGCAGTCTGACTATGTGTCAGTCTGACCTTTCCTCGGAGTCACGAATGTCGGTCAGATCCCGTGGTCACTCCCTGAAGCACCATTCTCTCCGGGTCCTGATGACTTATCTATTCTTCTGCACTATACACACGATCCTAAAAAGCCTCGATCAGGCCCTTACCAAGAAAATAGCACAACAAGTTTACCAATTTGCTAAAATTCAGCACTTCCTGGGCGAAAGCACACGAAAGTTATTCTATACATCCTATATTAATGACATCTTGACTATTGTTCCACAGTCTGGGATGGTTGCCCTAAGTCCAATATGAAACGACTTTGTTCTCTTCAAAAGCGGGCTATAAGTCTTGTTTCTGACACAAAAAGCACGCTGAAAGTAATAATTTATATAATCATCTAAGGTTTCTACCACTTCGAAAGCGTTTCCTTTTTAACAAAGTCAAATTAGTTAATAAAGTAATATCTCAAAATACCCCATAGTATCTTCAACCGTTGATTCAATCTCATGCAATGAACAGCAAGCGCGTAGATTTATTACATGTTCCAGAACCTAAATTGGACTTATACAAAACATGCTTTGCGTATTCTGGTGCCCACTAATGGAATGACTTTCCAACAGATCTGGAAACTCCAAAGAGTCCCTACACATTTAACCAAAAACTCTTTCAATACTTACTTCATACCGACTATATGCCTCCATAAGTCACCTACTGGTATTATTTATCACCATGTGTGTTTGAGTGAGAGAGTGAGAGAGAGAGCATGTAAGAGAGTGAGTGAGAGAGTAAGTATGAGAGTAGAGAGAGAGAGTGTGTGTGTGTGTGTGTGTGTGTGTGTGTGAGAGATAGAGTAAAAGAGAGTTTGAGAGAGTGTGAGAGCGAGTGAGTGTGGGTAATAGAGAGAGAGAGTGAGACAATGAGAGAGAGAGAGAGAGAGAGAGAGAGAGAGAGAGAAAGAGAGAGAGAGCCAACGAAAGAGTTAGTGTGTGAAATAAAAATAGAGAGAGAGAGAGAGAGAGAGAGAGAGAGAGAGAGAGAGAGAGAGAGAGAGAGAGAGAGAGAGAGAGAGAGAGAGAGAGAGATGAGCGCATGCATGTCATGTGACATGCTATTCCATATTTTTCTGTATCCTCAACTTTCATATTATCATTTTTACTACCACTGGATTTTAACATGTACTATATACACTGCGTATTTCATCATGCTTATGTCAATTCCAGGGATTATATTATTCATTGAATTGCATCACTATTTTTTCGTTACACAGTGTGTAACATATTGTTTTCATTTTCACAATTTGTGTCCATATTTGTGAGGATGCTCACGATAATCGTGTGTGTGTGTGTGTGTGTGTGTGTGTGTGTGTGTGTGTGTGTGTGTGTGTGTGTGTGTGTGTGTGTAGTGTAGGAGTTTGTTCATGTTATATTTAGTGTGCATGTGAGCCTGTATGTGTCTAGATGTGTGAGTATGAGGCTGTGTATATGTGGCTGTGTATATGTGTCTCAATGTGTGTGTTTTATATGTGTGTAGGTGGATGGGTGAGCGCGTATATGTGTGTATGCGTGTCTATGTGGGTGTTTTTGTGTATGCGCGTGTACGTGTGTGTTTATATATGTGTTTATATGTTTGGGTACATGTGTGTATGCATGTGTGCTTGTGTGTGTGCTTGTAGTGGGTATGTGTGGTGCTTCTGTGTGTGCTTGTGTGTGTAGGTGCGCATATGCGAGTATTATGTTTATGTGTGTATGGGTGTGTGTGTGTATGCGTGTTTGTGTGTGTATGTGTGCGTATATATGTGTGTAACTGTGTATGTGCATGTGTATATGGATATTTAGTTTAGTTTAGTTTAGTTAAGTTTAGTTTAGTTTAGTTGACGGATCAACATCACGGCATGCTGGTGTAACCCATAAGTGCTCCGCTCTACTTCTAACTCACCTGAGTCCAGAGAATCTCAGCTTAGTGCATGACTCGTAGCACCGGCGAGGATGTGTATGTGTGTCTATGTGTGTGTTTATATATGTGTGTACGAGTGTGTATATGTGTGTACATGGGTGTATGTGTATGTGCGTGTGTATGCGCGCATATGTGTGTGCATGTGTGTAAGTGTTGTGTTTGTGTGTGAATGTATTTGTGTGAAGGTGTGAATGTATGTGTGTATGTATGTGTGCATGTGTGTGCTTGTATGTGTGTTTGTGTGTATGTGTATGTCTGTATATGTGTTTATGCGTGTGTGTGAGTGAGAGAGTGGGTGAAAGAGTGAGTGAAAAAGTGTAAGTGAGATAGTGAGTGGTGTGTGTGTGTGTGTGAGAGAGAGAGAGAGAGAGAGAGAGAGAGAGAGAGAGAGAGAGAGAGAGAGAGAGTATACATGAGAAAGAGAGGGAGGGGAGAGAGAGAGATTGAGAGAGAGAGAGAGAGAGAGAGAGAGAGAGAGAGAGAGAGAGAGAGAGAGAGAATTGAGCGGTCGCATGTCATGTGACATGCTATTCCATATTTTTTCGTCATCCTCATCGGTCGGGGATGTATGTGTGGGTGGGTGGGAGTTTTGTGTGGGTGGAGGACGGATGTGTTGGTGGGTGGGGAAATGCGCGTGTGTGGGTGGGGTGTGTGTATGGGTGGGGAGATGTGTTGGTGGGTGGAGGATGAGTGGGTTAGTGAGTGTGTGTAGGCTGCGGGATGTGTGTGTGGGTGGGAGGGGGTGATTGTGTGGGTGGCGGATGTGTGTAAGTGGGGGGGGGTGGATGCTGGGATGTGTGGGTTGGCGGGAAGATGCTGTCTGTGTGGGTGGGGAATGTGTGGTTGGGGGATGTGTGTTTGGCTGGGTGATTGGGGGTGTGAGGGTGGGTGGTGGAGAATATGTGGGCGGGTGAGTGTTGGTCGGTTATGGGATGGGTGAGTGGATGTGTGTGTAATGGGTGGGGAGATGTGTGTGGTGGGGGATGGGAGATGGTTTTGTGGTTGCATGTATGTATGCCTGGGGGTGTTTGTGGGTGGGTGAGGATGTGTGGGGGATGTGTGGGTGGGTGGGGATATGTATGTATGTGGGGGATATGTGGGTGGGGTGGATGAAGGAATGCATGTGTGCATAGGTGTGTGTGTGTATGTGTGTGTGGGTGGGTGGGGGATGTGTCTCATAACATGGTAATATGCATTGTTTATGTTTACAACATTCACTTGTTAGTGTTTTGTTTCCCCCTACGTGAATGTATCATGCACTGTTGATGAATGCAAGATTAGTGATTGGAAGGGCCGAATGTAAGACGGGCCTACGTGCCCAATTTGTTACCCTTTGAAAATAAAGTTCGTTCGTTCGTTCGTTATGTCTGTCCATCTGCCTGCCTGTCTTTTTATGTGTCTGTCGGTCTGTCTATCTAGCTGGCTTCCTGCTCGTCTATCTTCCAACCTAACTACCCGCCTCTCAGTCTGATCATCTGAAGGGCACTCGTTAGATCTCTCTCTCTCTCTCTCTCTCTCTCTCTCTCTCTCCCTCTCTCTCTCTCTCACACACACACACACACACGAGCGCACAGACAACCATACACACCCACACACACACACACACACAAGATACACACAGGAATGCATACGCGAGTTACACACACATACACAAGGGCACATCCACACGTGTCAACACGCATACACACACACGCATCACACATGGGTCAACACACACTCACCCACACGAGTCACCACGCACACGTGCGCCAGTCAACATACTCACACACACACGAGTCACCTGGTGACAGAACGATTACTATGACGTCTCCTTGGCGGCATCAACCAACTCCAGCTATTGAAATGCCACCGCCATCAGGCACGCACCCAAGCCTCCTCGCTACCTGGCCGGATGCTCACTTGCCGACGCTCATAACCATGCAAGGTGTTTGCAAAAAGCCGGTCCGGCGATTAGACCGAATCAATACCCTGGGACGTCATCTGAGCTGTGGACTTGAACTAAATGCAGTTTGTGAAGTGCCGCCAACAGCCACTCCGTGGTACGCTGTGACAGAGCTTGCCATTATATGACAGTGTTCGGCTGCCGTCGAGTCTGACATTTAGTAAATGCCACTTGCTCTGTTAAGGCACACTCTTGTCCGGGTGTGGGGGGGGGGGGGGGGGGAGAGTGTGGTTGTGGTGGTCGAGTAGCTTATGTGGCTGTTGGAGAGAGGTGATGATGGTTGATCAGGAGCTGTGTGTCGGTCGGCGCTGCTGCTGTCTGTCTTTCTTCAGTCTTGTCTGGATGTAGTTTGTGTCTTGAAATATGTTAATGGTTGAAGTTTAGTCTTATATAATTAGTGGGCGTCCACCTTACTGCAGATCTGTCTGACTGACCTACCTGTCAGACTGACCTACCTGTCTGTCTGACCTACCTGCCTGACCTACCTGCCTGTCAGTCTGACCTACCTGTCTGTCTGTCTGACCTACCTGTTTGTCTGACCTACTTGCCTGCTTGCCTGATCTAGCTGCCTGGCCTCCCTCCCCCTACCTAGCTACATACCTACCTACATACATACCTACCTACCTACATACATACCTACCTACCTACCTACATACCTACATACCTACATACCTACCTACCTACCTACATACATACCTACCTACCTACCTACCTACATACATACCTACATACCTACCTAGCAATCAACCAATTTGCTTGTCAGTCGGTCTGTCTATCTGTCTATCGATCTTTGTGTCTCCGTTTGTTTCCCTGTCTTTTTGTCCGTTAGTCTTCCCTGTCTCTCTACCCATTTGTCTGCCCCCCCCCCCTCGATCCCAGTCTGTCTGTCTGTCTGTCTGCCTGCTTGCCTGCCTGTCTGTCTGCCTGCCTGTCTGTCTACCTAGATGAATTGTATTTTGGCTTAAATACTTAACATGCATGGTCTGATAGTTCGCGTGTGTAGCAACGTTAACCCATTGGTAACCACAGTCACTAATTGCTACGGTCTCGGTCAATTTGATCTATTTGTGATTTAGTTCCTGTGTTTAAATTCACTACGGATATACAGCGTTTTGAAAGAGTGAATAGTTAATAGATTTCACATACGAATGAATTACATTTCACCACATTTAGCACCACGCAGTGGATACCATCTCAATGTGATGAACCCGGGAACGAGAGAGCTGATCGATTAGCTAAGGAAGGAGCATTAGAAGAGCAACCTGATGTGCCTGTTAATACCACCAAAAGAAAGAATGATCAGTCAGAAAGCCACAAAGATTTGCTTAAGATGACTACCACGTTATGGACAGACCAGAACAAATAATTATTCTGCGCCTCAGAATAGGACACAATAGATTACGCAACCACATGTATACACAATTCAAGATTGGGGATTCAGCCATGTGCACATGTGGATTGGCGTCGCAGGCAGCAGAGCACATACACCAAGACTGCCCAAAATACAACATATCTAGGCAAATCTTATGGGCGTGAGAGACAACAGTGCAAGATAAACTCTATGGACCACTGAGTGAACCAAATAAGACGGTGTAATTTATACATTGCAGTTATGGATAATTTATTTCAAGCGAATGGAAAAAGAAGAAGATGGACGAGGAGGAGGATGAAGAAGATGAATGAGGAGGAGAATGAAGAATAGGAGGAGGAGCAGGTAGATGAAGAGGGGAAGAAGAAGAAATAGAAGGATAAGGAGATGAAAAAGGAGAAGAAGAAGAGGAAGAGGTGGAGGATGAAGAAGAAGACAACGAGGAGGAGGAAGAAGGGTAGGAAGATGAAAAAGGAGAAGAGGAAGAGAAAGAGGATGAAGAAGACGAGGAGGAAGAAGAAAAAAAATGAAAAAGGAGGAAAAGGAAGAAGAAGAGGAGGGAGTAAAACAATGCGAATGAGGAAGAAGAAAAATGATGAGGAGGAATAGGAAAAAGAAGACGAGAAAGAAGAGTACGGGGAAGAAGACGGCGAAGAGGGAAGAGGAGGAAGAAGACGAAAGAAGAAGAAAAGGTAAGAAATCCCTTTTCTATAGTTCCAAATAATGTTATATGTTTACTAGCCTCTTCCATGCAAACTATAAGGCGTTATCACTTTTTATTGTTACTACGGTAGTAACGTGGTTACACGTGAAAAGCTATTCGTAATATTGAATGTTATCTTTGACCATTGTTATTCTCTTTCCAAATCCCTATCCGAACCTGCCTGCCATCATCTGTTACTAACTGTCCTAGATAAGACAAAACAATTTGCAGGAATCAAAACCACCAAATCAGAATCGTACTTCACAACCCGACCCCTTTCAGCTCTCAATTCATCCCCCCATCTCTGTTGTACATAAACCGAGCCGTCGTGCCCCTTAGCATTCAGTCAGTATACATTTGTTTCCACTCAACCCCTAAGCTAACTCGCCTAGAACCAACCAACTACTCTAGTGTTGTGATTGTGAAGAAGGGACGTGGTTGCCTACACAATACTGCCCGGGCATTCAACCACCTAGTGGAGTTTCCCTTCTCTTGCAGAAGCTTACGCCTCGCCGAGGTAGTATAGATTCGTTCGTTGTTTGTCTGCTTGCTGTGCTAGCTCCACCGCCATCTTGAATTTTTCGCCCGCCATATCCGATAGGAACATTTGCCCGAGTCCTGTAGTGTTGTTACTCGAGACCTGGGTCGAGTTTGTGGAGTTTATGAGAGCTAACTGATTTTGTCCAAGTGGTCATTTAACTTTCAGCGTGATTTTATTAATGTTTAGAAGCTACTGGAAGATTAAGAAGCGGACTGGTTTACCGGATTGTCTGAGTTTTCCTCGGATTAGAAGATTGTTTTCCAGCGTTTGTGTCGAGGGCTTCGGTGGCGAGAGCAAGATACTAACTACTACTAGTACTAGGCCGATTTGATGCATGTTGTTAATGCTAGGCACAGTCGACCTGGTTCTTCTACTACAATAGCCTAGGAAACACGGTAAGTTGGTATTTTCGGGTTGTATAAAGTCGCCAACTACCTCAGTTGGCGTGGGTTGTACATAACATAGTTGAAAGTAATGAAAGTGATCTGACTTCATGCCGTGGAGAGAAATGTGGACACAGTCGAATACATTGTATTATTATATGTACATTCTTACTGTTACTGTTACAATGCAGTACTGTACTACTAGTACTACTTACTACCACTAGTAATTGAAAAGTTCCACTGACTACTGTTAATACTACGTGTATTTGTAGTTAGTTACCCTGTTGGGTACAGTAAGTATACCGTGCAAGTCTCACAACACTTCGTTCGTACATAGAACACATTTGAAAAATGAAGTACTTGTCATAAAAAATGTGCTAAAAATTCATTTAACTAGTTAAAATAGTCACTGGCATAGTCTAACGTTTTTTTTAGGGAAGCTGGAATGAACTAATGAAGTATTCATTATAACAGGTGTTGGAAATGTCCACCATGGGCTTCAAGACATGACTGTACTGTGTACACGTCTCTTCATATTGTTAAATACCTTCTGCAACATGTCTGAATTGTCTGTTGTTGTTTCTTGAGTGGTAATTCTGATTGCTTCTTTCATGTCCTCAATTGTGTGTACATTATTTTTTTAAACATTTTCTTTCAAGGAAGCCCATAGATAATAATCTAATGGAGTTAGATCTGGAGAACCAGCAGGCCAAATTCCATGTATGTGATTTGCAAAGATTTCTTTTAAAAAAAAACAAAAAAAAACGCAGTCATGCTCTAGTGCTATAGCAGTGTGTGCAGTTGCACCATCCTGCTGGAATCAAGCTTCTTCAATTTCACGTTCATTCAACCGTTCAAAAAAAGGTTCCAGATACGGATCTTCATTTATAGTGTTCATCATCATCTTCCACTTCTGCTGTCAAGCGTCGTGGGGAGGAATAATTTGCGTTCCAGCGCCCGGTGGGCGGCACTAGATAGTGTCATTCCCGTGTGGTTGTACAATGTCTCTGATGTCGTCAATTCATTTTCTTCTTGGACGTCCTCGTGGTCTCATCGCAGATGATCTTTGATTTAAAGCCAGTGATGGTAGTTGCTGATGTTGCATTCTAAGGATGTGGCCAAACCACTTGATCATCTGTCTTTCAATAAATGTGGCACAAGGTGTTGATCCCACAGTCTGTCTGATAGTAGCATTTCTTACTCGGTCTCGGATTGTTAAGTTGGCGGCTCTACTCAGGCATCTCATTTCGCAGGTGTTGATTTTGCGAAGGTGTAATTTGGATAAAGTCCAGGTCTGAGATTGGTAGCATTGGATTGGTATGAATATGTTGTTTATTATCTGTCGTTTTGCGGACATGGGTATGTTTGGATGTTTATGTTTGAATGTTGGATAAAGTCCAGGTCTGAGTTTGGTAGCATAGGGTTGGTGTGAATATGTTGTTTATTATCTGTCATTTTGCGGACATGGGTATGTTTGGATGTTTCAGTAAGGGTGATAGTTGATATGTAAGTGCACTAGCTTTTTGACATCTGATTTCAATTTCTCAGTCCAATCTGCCATCTTCTGTGATCATACTTCCAAGGTATTTGAATTCTTTAACTTGTTTCAGAGTTGTGTTATTTATCTGTATACTTAGTGGGCCTGGCAATCTGCTAACTTGCATTACTTCGGTTTTGGCTGTGTTTATAGTTTATACTCATATTGTATCTGCAGCAGGTTGAACTCAGATTAGTAATATGATTTTGTAGTCTGCCCTCATCGCTGTAAAACAAGCACTGATTGTCTGCAAATAGAAGTTCATTTATTCCCTGTGGGTCAGTTGTTTCATCTGGAGTAAAGAGTTCTAAATTTTCTGAATCTGTTCTGTCAAGACTTGCTTCTTTGGAAAGTCTGTCCATGTAGATATTGAGTAGCAGGGGAAAGAGCATACATCCCTGCCTCACTTCTGTATTGACTGTGAACATATCTGATATACCTTCTTGTGTTCTTACTCCACTTTGGCTCGAGTGGTACATGGCTATGAGCTATGATGTTTTCTAGCAGTTGCCCTTGTATCCCAGAGTCTTCAAGGATGGTCCATAATTTGTATCTGTCTACTCTATCGAAAGCCCTTTCCTGATCTACAAACAATATTCTGCTGGTCACTATATTCGATAGTTATTTCACAAATGCATCAGTGCAACTTTTACCTTTCCGAAAACCAAATTGTGCTTTGCTTAACTGTTGTTCAACTATTGGTCTAGCTCTTTGTTCCAATAGTTTTGCATACATTTTCCCTATATGGCTCAGGAGTGATATACCTCTGTATGTTTCACACACTCTCATATTGCCTTTCTTTTTCCATATTGGTACTATTATTGCCTGTTGCCAATCATCTGGGACTTTTCTTTCTTCCCATGTTATATTAAAAAGTCTTGTTAGCCATTTAACTCCTGTTTACCCACAGGCCTGAATAGCTTCTGTGATTATTCCATCTGGACCTGGTGATTTGTTTTTAGGACTTTTCTGTATAACTGCTTTGACTTATGCAGGTATGAAATTTGGTTCTTGCTGTCCCTGGCATTTAGGCACTAAAGTGAGGTTTTCTATGTTATGTGTGTGGTTAAGTAGTTCTTGAAAGTATTCTGCCCACCTTGCTAGTCTTTGTTGTGGATTAATTATCAGTATACCTCTTTTGCTATTTATGATGGTGGTTGGGTTGTAGCATGCATCTCTGTTTCTCATTGTGGTGACACGTTTATAAAATTCTCTTGGGCAGTCTTTGCTAAGGGTCGTCATCTGTTCACCGTATATTCTCCAGGATTCATCTTTAGATGCTCTAATTGTTCGTTTAGTATTATGTCATGCTATTCTATAAGTAATATACTCTTGTTCAGATTTAGTTGTGATCCACTTTTTGAATGCTACCTTCTTTTTAAATATGCTATCTTTAACTTCGTTGTTCCACCAGGCTGTTCTTAATCTTTTGTCCTGCCCTACTTTCTTTGTTCCACATTTATATTCCAGTGTGTCGAGCATGGCAGCCTTGAAACATGTCCATTCCTTATCTACGCTTGAGTGGTCAACAGGGATATTCTTATGTAGGTTTTGGATTCCTTGATTGAATTCGTCTTTAACCATATTTTCCTGCAGCTTCCTATAATTGATGACGTGTTGTTGCCTTTTTGTTTCTTATTTTCCTGTGTGGTGAAATATTTTTTATTATGACTGCTTTGTGATCAGTATCAACATCTGTATTTGGGAGTGCTCTTGAATCTAATAGTAGTCTTCTGTCTGATTTCCTAATTAGAATAAAGTCAATTTGGGATGCTTGGTCTATGCCATTCCATTTATACCAGGTCTTGGTGTGGCTACGACAATGTTAAAAAAAAAAACTTTGCTATTATTAATCCATGTTCCGAGCATATGTTGAGTAGATGTTGACCATTGCTGTTACTATCAGTGTCTGTGTCGCTGAATGGCCCCGTCCAATAAAACGTTTTCTACTGACGGTACACTATAACCCAATTTTCTCATCGTGTAGAGGCGATTCGTGAAATGCATTTGGATTAAAAGTGTTCCCAATATGATTATTTTGGCTATTAATGTATCCCGATAGATAAAGCTGTGCCTCATCAGAGACGATTGTTACATCGGGAATTGACTCATCTTCTTTAGCTAACAATGCTTGAATCCACATGGAATATTTGACTCTGGATTGATTATCACACTCTTTTAGTTCAGACACAACAGAAATCATGTATCAATGAAAATGTTAGCGTTGTTTAAGAATTTTGAGCACTGTGCTCATTGTTATGTTCACTTCTTGCGACATTTCCCTTAAGGACATGCTTGGACTTTTCAGGATTCTGTCTTAGATAAATAGACATTTTTCTTCAGACACATTAGGCTGTGGTATGATAAAATAAAAAAGGGAGATCAATATCCCCAATTCTCAGTTGCTGACTACTAAATGAAAACCAGAAATGACATGTTAGACTCCCTGATACTGGAACAGACACATTTGGTAGGATTTCACTAAGGTATTAAGTTGGGTTTTCCAGTTGAAGGCCAAGAGAGCACAGGGTAGCCACTGGTTTCAGATAAAATAAAGCTCAATCTGATTAGACTGGAAGCTAGTTGTATCCCTGCCACCTACTCTATGGATTTTGTTGTCTAATGAAGAAACACTATGACACTATAGTTGAATACAGTAATACACATGTGACTCTGATGAGTTTAAATAACACATTAGGAGAAGATTACAATATTGTAATGGGATGAAAAGGGGCTGGGGGTATGCTCCATGGGCATAATAAAGCACATAAATCAAATTACACAACTAATATAACTCTTCCTAAATGTCATTCATATGTGACTGTTTCACAAATTCTATCCTTGGAAAAAACTCTTGAACATGAGACAAAGTTCTAGCACAATTAACTAAGAATTGTTGTCCCTGTGTCTCTGGTTAAGTTGAGCACCGATAGTACAGTTCATTTTTTGGGTAGATATGGTAACAACTACTTAATCTTGGTACAGCTGATTCTAGTATTCTAATCTAGTGTTCATGATCCTTTGTGAAAGGATAACTCCAGGGATTTGTTGATTCTAAATGTTGTTGGCCTCTGGTTGTATATGAGTATTGAGGTTACATGGGTTTGTCATGCCATTTATCTGCATTCTGAGTAGCACAGGACAGTCCTGAGTGGCAAATACCGATTGATAGGTCCTGTGCTCTAATGGCAAATAAAGGCAAAGGCTCTCCTCATTCACTGAGGATTCCACCACTCAGGCCAGGGAGCTCCCAGTTTTAGGAGCATCACATGTAAGCCCGTGTACCAATACTCACACCTGTCAATATAATACGTACAATACAAACATGTACTTATCCTCATAAAATACTTGGGATTTGGGAACAAGGAAACATACTTCTACACAGGGGTAAGTCAGCTAGACCTTTTCCTGCTGTGTATACTCATTCAAAAGCTCAACTGCCGCACACAAGGTCTATACCTCCTCTGTTGGGTGTTGTCCCTCATTTGATTTTGAAGTGTCTATATCCCACACACCTCCACAGGACATAAACAATCTTCATGTCATGTCTCCAAGACATGTCGCATCCCTTTCGTGCATCAAGCGTCATACTCAGTCTCACCTTCATTTACCCATTGGTCTATGGTACTGGCACAGTCACATCATTTTAGTAAATATTTCCTTTCCTCATGATTAAGTGCCGCATAAAATTATGACCTGTTCATTACACACTCTAATATGTATATATGTTCATATAAAAATCCTGCACGTTTTGCCACATACAAAAGAGACATTTAGGTAATCGCAAAGAAAGATTACCTTGGTAAATCAATACAAACATAAATGGAGACCATAAAGGGACATTTACTGTCTCTGAGTATATAGATCATAACATTAACGGCTAGTCATAGTCAAAGAGAGACAACCTATATCTTCCATAAGAAAATGGAGAGATTCCATGATGTATTTCAGAATATTTCATTTAGTTAGACTTAAGTCACTAACCACTATTACGACACAAAGAATGATACTGAACTGGCATTCCACTTATACAAATAGGTACCACTACAAGTATTCCCTCACCTGTTGTTATTTCCAGGGATTCAGAACCTGTCTGTATAAAATCCACTGAATTACAAAAACATCTTGTCTGAAAATCACCACACATTTCTGTTCGACACTACATGACTGACTGCCTAAAACAATTCTATACTCGCTTATACCAAATCACACTGTCTATCCCACATTGAAAACAAGATGGCGTTTCGCCTGCTTTCCACTATAATAAACCAACGCAATGCGATCTGCTGCCAAATCGCCCGCAGCTGTGTTTCAAACAGTGTCCGTAACTCCTTTGCCACGTAGCCAGCAATCATTAAAATAATATATCGCCTGGCTAAAGCAAATATGCGTGTGGGGATACATTATTTGTCTTGACAAAAATAACATAGGCGTTTCTCATTGACTTTTGGTAACCTAAAGAATGTGTGTTTTAGCTTTCCAAGTGCAATTTTGAAAATGCACTATTTGGTGATGCAAAATGTTACACAGGCCCACCAGATCGCGGAGCATCTTCCACAATTCCCATAGCAAAAAACTTATTCAAAATATTTCTAACCATATTGCTTAGCAGAGGTTGTTTATCAGGAAATCTTGCTATAAATCTTTGAACTACCATCCGCGTGTTTCGACTGCAATCTCGAAACACTTGTTCGAGCTTCAAGGAAAATTTTTTTTTCTTCCGTTAACACCATTCCATTTGGAGTGCAAATAATTACTCCAGCAGATGACATCCATTCTCTGTATATTGCTTCACAATGGACTGGGGCACATTTTTCGATGACATCATCTACTTCATATTTCTTATTTGTTCTACATACAGTGTGGTGAAACTTTATAAACACCCTGTATAATTATAGTTCTTCTACTGTTGTATGTAGTACTATTGCTAACTTAGTTCCTCTACTCGATACTTCTTTAGTCTACAACTTTTACATTTATAATTCTATAGATGTTCTACTCTATACTTTTGTAGTCTATTGCTAACTTATTATATTAACACAAGCCATGCTACAAATAGTTAAAATCTACAGTTCAATACTGTAGTATAGTCTTAATTACTAGTACTACTACTACTATTGGCAGCACCAATTAGGACAAATATGACTACTACTCACTACTTCTGCTGTTCAACTACTACTATAACTACTTCTACTATTACTACTTCTACTATTACTACTTCTACTATTACCACTACTACTACTCTACTATTACTACCAATTGCTGCTGCTACTTCTACTACTACTACTACTACTACTACTACTACTACTACTACTACTACTACTACTACTACTACTACTACTACTACTACTACATCATCTTGGAGACTATTAATAATAAGTATGAAGTAGGAGACTGATTTTAGCAATGCAGGGACTAAACAGTGTCATTCTCATCCTCTTTCACTTTAGCCATCAGTAAGTTCAATCATCAGCCGTATGTTCGTCTCATGATTTTGTTCAGTGACCAATTATTTCCGTCATCTTCCACTTTTGCCGTCAGATGTTATGAGGAGGTATAGTTAACACTCTAGCGCCTGATGGGAGGCACTAGATAGTGTCTTTTCATGTGATTGTACGTCTTTGATGTTATCAATGCATTTTATTTTCGGGTGTCATCTTGCTATTTAAGTTTGTCCAATTAAAATTATTGTCAAAATGTACAATCTCTGTAATGAATGTTGGCTGTAATTAGTCTCAGACACCCTGTCCAGAATCTTTGTGGTGCAATTATACTGTGTGTTTTCAGTCAGGCACTTAATAATGTCCTCCCATGTGTACTGATGTGGTCCTCTTGCATCAGTCAATAATGTTAAAGTTAGTTGTGTTTTCTTTACAGGACATAGCAGTCAGCCCAGCATTATTTGGTTCATGATTCCTGGGCAAATTTACATTCAGTATTTTGCCGTTGCTTTCTGAATGACCAGCACACATACCATTTTATAATAAACCAACGCAATGCGATCTGCTGCCAAATCGCCCGCAGCTGTGTTTCAAACAGTGTCCGTAACCCCTTTGCCACGTAGCCGGCAATCATTCATGTGCCGTCTCCACAATGAAGATTGGCTGCAATGGATCTCCAACACGTGTCTCTCACCTAGATTGTACATTCCTGTCAGCTTCAATAGCTTACTGTGTGTGAGGATCTCCTCATGTCAGCTTCAATAGCTTACTGTGTGTGAGGATCTCCTCATGTCAGCTTCAGATAGCTCACTGTGTGTGAGGATCTCCTCCTGTCAGCTTTAGATAGCTCACTGTGTGTGAGGATCTCCTCCTGTCAGCTTTAGATAGCTCTCTGTGTGTGAGGATCTCCTCCTGTCAGCTTCAGATAGCTCGCTGTGTGTGAGGATCTCCTTCTGTTAGCTTTAGATAGCTCACTGTGTGTGAGGATCTCCTTCTGTCAGCTTCAGATAGCTCACTGTGTGTGAGGATCTCCTTCTGTCAGCTTCAGATAGCTCACTGTGTGAGGATCTCCTTCTGTCAGCTTCAGAAAGCTCGCTGTGTGTGAGGCTGTCCTTCTGTCAGCTTCAGATAGCTCGCTGTGTGTTAGGATCTCCTCCTGTCAGCTTCACATAGCTCACTGTGTGTGAGGATCTCCTCCTGTCAGCTTCAGAAAGCTCGCTATGTGTGAGGATCTCCTGTCAGCTTCAGATAGCTCGCTGTGTGTGAGGATCTCCTCCTGTCAGCTTCACATAGCTCACTGTGTGTGAGGATCTCCTCCTGTCAGCTTCAGATAGCTCGCTATGTGTGAGGATCTCCTGTCAGCTTCAGAAAGCTCGCTATGTGTGAGGATCTCCTGTCAGCTTCAGATAGCTCGCTGTGTGTGAGGATCTCCTCCTGTCAGCTTCACATAGCTCGCTGTGTGTGAGGATCTCCTTCTGTCAGCTTCAGATAGCTCACTGTGTGTGAGGATCTCCTGTCAGCTTCACATAGCTCACTGTGTGTGAGGATCTCCTCCTGTCAGCTTCAGAAAGCTCACTGTGTGTGAGGATCTCCTGTCAGCTTCAGATAGCTCGCTGTGTGTGAGGATCTCCTTCTGTCAGCTTCACATAGCTCGCTGTGTGTGAGGATCTCCTCCTGTCAGCTTCAGATAGCTCGCTGCGTGTGAGGATCTCCTTCTGTCAGCTTCAGATAGCTCGCTGTGTGTGAGGATCTCCTTCTGTCAGCTTCAGATATCTCGCTGTGTGTGAGGATCTCCTTCTGTCAGCTTCACATAGCTTACTGTGTGTGAGGATCTCCTTCTGTCAGCTTCACATAGCTCGCTGTGTGTGAGGATCTCCTGTCAGCTTCAGAAAGCTCACTGTGTGAGGATCTCCTTCTGCCAGCTTCAGATAGCTCGCTGTGTGTGAGTATCTCCTTCTGTCAGCTTCAGATAGCTCGCTGTGTGTGAGGATCTCCTTCTGTCAGCTTCAGATATCTCGCTGTGTGTGAGGATCTCCTTCTGTCAGCTTCACATAGCTTGCTGTGTGTGAGGATCTCCTTTTGTCAGCTTCAGATAGCTCGCTGTGTGTGAGGATCTCCTTCTGTCAGCTTCAGAAAGCTCGCTGTGTGTGAGGATCTCCTGTCAGCTTCAGATATCTCGCTGTGTGTGAGGATCTCCTTCTGTCAGCTTCACATAGCTTGCTGTGTGTGAGGATCTCCTTCTGTCAGCTTCACATAGCTCGCTGTGTGTGAGGTTCTCCTGTCAGCTTCAGAAAGCTCACTGTGTGTGAGGATCTCCTTCTGTCAGCTTCAGATATCTCGCTGTGTGTGAGGATCTCCTTCTGTCAGCTTCACATAGCTTGCTGTGTGTGAGGATCTCCTTTTGTCAGCTTCAGATAGCTCGCTGTGTATGAGGATCTCCTCCTGTCAGCTTCAGATAGCTCGCTGTGTGTGAGGATCTCCTTCTGTCAGCTTCAGATAGCTCGCTGTGTGTGAGGATCTCCTTCTGTCAGCTTCAGATATCTCGCTGTGTGTGAGGATCTCCTTCTGTCAGCTTCACATAGCTTGCTGTGTGTGAGGATCTCCTTTTGTCAGCTTCAGATAGCTCGCTGTGTATGAGGATCTCCTCCTGTCAGCTTCAGATAGCTCGCTGTGTGTGAGGATCTCCTTCTGTCAGCTTCAGATAGCTCGCTGTGTGTGAGGATCTCCTCCTGTCAGCTTCAGATAGCTCGCTGTGTGAGGATCTGCTTCTGTCAGCTTCAGATAGCTTGCTGTGTGTGAGGATCTCCTCCTGTCAGCTTCAGATAGCTCGCTGTGTGTGAGGATTTCCTTCTGTCAGCTTCAGAAAGCTCGCTGTGTGTGAGGATCTCTTGTCAGCTTCAGATAGCTCACTGTGTGTGAGGATCTCCTTCTGTCAGCTTCAGATATCTCGCTGTGTGTGAGGATCTCCTTCTGTCAGCTTCAGATAGCTCGCTGTGTGTGAGGATCTCCTTCTGTTAGCTTCAGATAGCTTGCTGTGTGTGAGGATCTCCTTCTGTCAGCTTCACATAGCTCGCTGTGTGTGAGGATCTCCTGTCAGCTTCAGATAGCTCGCTGTATGAGGATCTGCTTCTGTCAGCTTCAGATAGCTCGCTGTATGTGAGGATCTCCTTCTGTCAGCTTCAGATAGCTCGCTGTGTGTGAGGATCTCCTGTCAGCTTCAGATAGCTCGCTGTGTGAGGATCTGCTTCTGTCAGCTTCAGATAGCTCACTGTATGGGAGTACCTCCTCCTGGAGCTCAAGCCGTTCTGCTACATCCTTGGCCCTTTCCCCCATTTCCAGCCAGTGAGCTCATCCTTGATTTATATTTTGTTTTGGTCGTTTGTTTGCTTTGAACTCAAACGTAGTCCATAAACTTACTACTGTTTCTAGTGCACTGGGCTGATTTTGTATGTGGATTAGCTTTCTCTGTTACTAGTCTCCCTAGCCATCAGGCATACCAACCCCAACTTCTGAACAACTTTTAATTTACGTCCACAATGTCAAGGATGTCAACATTTTAGTCCAGCTAACCGGTGATAGGGTTCAGCCCACTACCTCCGCACCAACACACTGGATGTTTAAGAACGAGCGCTCTGTGTTGACACCCAGAGGAGACATAAATATCCATCTAGTCCATGTGAGCTGTGCTGACACCCAGCGGAGACATAAATATCCAGCTAGTCCATGTGAGCTGTGCTGACACCCAGCAGAGACATAAATATCCAGCTAGTCCATGTGAGCTGTGCTGACACCCAGCGGAGACATAAATATCCAGCTAGTCCATGTGAGCTGTGCTGACACCCAGAGGAGACATAAATATCCAGCTAGTCCATGTGAGCTGTGCTGACACCCAGCGGAGGCATAAATATCCAGCTAGTCCATGTGAGCTGTGGTGACACCCAGCGGAGACATAAATATCCAGCTGTCCATGTGAGCTGTGCTGACACCCAGAGGAGACATAAATATCCAGCTAGTCCATGTGAGCAGTGCTGACACCCAGAGGAGACATAAATATCCAGCTAGTCCATGTGAGCAGTGCTGACACCCAGCGGAGACATAAATATCCAGCTAGTCCATGTGAGCTGTGCTGACACCCAGCGGAGACATAAATATCCAGCTAGTCCATGTGAGCTGTGCTGTATCATGACCTAGTTACATCCCAGTGTGACTTGCAACTGATGTCAAAGACTGGGACCAGTCTTCCAAACGCCGCTAGCTTCTGAGCTTGGAGAGGGAGAGGAGAGCTCTGCAAGCCCGTGTGGAGGAAACAGAAGTCTGTTTGCCAGCCATAGTCCGTTAGATGCAAACACAGATCAGGGCTGACATGGCCAGAATGCCAGTGCGTCAGAATTAAGAGATACAACTTCCAGGTGATTTACAAAAAGGCTAAACCAACACTTTGATCTAAAGGCTGAAGCCCTGTAAAGGATACTTCAGCTGAAGTAACTGCTAGAAAACATCATAGCCATGTACCACTCGATTATGTGTTCGCTAGCTGCAGCAAGTGTCCATGTTTGACATTGGTAGCATAATGTCAGCCAAAAAATAGATCTTGTGAGATTTGCTTTAGTACTTGTAGGTATCTTTCTATGCGACAGAAGTGGCAATAGTTGACCCAGTACCTGATTTGCCTGTGCACAACACACTTTCATTTCTCTATACATTCTCAGATTTGACGTGATCATTGACCTTAGATATTTAAATTTGCTGGTTTGTTTTATTTATCAATTCTTTATTTGATTTATGAGTTCTTTATTTTTATATTGCCGGCACTGTGGTGAAGGGGTTACGGACGCAGTTCGTAATCCCGCATACCGCGTTTCAAAACATAGCTGCGGGCGATCTGGCAGCAGGCCACCTGGCATTGGTTTTCATAAAAAGGTATGAGTGTTGGACTTTCAGAAAGCAATGGCAAATGACTGAAGTACACTTGCCAAGAAATCACAAACAGCCAAAAAATTTTGAGGTTGATTGTGACATCCTGTGGATATGCAACTCCCTTTTTACTTGGGAATTTAAAAAAAAATCATGTCCATTGACAAAACTACATACCCGCCAAAAACCCACAACTTTCAATGAAGAAATTTAAAATATCACAAACTTTGAATATCATCATCATCCGGTGCCTAGCCGACTGGCGTGTGTGATCATGCCACTCCCCAAATTAAGATCTCCGACGTCATGAATCAATTCGTGTGTTAAGTCCCTTCTGTGCCATGACACAAGGCTGTCAAGAATCTTCTCACACTGTCTTCCTCTATTTCTCTTTCCGCAAATCTTTCCGGTTGTCACATGTTCCAGTTTTTTTTTTCTTCTCATAATGTTGCCAAAAAACAATGACTGCCTCTTTCTAATGTTTGTGATAAGGTATCTTTGCGAGTCAGCTTCCCTTAAAACGTCCAGATTGCTCTTTTTGGCTGTTCAATTAATTTTTGGCATTCTTCTATAAAGCCACATCTTCAAGGCTTCCATGATGCAGTAATCAACAACAGCGTGCGCTGTGCACAAGAAGTCATGTGTAGACCGAACAAAGCAATACAAGGATTTAACAGTATTAACCGATTAAGTCCATCCATCCATCCATCATGTGCCATGCCGGTAAGCGTGGGCGGTCATGTTTTGCCATCTCACTCGATCACCAGAGTTGTGGATCAGCTCTGTGTTCCTGTCTCGACCATGCCATGTGGCCAAGCCATCCAGGTATTTGCTTCTAGGTCTTCCTCTTGGTCTGTTCCCTTCGATCTTACCAGTTGTCACCAAGTTCTCCAACCCATCTCTTGTCATAACATGCCCAAAAAATTAAGTGCAGAAGGATGGTATATTGCCACACTAGGGTCATCGTGTTGTTTTGTTTTGTGGCATCTTCCGCAAATTTCAGTGCTCAGTGAACAGGAAGTTACATTATAATACTTATTTATTTGATTGTGCACCATTATGTCGGATCTAAACCTACTTTTTGTTTGGTGCTGAATCAGTGAAAAGTCTGGCACAACGACAACAAACAAGTTACAGTAATACTCTCTGAGAACATGCACCTGGCTTGTGCAACATATTTTATTAACTGTCTTCGTGGCCTCAAAGGGTTCCCCAATTAATATTTAGGGCTCAAAAACAGTATCATGTCTTCAAAACTGAACTAATTTGTGGATGTCATCTGCAGACTGCATACTTCTGGTTTCCGGAAGAACAGCCTATGGTGAACGGAAGGCCCAATATACGGAAGTGAGGCTAAGCAGCCATGTGCAGGACGTGACGATTCCTTGGGTGAGCCAGTACCAGAGCGCTATGTATCGGCTCTGCAAGTATGGAAGCCTCCTGGATGGCGGGGAATGCCCATGTCTGCCCTGCCTTCCCTTGGAGGGACTGACCAGGATCTTTGGCTGTTCTATATGGACCAGCTGGGATGGGGGATAACACCACAACAGTGAGAGTCAAACGTCTAAGAAACCCCCGGGAAGGTTAACCCGGTCAACAAATGCCCGCAGAAGTCGGATGTGCGGCCTAAACGGCGCAAGAATGCAGCTCTGCTGTAAACAGGCACAACGCAATCACATCCGAAAAAAAACTCCGGATGAACGAAGAAGAAGAAGAACTAATTTGGCCATATTAAACGTCACACGGATTATGGTCGTCACTGGGAAGGAAGAAATACCACATTGGTACATGTGGTACAGGTAAATGAAAACATGCTTAAACAAGCGAATCAGTATAACTAGGTAAATGAAAATATGCTTAAACAAGTGAATCAATGTAACAAGGTAAATGAAAATATGCTTAAACAAGCGAATCTGCGTAACAAGGTAAATGAAAATATGCTTAAACAAGCGAATCTGCATAACAAGGTAAATGAAAATATGCTTAAACAAGTGAATCTGCATAACAAGGTAAATGAAAATATGCTTAAACAAGCGAATCTGCATAACAAGGTAAATGAAAATATGCTTAAACAAGCGAATCTGCTTAACAAGGTAAATGAAAATATGCTTAAACAAGCGAATCAGTATATTTAGGTAAATGAAAATATGCTTAAACAAGCGAATCTGCATACCAAGGTAAATGAAAATATACTTAAACAAGTGAATCAATATAACAAGGTAAATGAAAATATACTTAAACAAATGAATCAGTATAACAAGGTAAATGAAAATATGCTTAAACAAATGAATCAGTATAACAAGGTAAATGAAAATATACTTAAACAAGTGAATCAGTATAACAAGGTAAATGAAAATATGCTTAAACAAGCGAATCTGTATAACAAGGTAAATGAAAATATGCTTAAACAAGCGAATCAGTATATTTAGGTAAATGAAAATATGCTTAAACAAGCAAATCAGTATAACTAGCTTGGAACAATCATAACATAAGATGCCTATAAGAGAACAAGAATCGTCATGGTGAAGGTAGCCTTTTGCAAGGTCGATAACATACTGACCAATAAAATGTCAGTTGCAACGAGAAAAAGAGTGTTGCTTTTGGTATGGATGTGAAACGGTAACAGTGAGCAGACACACTTTAAAACATCTAATGACAGTGGAAATATGGCTTCTGAGGAAAATGCAAAGAAACCATAGACAGACAGAAAAACCAATTAGCAAGACCTACAAGAAGCAAAGTAAAACCGTAAACTGATTAGAGAAATAAATAGACGCGGACAGTCAAGATTGTTTGGTCACGTTATGAGAAGAAATAATCTAGAGAACAAAGACAGGGAAATAAATACCCGGATGACTTGACTACGTGGCATGGGCGGGACAAGAACACAGATCAGATCCACGACTCTGGTGATCGTGTAAATTGGCAAAACATGACCGTCCACTCTTATCAGCATGGCACATCATGATGATGATGATGATAATAGTCTTCCTAGACCTTCTCACTCGTTTTCGTCTAGTCCAGGCGTGGCAACCTACGGCACGCGTGCCAGGCACGGCTGCTGGAACGATTTTAAATGGTGTGCTGTGTGAATTTAAGTATAGTATATGATCTCGGTTGAATATATTAAGTATACTGAATTTGTAATTAAATTGAAGCATAACATTCCTTTTTTTCAAGTCAGGTCTTCGACAGATATGACTGAGCTACCGTATGACAGTAGACGGTACTACCTGCTTTCTGTTAGCGCCAAATAAAGGGCAATGCTCACCAAAACCGATACCCCACATTGTACCGATGACTTCAGGTGGAGGAGCAAAATTGGGAGGACACAAACCTTACTCTAGTGCGAGGAAATGCAAGCTAAAGGCTATTTATCATGGCAGGGCAGACTAGGTCCTTAGCCTTGGTTGGTAAATGGTCTAAGATCGGAGCTCCGACAGCAGACAGAGCATTGCTTTGCTGATCCAGCAGCTTATGCAGCTTGTCTTGTTCCAGATGTATTATTGTTACCTCTCCTCTGGAGTAAACTAGGCAGGCCGAGAGAGGCTGCTTGGGCAACATATGATCTCTACAATTAAGTCCAGGCTTTGTGCTTTGTAGAGGTTATTATATTACGCCTTATTTGAAGCACACATGTAACAAACTATCGTCCGTCAATATGGCAAGGTGTGTGTACAATCCTTTTAGAGCTATTCCTGTTTTTACATCCCTTCAAAGCGAACACGTTTTAATGCAATATGGATAAGAAGGTGCGCTTTGGTGCAAACTGAGTACATATGGGGCTACAATAATTTACCTTGACGAAGTTCCGTATCCTAATTTCTGTATCTCTCCCACGACCACCCCCACCACCAGATCTGTAGTTCTCTCCGCTATCTGGGGCTACAATAATTTAACCTTGAAGAAGTTCTGTATCCTAATTTCTGTATCTCTCCCACGACCACCCCCACCACCAGATCTGTAGTTCTCTCCGCTATCTGGGGCTACAATAATTTACCTCTGACGAAGTTCGTATCTAATTTCTGTATCTCTCCCACGACCACCCCCACCACCAGATCTGTAGTTCTCTCCGCTACTCTGGGCTACAATAATTACCTTGACGAAGTTCCGTATCCTAATTTCTTGTATCTCTCCACGATCACCCCCACCACCAGCTCTGTAGTTCTCTCTGCATCTGGGGCTACAATAATTTACCCTTGACGAAGTTCCGTATCCTAATTTCTGTATCTCTCCCACGAACCACCCCCCCCACACCAGATCTGTAGTTTCTCTCTGCTATCTGGGGCTACAATAATTTTACCCTTGACGAAGTTCCGTATCCTAATTTCTGTATCTCTCCCACGACCACCCCCAACACCAGCTCTATAGTTCTCTCCGCTATCTCCTACACTTGCCAGTACAGTCCGTAGGCCGCTGGCGCGGAAGTGGTGGTGTTCTAAGTATTACTCTAGCAGTACGTAATCTGAATACGCGTCGGAACTCAGCTGTTGGCGATTTTGACAGCAGTACCGCCTTGGGTAGGTTTTCATACAAGTGTATTATTGCTGGTCGTTCAGAAAGCAATGGCTGACGACAGAACGTAAAACTGCCAAAGTGTAACACCCTCCTCCCCCCCAATGTTGGGTGTACTGCGACGCCCTGTAAAGGATATCCAACTAATTTTTAAAAGTAATTCAAAACTGGCAAACCCACGAGGTACGCTAGTGTCAAGACTTGAAGACAAATGAATATTATTAACCCGCGGTGGACAAAGTTTGCCCGCTGAATGACTGCAGGATCACTTTCGGCACAACACTACAAAAAGGTTGCCGACTCATGGTCCAATCCTTTGCTCCAAAACATGTCCCCTTTTCCTTGTTCAAACATGTCTCCTGCTCAAAACAGGTCTCCTTTCCTTTCTAGAAGCATCTGTTAATTATTCACACGACCTCTCACCCAAAATCCGACGCGCTCTGTTCTGGTAAGACTCGTCGCACCCACGGGCCTTGACAATGGACATCGCTTGTGACACGTAGTCTATTCATTTTCCCCAAACATGTTCAAGATCCCTTAAGTAGGCGTTGTTAAATCCCAGACACTGCTTTCAGCCCTCGGTTATTCTTTTTGAGACCCCCCTTAAGCCTGCCCTCATGGGTTTGATGGATTGCAAGCTAGAGTACCCGCTGTGCATTTTCTCAAGCGATTCAAAGGTATAGGATGTGTGCACTATTGTGGAGGTGAATTATGTAATGTAAAAACGGTGCGCGCCACTTTCTGGTTCATTCCGGGGCGGACATTATGCTCACTCTTATAAACAAGCAGCACATCTTCTCTTTAAGTGACCGTACATTCAAACCGACTTAAAAAATGTGAAATTGTCCGTCAAACATGGGAAACAACAGCTCGATAACAACTCACAGAGCCTTAGAAACGCAACACAAGTTATCTATAAAACAGTTGGAGAAACACCAGTTGTTAAATTCATTGATAAACAAAGACTTACTGGTTCGGCCATGTAGTGAGACTGAACCCAATGTCGCCAGCAGCAAGAGCATACAACATGAAAATAGAAACATCAAGAGGCAGGGGAAGACCACGAAAAGGATAGATCGACGGAGTCATCAACACCTTAAAAACCCATAACATATCAGCATATCAAAGCAACCAAGCGATCCCTAGTTCAGAAATCAATCATCAAGCAAGCCTGCGACGCCTAACGACATAGGGCAGTGAAGGACACAAGAAAAGACATTCAAACGCCAATGAAAAGCTGTCTCTAGCCGTTACTGACTCACCATATATGTGCCTTGGATAACTGCTGAGAACATACGCATTTGTGAGAAATAGATACACAGGTACTGATTGACTTCTCATAGATGCGGTGATAACCCCCAGAAAGGCCTGCCTGACACATAGTCAATCTGCTGCTGGTACTATTAGTTTGGGGGTCTTCGCTGGCTGTTGCAGATGAGGACGAAGCACGTATGGGAATGTCCCGAGTGCTGTGATGTCGGTTCTTGACTCCACTCAGAAGTAGTAGAGACTATAGGACACTTTAGACCAGCTGTTGGGGTCGCGTACTCAACTCAGAAATAGTAGAGACTATAGGACACTTTAGACCAGCGGTTGGGATCTCGTGATTTCTGCCAACGGTCATTTGGATATTTATATTATTCGGGGCCATACGCAATGTTTGTTTGTTTGCATATCCCTTAAAGGACGTGCAGTCAACATCAGCATTTTCAGCTACTATTGATGTACTAGGCAAGATTACGCTCAGTAGTTTGCCAATGCTTTCTGAGCGACCGGCTCACATACCCCTAAGTTACCGACACGACTAGAACCGCCACCGATTCTCGCGCACGTCATGTTACTTACGAAATTACGGAGAAAGTCGCTAACGCCTATGCCAGGGAGACCGGCATACGCAATTACCAACTTAAATATTATCCTGCTAAAGTTTGGGCGGACATTTAATCAACTCATCCCTAATGTCATTTGCACCGAGAAAAAGAGGAGTTAAGTGCTACATAGAACCTGCAGTTTTGTATGGGCGTGAAACGTGTACACCGAGAAGATAAGCTGAAAAATATTTACCCTCAGTGGACAATATGGTTTTGTGAGGACAGTGCCTTGCCGGCTGGCGTGGACGATTATGCCTTTCCAAAAATTACGATCTCCGACGTCATGGATCAGTTCGTGTATTGAGTCACTTCCGTGCCATGACACAAGACTTTCAAGAATCTTCTCACGCTGTTTTCCTCTATCTGACTTTCGGCAAATCTTTCCGGTTGTTAAAACAGGTTCCAATTGTTTGTCTCCACATAGCGTGCCCGAAAAAACCATGACTGCCTCTTTCTAATGTTTGTGATAAGTTGTCTTTGCAACTCAACATACCTTAAAACATTCTGATTGCTCATTTTGGCTGTCCAATTACTTTTCAGCATTCTTCTATAAAACCACATCGCCAAGGCTCCCTGTGATTTTTTTCGCCTGTTTACTCATTGTCCAGGATTCGAAAGCCGTTTGTTGAAATTGGTTCTATGTGACATGCAAGACCTCTTTTTCTAACTTTCAACCACTTTGGCCTATTGCAGATTTTGCTTGTTTCGAAGCATGATTATCTTGGGAAAATACAACTGTGGTTTACTTGTCTTCCGCCGGTTTGTGTATGGTTGACTCCACTAGCCTGTGTCTAAAGAGACAGACCCTGCAAGGCAGCATCTGCGTTGCAGCCAACCTTAATTATGCTTATGGCGTGTTGATTGACTGCACAAGTAAATGCTATAGCAGCTTTCATGAATTGAGGTTCTTGATCAGTTCTCTCAGCTGAGGTTGGTGTATATCTGGTCCATCTCTCAGTGACACCTGTAGTTAGAGGTCAGTTCTGAGATGAGGCAGGTGTATGTCTCGTCCATCTCTCAATGACACCTGTAGTTAGTGGTCAGTTCTCAGCTGAGGCAGGTGTATTTCTCGTCCATCTCTCAGGGACACCTGTAGTTTGTGGTCAGTCTTTCAACTGAGGCAGAAGAATGTCCATCTCTCAGTGACACCTGTATTTATGGAGACGGTGAAGATGTTTTTGGTGAGAGAAAAATGCACTCTCTTGACAGAGAAAGGAAAGAAAAACACGCTGACTTGTTGACATCTTCATACCTTTCTGAATCATTCATAAAGATACAAACCCACATTTCTCTCCTTCGTTCCTCATGCGGGGCAAGTTGGTCACACATAATTATGCACCTTAAATGTCGGTGTGTCCGACCTGTATTGGTGTCAGTCTGCCTCCTCTAGACAGATTCCATCCCAGGTAACAGACTCTGTCTACCTGTCGGAAGGTTTACCTTTTCTAACTTTTATTAAGTTAACTTTTGTGTTGGCATTCTGGCAGCGGTAATATGCATAGCATACCTGTGCGGGCTGTTGGTTTGTCGAGAATTCTGTCTGTTCCATTTTTCACATGGGGCAGTGAGGAACATTTTGTGTGATATTCAGTAGCACAAACCGGAGCATAATGGGGCGACCCTTTGCATGCAGTTGGAACAGCGACTAACAAACAAACCTTTTCTAACAAATGTTGCCTTGCGGTCTGTTCTTTGCGATTTCGAAGTGACCTTGAATTTTTAACTTGTGCACGGGAACTTCTGTTTTTCGCCGTTATTTGAGAAGGCTAGGTATCTGATAATTCAACCCAAAAGATTAGGGGGACGTATAATATCATTAGATACCAGTGGTTCTTGGAAAAAAAATCCAGCACTAAGCATACCTTACCGGAAATGTAAGGGCGTGTCAGCTCCCCTGACTGTCCACGTGACTTTATGCAACACTCTCAGCCCTTAGCAACGCTTTAAGTTGCTGGGGTAAGTCCTAATCCCTTAGGCTAAGGGCCTTAGCCTTCTTTGTTGACAAAGACTTTTGTGGAAACGTTCTAATGTATCTGCATGTTTTCCCTTTTGTGGTTATATCTTTTGTTTTATTTGGACCGCTGCAGTCTGGGAAATTGCAGTACTACTGACATTACTGTTGTGGCAGTAAATAAAGAAATAACATGACTCGAGACACAGAGACATGCTTCCTTGGTGACTCAATGAGTATGCTCAGGAGATAGCGATGGGGTGGGTCAGAAGACAGCGGTTGTTGTCTCTGGATTCGGTTACGCCTGGCAAAGATTAGTTTCATTTTCGTGTCAGAACATGCGGGTGTACACGGCAATGAGCAGGATTGCGGGTACGGCTACTGTGGAGGGCAGACGAGCCATGGACTAGGCTGATATACTGCATGCTCTACCCGGGAAGGTTAACCCGGTCAACAAATGCCCGCAGAAGTCGATGTGTCGGCCTAACGGCGCAAGAACGCAGCTCTGCTGTAAACAGGCACAACACAGTCACGTCCGAAAAAAGAAACCCCGGATGAACAAGAAGAAGAAGAAGAATGCTCTACGAGAAGTAAGTCGTTTGCGAAAACCAAGTGATGACTGTGAGTCTACAACCATGGTCAGACTGCGAGAACAGCAAGTTAAAAGTAGTGTGGTCAAATAAGAACACAATGGGGGAAGATTGAAGATTAATAAACCAACACAGAACTGGTGTCGTTAGCGACTCGTTTCAGGATTTACTGAGGGAGAAAAGGAGGGGTGGGGGGAGGATAAATTCGAGCATTTATGGACTGAATTATTCGATGTGCAATGAGGATGATCTGTCGACAAACTAACTAACTACTGTCTGAACTATGCAGCTAACATAAGGTTTATAATACAGTGGATACCATTTCACTGTGGAGTACCTGGAAACAAGAGAGCTGATCAGCTAGCTAAGGAAGGAGCAATAGGACAACAACCTGATGTACCTGTTACATACCACCTAAAGAAAAGAATGGTCAAATCAGTCAGAAAGCCACCAGCTCAAGACGATTACCACTATTTGGACATACCAGAACAAAACATATAATAGATTGCACAACCACATATTATACAAATTCAGATAGGCCAGTCAGCCATGTGCATGTGTGGTTTGACGCAGCAGACAGCAGATCACATACTCCAAGACTGCCCAAAATGTAACATACATGCCTAGGCAAACCTTCTGGCCTAAAAAAATAAGTGGAAGATAAACTGAGTGTAGTAAACCGGGCATTGAAGTTCATACATGAGTGAACATTGCAGTTACAGACAAATTTCCAACGGAAAAGAAGAAGAATTTGGATCGCATGTCGACACCTTGACTGACCCACGTGGAAATTAGCCGTGTGCAGAAAAAAACTATGCATGAGAAGCAGTGGGAGACAGGTGAAGTGTGTGGTAGCCTTCAAGGTTGGGCAGCACGTAATATAAGCAACGTCTTCAATATCATATCGGATGACAGGGTGTTGACGAGTTGTGACGTCAGTGTTTGATACAGACTCATCATCACCAGGTGATCCAACATCTTGTACCAATCCGTGCTTTGACTGACTCCTTCCGTGCCACGACACACCACTGTCAAGAATGTTTCTTTCTCTATCTCTCTTTCCACAATCTTTCAGGATGTCACATGTTCTAGTTTTGTCTCTTAGCCTCCATCAACATGTTTAGATTGCTCAATTCCGATGTCCAAATTAAAAAAATAATTTTTTGGCGCTCGCTCGCTTTGAACTCAAGCGTAGTCCAACATACTACTTCTGGAAGTGCTGGACTGAATTGTACGTGTGGATTAGCTTTCCCTATTAACAGTGGCCCTCGCCATCAGGTGAACCTACCCCGACTTCAGAGGTACTTGTAATTTACGTCCCCAAGTCAAGGACTAAGATCAACATTTTAGTCCAGCTGTCCGGACGCTGGGTCGAACCGCTTGTCTTGACATCAGCACACCGGATATTTAAGAACACGCATTCTTATTACTGTCCAATTAATTTTCAGCATTCTTCTATACAGTCACATCTCCAAAGCTTCTCCCCCACTGATTGTCCAGGATTAGCAGCCACATAACTGATTCTATGTAACACGCAAAGATGTTTCTAACTTCAGATGTCAAGGAATTATTGCAAAATATTCTTCATTTGACAGAATGCAGTTTTAGCTTGTCCTGTTTCGTTCTTTATCTTTGTGATGCATCTTCCATCTGATGTTATTCATGTGCCCAGATGTCTGCATTTTTTTTTCACGTGCCCCAAAATAACAGCAGCAGACTAAGATCTAATGACCAGGTTTTTTTTTTACAGCTACTTATTTAGTGTAGGACCGCCTGTGTTGGTTTTCATATAGTGGTATGTGTGCGGGCAGTTCATGAAGCAGTGACCAAATATTGTACGTAAATTTGCCAAGAAGTCAGTCACAAAATGCTTCACACGGCGGTAATCCCTTGCCATCGCCAACTCGGCTTTCGTTCCGTCCTGTTTCTGCGACGTCGTTGCTCGAGTGACCCATTCAAGAACATTGTATTCTCAACTCTTCCGCTCAGTCAATGCATACGATTTCGCTCACCGCATACTGCACGATGAAAACTGACATAAACTCTCTAGGCTAGGCTCATGTCATTCCTATGCAGGGTATACAACTAACTGTTAGTAAAGGTACTGTTCAGCATATACTGGCGCTGGGGTGTGTAGTATTAACAGTTTTTAAAAAAAAACGTCAGTTGCATATCCTCTACAGGACGTTGCAGTCAACACCAGCATTTTTGCTGTTGTGATCTCTAGGCAAGTTTACTTTCATAATTTGTCATTGCTTTCTGAACGACCGGCACCCATACCATTTCGTAAAAAACCAACGCAAGGTGGTCTGCTGCCACATCGCCTGCACCTGTGTTTCGGACGCGGGTATACGGAATTACGAATGGCATCCGTAACTCTACGCCACGGAGTCCGGCAGTATAGTATTACCATTAGGCAAACATATTCTGCAAGTTCCCTGTCTTTCCTTCCCAACAGTTCTAAAACAAAAATTCTGAAAATGGTCTGGTATCCGTGTTTATGTTGGTGTGTGGGCCGAACCCTAGTCGTTCTTGTCAGTGGTGTGTAGTTTTTGATGCCCGGGGCCAATTCCTTGATTGGATGCCCGAAATTGTTCTTTACCTCATTCATTCCTCCTCCCCTCCGACTGCACTGTGCTGCCCCCTCTCCCTAACTGGATGCCCCTCTCCCGGCTGGATGCCGGGCCGTCACACCCACGCACCCCCCTCTGCATGCCACTGTTCTGGTGGATGGAAAATATGTCTTTTGCCTGGGATTGAAAAGGACTACTCACATTCTCACGCCAGGCAAGGTTACTAAGCATCTCAACCTACATATTCACTACCCGACCTCATAAACGTAGTTGATTGGCACACTAAGGCGGACAAGTGTAGATAAAGAGGTGCAAAATAGTTACATTATACACGTAATTACCTCCCCATTTCATGGCGGTGACGTGGCCCAGGTATCTCTATCTCCCATTGGCGTGTCTGTCTTGATGCCTTGTCAGTTGCGGATACATTCTAGCACATTCCGAGCGTTGTGTTCGTGTTCATTTCCCCACTTCTACAGCTCATTCTGTCACAGCGATCTTTCTTTAAGCTGCACGTTCTGTCTGTGTGCGCCGAGCACCTGGTTAAACTAGTTCGTGAAACAGACAAGATGTCGACTTTCTCGTATCTGCGTTGCTAACGCTGGTTGTGTGAGCGAAAGGGGTTGCAGACGAAAACACGGGCCAGGTTAAGAAATAAGAAGAACGAACCAGGGCTCTCCGGACGGTCATGTTTGTATCACTGGCGATACCTCGTTAAGTGTGCTTGCATCATTCAGACCCATTTAAGCGCATTGCTTTTCCGTTCCTAGCTTTTGTCTTGATAGTATTACTTTTCAGATACCAAGTTACAGTGCGCTCACAAATGTTTGCCCTCATTCACGTTTAATTTCTTTCGAAAAGTATTGTTGCATCATTATGAAATTTTCCCTGTCGTCTAATATTTACTCCAACCCAAGGTATATCTGTGGTAGGTCCAGAGGCAACTGAAATCATGGAAAGCGGCGACATTTCTTTGATGTTTTGGCGAAAATGTATTGAATTCACTTAACAAACTTGTTTACAGTAATGTATATCTATTCGGGTAACACTTCCCTTTCACTATGTGACGTGCTTCTCGTGAGGAAATTCCCTGTAACTCGGAGAATATTCATTATTGAACACTGGAGTTTTCGTGATAATCATTATTGCACTTCATCTGTGACCCCGTAAATTATATACCGTATATAAAAAAAACATTGAGATCCGCTGTACAATCTCCAGAATAAAATATTATTTGTTGGGTGTACATAATGATAAGATATTTTCCCCTCAGTTGGTTACAGGGTTATGGATTTTTGAAAGGGGTGAAAACATTTGTGAACGCACTATAAGTATGTTTTTGTCTGTTAGCGAATGCGATTCCGTCTAGCACAGCTCGTTCGAAATCAGCTGAAGGTCATTTGAAAGCAGACCACTCTTGTGATCTTTTTTTTTAAACAATGGTCTGAGCGTCGGTCGTTCGGAAATCAATGGCAAACTACTGAAGGTAAACTTGTAAGTCATATCATCATCATACTCTACCGTAAAGCGTCGTGAGGGAGGGCGCTCCAGCTCCCGATGGGTGGTACTGGATAGTGTGCGATTGTACAATGTCTTTGATGTCGTCATCTCATTTCTTCTCGGGCGTCCTCTTCCTCTTTTACCAGATCTTTTTCATGTAGCGTCAGTGCTGGTAGTTAATGGTGTGTATTCTAACGAGAGGGCCCGAATCATTTGATCTTCTCCCTTTTCAGTATGTGTGACACAAGGTGTGATCCTCTATCTATCTGATTTTTCTTACTCGGATATTTAAGTTGCCAGCTTTTCTCAGGCATCTCGTCTCGCAGGTGTTGATTTTGCCTAGGTGTGATTTGGATAATATCATGCCTGATTTTGGTGGCATAAGTTGGTGTGAGTATGTTATTTTTTATCTGTCGTTTGCAGACACAGGTATAATTGGATTTTTCGGTGTGGGGGATAGTTGATATATAAACGCACTTGCTTTCTGACATCAGATTTCAATTTTCTAATAATAATAATAATAGTAATAATTAATAAAGAAACACTGTTATAAGAGACAGTCCCCAATGGCAGAACATTATGTCCCCTATAGCTATCACCAATTTACAGTTCTATAATTAATATTAGTGGATAATTAGTATTAGTAATCGATTTTAGAATGCAGCACCATCAAATTTAAAAGCACTGGCCTGATACAAAGAAGATCTGCTACGAGAGCAAGAGAAAGACCCAGAAGAAAATGGATTTAGGACATCAAAGAATTGTACAAAACTGTACACGGAATGACCTCTAGGTGCCACCCACTGGCCAAAAGTAAATACTGATGATGAAAAAAAAATACAACTAACTAGTTTGTGATTTCTGAGGAGAATACAAAGAATACAAAGGACAGACAGAAAAACCAATGACCAAGTCCCACAAGAAACAATGACAATCGTAAACTGATTAGAGAAATTAGGCGTAGACAGTCAACATTTTTTGGGCATGTTATGAGAAGAAATAAATTAGAAAACTTAGTGACCACTGGCAAGATCGAGGGGAAGAGAACAAGGGGAAGACAGAAGTAAATACCTGGATGGCATGGCCACGTGGCATGGTCGAGACAAGAACACTGGCTGATTCACGACTCTGTTGATCGAGTAAAATGACGAATCATGACGCCCACGCTTTCCGGCATGGCACATGATGGGTGGATGGAGTTTGTAAAGTAACATGTTAACGTACCATTGTGTTTCATTTTACATTGTCATATCTGCTCCAAAAATAAGGAGGAGGTGTTTAAATGGCTGATGGTCGATTTCATTGCACCGGGTGTTATCC
>JACEFZ010015968.1:0-165000 GCA_014155875.1 Cepaea nemoralis
AATATTTCATAATACTTTATATTCTATATATATATATATATATATAGTGTCAAAATGTTGGTTGTTTATCCTACTATTGTTTAGTTGTCTACTCTTAAGTAAGAAAGTAAAGGATCCCTTTACATGCATTAGGCGCATTCGTTATATGGTGTTAGACTCTTTATGTACTCTTGGTAGCCCAAAACCATTCTTATGAAGATGTGATTCCTATGTAGTTAACTACTATCAATGAAATAGTTTTCTCTTCACAAAGATTTCTAATTTGTTAACATACACAGAGAAGGACGACATATGACTTGTTTGCAAATTGTGTCTTCTCTGAAATGAATACCAGAGAATATGATTGAAGTAAAAGGAAAAAAAAAAGAAAAAAAAAAACATCTTACAAGTAAGAAGAAAGTTAAAAAAAAATGTTTTTTAAAAAACAGGATGTCGCAATCAAACCCAGCATTTTTTTTCATGTTCACTCACTTTGAACTCAAGCATAGTTCATACACAAGCTATTACTTCTAGTGCATTGGACTTTTTGCACGTGGATTAGCTTTCCCTATTACCAGTGTCCCTCGCCATCAGGTGAACCCACTCCAACTTCTGAGGTACTTTAATTTACACCTCCAAGTCAAGGAGTCAACATTTTCCAGTGCTTTACAAGGCAAGTTTAGGTTCAGTAGTTTGCTGTTGCTTTCTGGAAAGACCAGGGTTCATACCATTGTTAAACATCAACCAAGACAGCCTGCTTCCAAACCGCCTGCAGCTGATGTCGTGCGATCGTTACCCCTTCACCCAGCGTCGGTGAGATGTAAGCATGCTTATGTAATTGGAAACAAACTAAATATACTGCTGTATTACTTTTTCTGTCGACCAATGCCTGTAAGGTATGGCGGGTCCCATGGCATGATATCCTAGAGAATGGAAACATAACAATGTTGAGATTTAAAAAAAACACTTATGGTACACTTTTATATACACGGCAAAACTTTCATAAATTTTATCTGACATTAATATATTTAACTAGCTCATGATTTTTTTTAATAACATCACTAATTTGATAGATTTTAAACATGCTGGAACATCCCAATTATACAAGTCTATGCGCCAACAATTGCAGAGGAGGAAATCTGCAAGACATATTAGAAAACTGGTGAAAAACAAAAAAAGCTCTTATATAGAAATGACATGATCCCCCCTCTCAAATGGTACTAAGGGATTAGAAGAGTTGATCCTGTCTGACCACCGAGCCGGCCAGCTAGCATAAAGTCAAGTCACAACACTATGGTGGCTTTTGAAACTTTAAGCTAAAGATTATCACACATTTTCTTCTAGAGGCAAACATATAGCTTAATATCTTTATAGTCTATTCCATGTGGGTTGGTCATCATGCTTCCCTCCAACTCCTGTTTTGTGGAGTTGCCAATAATTTTAGATATTCCACCAAGCCACAACGCCAAGCTCTGTAAAATCTTCTCTCTAGATGTTCTACAATCTTTCTTCCCTCCAACTTCCATGTTGTCAAGACACATTCCAGGTTCCTCCAACGCCACAACATGTCAACAGAATGGTCTACATCAATGCAAGTAGCCAGTACATTTTATGATCTTCTTTCTGCGAAGATGTTTGTATGACTCTTTTTATTTGTCGAATTTGTTCCCAGCATTCTTCTATACAATCCAACCTCTGTAGCCTCTAAATCAGTGGTTCTCAACCTTTTGTGGTTCTCAATCTTTTTCGGCCCACGCACCTTTCACCATATGTTCAGAATGTCACTCTCCCCCCACCCCCCTTTCGTATTTCTTCCCTATAAATTCCCCCCTGCTCCTACACAGTATACATAAAAATGGAAGCTAAATTTAATAACACACACTAGAAAAAGTCCAGACATCTACATTAAACGTGTTTTGCGGGTCTACTTAACATTATAAAAATTATTTCAGAAGTATGAGAAGTACAGAACTGTAAAGTGTGGAGGGAAAAATAATATCAAGTAATCGATTCTTGTATTAATGCAATCTTGAAATAATCTTAATTCCCAACCAACCAACCAACTAACCCTTCAGAATTGTATCTCTCACCTTTATTGACAAATCTATGTATCTACATTTTGAGCATCATTCAAACAGTACAAATCAGAATTTTATATTTCAACCAAACAAGTGAATGTTACCTTAGCTGATGACTCTTGTTCCTGTTTCAGTAAAAGCATATCATCGTAGTCCAGCTGAGCCCTGAAACACATGGTCAGCTGTAAGCATACATATATCTTTTCATCGCTCTTTCCAAGTGAGTGATGCCTACCTAGTTAGTGTGTCCAACTTTGAAAGCATTAATGTAAGATTTACTTTCTCTAGCAGTTGCAATGGTATAGTAGGCAGTCAGCTTGCTAATCAAGACAATGAACCAGATTTCTTCTTCTGCGTTCATTCGGATTTTTTTTTTCCGGACGTGACTGCGTTGTGCCTGTTTACAGCAGATCTGTGTTCTTGCGCCGTTAAGCCGACACATCCGATCTTCTGCGGGCATTTGTTGACCGGGTTAACCTTCCCCGGGGGACCAGATTTAAATCTCAGCAGTGGCAGGAGTATCTGTCTTATCAGTTTGATTATGTGGTCAATTTTTTGATTAAAACAGCCAATCCCCAACCCCAGCTTATTGATTAATAAAATGGTACATATATGCCACTTCCACTCTCAAGTGGTACAAGAATTAAATGAGTGTTTACGCTAGCGTTGTTATTAATTAATATACCCTAGATATTAATTATTTAGCTGAGAGCAGAGGGACAAGGAAACTCCACAAGAATATTATTATTCAAAAAAATCTTTTCGTAGTTCACTTTGAGGACTTCCTTGGCTCTCCTGGACTCTATTTATGGACTCAAGCAATTGAGCCATTGAAGGCTTTTAAAATTATAACGGACAGAATCACATTGGGAGAGAGGAACTCTAGCTTTCCTCCATCTCTTTGAGATTTTCCTAAAACATCCGACAGAACTGTAGCGGTTATAGCTTTCTTGGGTACACTGACCCCAATTACAAATAAACAAAGTAAAAGATTTTAAATTAAGTTGCATGTCCTTCACAGGACGTAGCAGTCAACCCCAGCATTTTCGCTGTTCGTGATTCCTGGGCAAATTTTACGTTCAGTAGTTTGCCATTGCTTTCTGAACGACCGGCTCCTATACCTTTTTCGAAAAAAACCAACACCGTTGTGTTTCGAACCTGGGTATATGGGCTCACAAACCGCGTTCGCAAGCCCTTAGCCACAGAGACGACAAAGTAAAAAATACCGAATCCAAAATTATATTGAAAAGGGGAGTTAACTGCTGCTGAGTTGTTACCGGAATCCGTATAAAAACAAAATATTAATTTAAAAACTCCACAAATGAAAAAACACACACAGATACAAATGAACATTGTGAACGAAGTCTTTATCAATGGATCAACACAAAACAAAATAATAAAAAACAGATAATTCAAAGGAATACTTATCTCGACAATGAGACCTAGTCCAATCAACAAAACCTAAAATGGCCAGTTATGTTTTAATTGTTCCGTTGATAAAGACTTCAGTCAAAAAAATTGCCTATATCAGTGTTTTTTCATTCATCAAATTTCTTAGTCATATATTAAGTTTTCACTCCAACTAAAAGAAAAGAATAGCCATGATAGACTTTGTGTAACCACAAGCAACCTTGTTTTCTAACAGAATCAACCCAGTGACAACTACCACATTCTTGCCTTGCAGAGACTGACCACCATCTTTATCTCAGCGCTGGGTATAAGCTGTATACACACAAGCCCAGGCTTCATCTCTCTGCTTCACAAATATGCACATGTGGACTAAGCACACAAACTACTAAAGATATTCTGCAGGATTGTCTTATGTACAGCGAACTGGGCCAAGAAAGACACACTGGTTTTTTTCTTCTTCTTCTGTTGCCGTTTATCTCCCAAAGGAACATAGCCCCCCCCCCCCCCCCCCCCAAGCTCTCCTATCCTGTGCAGTTTCCTGCAGTTCCCTTCACATCCTCCCGATAGTATTCACCATAGTATTCACCTCCATCTTTCATTCTCTTTGCTGTATGCTTGTAGGTCTCCCTATATTTCTTGTATATTTCTTATATGCTCTTGTACTCTGCAGCTCAGCTGTGGAACAATCTTCCACAAGAAATCAAAGACATCACCAATCCCTATTCATATAATCGCAAATTACTCGAACACTATCTCAGTACGGATTATCTTCCCCCTTAATAATAGAGATAATAATAATAATAACAAAACCCTAGTATAACAGCCAGTCCCCTTTTGGTAGGCCAGTATATTCCACATGGCTAATAACAAGTGTCAGACCATTATCTAATTTTACTGTGTCGTGTAGTTTTGATGTTCGCATTTTGCCCATGCCTTTATAATGCATATCTTTTATATTGTTGCTGTTCTCTGTTAGCCTTGAATGATGTGTGAATGAAATAATGTATGAAAGAGAGTGATAGAAGGGCAGAATGTTAGACGGGCCTGCGTGCCCAATTCTTAACCCTTTGAAAATAAAGTTTGTTCGTTCGTTCGTTCGTGTGCCCTGTAAGTTCCAATGAAAACACTTTCTAGTTAACCATTAACAGGTTTACTTAATGTATATTCCTATCCAAAGACAACTTATCACAAACATCAGAAAGAGGCTGTCATCACTGTTTGGCCACGTTGTGAGAAGACAGAAACTGGAACATGTTGTGACAACCGGAAAGATGTGTGGAAAGAGAGATAGCGGAAGACAGCTTGAGACGATTATTGGCAATCTTGTGTCATGGCATGGAAGGGAGTCAACACATGAATTGATCCATGACGTCAGAGATCGTAATTTGTGGAGAGGCATGATCGCCCATGCCAGCCGGCAAGGCACTGGATGATGATGATGATGATATCCTATCCAGTGCCAGCATCTTTACCTCACTTCTTGCTTAGCCAGGATTTGTTTCTTTTTCATTTTGTGAGCACTACAGTGGTGATTATTCTGTCATACTATTCAGTTCTTCTATTATGTAGAAGCAAGCACCGAATAATTTGTAGAAAATACTACCTTACTTCTTCTTCTGTTCCTTTTGTGATTTGTATATATTCTGTTCTTGCTCATCCTATGTTCTTGTTTGTGATATTTCTGTCATTTACCTCTAAACATTTCTGCAGAAAATAGAAACACTCACCTGGACTGTAGCTCTTTTGATAGCAGATCCAAAAACTCAACAATATTTTCTGCAAAACACAAACATTAATGTACCAGTTGCAAGAGCTTGTTTAGTAAAGCACACAATCAAACCTTAAAATATACAATACCACATCTAAATCAACAACGAAATTCAATGAGTAAAATCAGGAATACAAACCTAATCACTGTTGTATCTGTGATTTTGGTAATGTATTCATGTTAGCAAAAATAATAAGTGCCCAAAGTGTTTTAATCAGGATTGGTGTGTAAGCGATCACTGGCACTTTGCCGTCTTGACAGACAATAGTTTGTTACTTTGTGCTTCAAAAAAGGCATAATAACAACCCATGGCGGTAAAACCAGGGATGAAGTTACATCTCTGCCTAGCACAAAGCCTGGGCTAAATTGCAGATACCACGAGTTGCCCATGCAGCATGATCCCTCTCTCGGCCTGCCTAGTTTACTCCAGAGGAAAGGTAACACCAATACGTCTGGAACAAGACAAGCTGCTGAGTAAGCAAAGCAATGCTCTAGCTGTCCAACTGTCAGAGTTTCGATCCCAGACCAGTTGTCGACCAAGGCTTAGAGCCCTGGCCTGCCATGACATTAAGTCTTAGGGTGCATTTCCTCGTACCCTCCCAATTGAGCTCCTCCGCCCCGAAGTGTGTAAGTTATACATATTAAAGATATCAGCAGCTGGAAGTCATAACCAGCAGGCAGTAATTGGCTGCTGCCCACATGATGGTGATAATTAGCTTCAGAATCATTAACTGATATTTTGTGTTATTCACTGGCACAAGAATGGAGCACAATGGGGCTTGTCAGCATGGCACATGGTAATGATAATTAGCAACAGAATCATTAACTGATATTTTGTGTTATTCACTGGCACAAGAATGGAGCACAATGGGGCTTGTCAGCATGGCACATGGTAATGATAATTAGCATCAGAATCATTAACTGATATTTTGTGTTATTCACTGGCACAAGAATGGAGCATAATGGGGCTTCTCAGCATGGCAAATGGTAATGATAATTAGCATCAGAGTCATTAACTGATATTTACCTGGTGATTCAATGATGGTCCCTCTGTTGGCCCGGTGAGAGTAAGTGTCAAACCCAACCAGCTTGGCTAACTTGAATCTTGCTGAGAGAAGAGCCTCGAGCATCTCAGCCTGGTGAGGGTCAGGAGACAGGAAGATTCTGTAAGCTGCCTCACGCACCTGGAAACATTCATACACAAATGCACGTCTCTGATGATATTCTGGCTCATTCGGCATATACAGTTTGTTTTTTTTAAGACTGACTCAAGTGTGTATAATTTTTCATGGTCTTTGCCCTGAAGTCATGAACATTCCTCATTAATTTTTTCCTTGTAGTGGTAGAGGGGATTGCATGTCCCAATGACCTCAAGAGCTATACAAATGGTAGTGCAGCTACTGACATTATCTTCCATGTCAACAGTTCAAGGGATAAGGGCCAGAGACAGTGATTTGCGTCAGTTTGACAGAGTCCACAGTTCAAAGGATAGGAACCAGACAAGAAGAGATTTCGACAGTTTGATCATAGTACATAGTTCAAGATCATAAGTCCATGGTTCAAAGGATAGGGACCAGACACAAAGACATTCTCAACAGTTTGACAGAATCCACAATTCTAGGAGTAGGGACCAGGCACATAGACATTCACACTAGCTTGATAGAATCCACAGTTCAAGAGTTAGGGACCAGACACAGAGACATGCTCAACAGTTTGACAGAGTTCATGCACTGTTAGAGATTCTCCTAGTATGATCTATTTGCAGAGACTTAAACAATTATGTGCAGTGATGCTGATCCTTTACAAAACAAAACAAAGAGAAACTAAAAACATCCCGATACTTTGCAGGCAGACTGGAGACAACGTCTAGAGCAGTGGTTCTCAACCGGTGGGGAATTTCCATGAAGACCATTTAAAGATCGCTTTAATACAAGAACTGATTACTTGATATTGTTTTTTCCTTCATACTTTATGTACGTCCCATCCTTCTAAAATTCATTTTATAAAGTAAAGTAGACCCACAAATCATGTTTTATGTGGATGTCTAGACTTGTTTTAGTATATGCTATTAAATTTACCTTCCTTTTTTACGTATACTGTGTAGGGGTGGGGGGATTTTTAGATAAGAAATATGAAAGGGGAGAATGACGTTCTGAAAATATGGTGAAGGGGGGCACGGGCCAAATTTTTGATAGGAAGGGGGAATGACGTTCTGAAAATATGGTGAAGGGGGGCACGGGCCAAAAAAGGTTGAGAACCACTGGTCTAGAGTAAGCAAAAACAGACACTAACAGAAAATTTGCTTCTTTGCAAGTAGACTGGAGACAATAAAACAAATTTAAAAAACCTTCTACTTTGCAGGTAGACTGGAGACAGTCAAAGGCTAGAGTAGGAAAAACAAAACAGAGAAAGACCAAACAAAAATCCTGCAACTTTGCCAGAGCACATGGAGTGATGGTCCACAATGGCTTCTTAGGTTATTTGAGAAGGCACGGCCAGATATGATCATTTCATGTATTTATAATTTTTGTAATGGCTAATTCATACCATTTACATGAGAAATTGCCCATGACAAACAAATTAACCAGACTACTATAATGATCTGAGACGAGAGCAATCACTGTAATATTATCATTTAGACCTCAAAATGATATACGAAACACATACTAACCAGACAACTAGAATGATTTAAGAAGAGATCAGTCACGTAATGATTTAAGAAGAGACCAGTCACTGTAATGTTATTCAAATCACAAAATCTCCCCCGATGTGTCTCCACCTTGACGTGGTGGGGGAGCTTGCGTGTCCCATCGACCCCATTTGCTTGCCGATGGATGAAAAACTACATATCGGACAGCTTATGGGATAGGGACCAGACTAAGAGAGACACAACCTGCTGCTCTGCAGGTTAGACTGAGGATAGCAGTCAAAAATTTAAATCAGGTGCACGAAGGCAGAAGTTCTTGGTCCGGACAAAACTCTTAAGGCTCCCTGTCGAGGACTGTGGCTGAACGCCCCTAAGTCACAAACCCTCGGATCTGAGAGCCAGGCCAATACCCTCCTACCGAAAAATAGAGGCGTGATACTGAGCAAGCTACATGCTCAGGTCTGATACATGTTCGAAGGCTCTCAGCTGGGGGATATGAGAGATTCCCGGATGAGAGGGCCAGGCCGTTTCTCGTTCACTGCTGCACGAAGGTAAGGTGCTGAGCCGGCAGCACATGTAGCCTACCTCGTGAGCGAGTACAAAAAGTCAGAAAAGTGCCCCAGTCGAAGGAAATGGTTACGAAAACTGTCTGTATCTAACTCATAGAGAGTGTAGACAAAAGTGGAAGAACGTCTCAATGACGCGAAATGGAACGCACGGCGAGCGAACCTATTGCGTGGTCTGAAGTCAAAAATAAAAGCTTACCGAGTGGATGTCGCTCGCAGTCTGACCGCTCCTGGTGTGTGCTTGAGCGATCAGTGGCAAGCGAGATTCCCAACACATGGAAGTGAGGAACTAAAGCAGCCATGAGCAGGACGTGGCAACTCCTCGGGTGAGCCCAGTCTCAGAGCAATATGTGCCGGCTCTGCAATTATGGAAGCCTCCTTGGATAGCGAGGGAATGCCCATGGTCTGCCCCTGCCTTCCCTTGAGGGCCGACCGCGATGTCGTTGATCGTTCTATCTTGACCAGCTGAGATGTTGGCGACATCACAACAGTCTAACGTGCCTCGAAACCAGAGGAAGGCTAACCTCATTAAAAAATGCCCGCCGGAAGTCGGAAGTGTCGTCCTACGGGTGGCAAACTAAAAATTGACACTACGCAATTACGTCCGAGTGAAATGTCTCGTCCGAATGTCTCTCGTGCTAGGAACAGCTCTGACTACCTAGTTTCCGAATGCCGCTCTTGTTCGGAACAGCTCTGACTAGGTAGTTTTCCGAATGTCTGTCGTGCCTGGAACAGCTCTGACGGGCGCAACGACAAGCACATGTCCGAAAACTCGCTGAGTGGATACCGTCTGCAACCCTGTCTGGTTTGTGCGGGAATGGCCCGGGCAAACGAAATGACCAATATATTGAAGTGAGGATTTAAAGCAGCCATGAGCAGGACATGAGCCCTCGGTGAGCCCAGAACCAGGGCGCTATGTGTCGGCCCTGCAACTATGGAAGCAGCCTTGGATGGCGGAAAATGCTATGGACTGTCCCTGCCTTCCTTTGAGGGATGACCTGTTGTCTTCGACCGTTCAACTTTGGCCAGCTGGGTTGTAGATGGCACCACAAAAGTGAGAGTCTCCCAGGAATGCTACCTGGTCAAAAAAGCACGCCATAGTTGGATGTGTTGGCCTACGGGTTTCGGCCCAAGGGCGCATAACAGACACACCGCAATCACATCTGAAAAAACACTCCGGATGAACGAAAAGAAGAATAAGAAATCACAAAATGACTATGTCCAGTCTACTGTAATGATCCAAAAAGAGACAAGTCACTGTAATATTATCATTCAAATCACAAAATGACAATGTCCAGATTACTGTATTGATCTGAGAAACTGCAATAACAGAAGAGACCAGTCACTGTAATATTATCATTCACATCACAAAATGACTTACGTCCAGACTACTGTAATGATCCAAAAAGAGACCAGTCATTGTAATATTATCATTAAATCACAAAATGACTATGAAACACAAATTAACCAGGCTATGGTAATGATCCAAGAAGAGACCAGTCACTGTTATATTATCATTCAAATCACAAAATGACCTGAAACACATACTAACCAGACTACTGTAATGATCCAAAAAGAAATCAGTCATTATAATATTATCATTAAATCACAATTTATAAGAAAACGCCGTTGGAACTACATCGGCCATGTACTCAGAATGGACAAGACAAGACTCCCCTACCAAGCCCTCATTTGGTCACCAGTAGGGAAAAGAAAACGGGAAAGACCAAGAGAGACCCTACGTAGAACCATCATCAGAGAAGGCTCATTCAACGGCCAAGTGAACATCCAAGATCTACAACAGGTAGCAGCGAACCGCCAGACATGGAGAGCCATGACTTCTGCCTTATGCGCCAACTTAGGCTCAAGAGGAAAGACTAATTAACTAACTAATTAAATCACAAAATGACCATGAAATACATACTAACCAGGCTACTGTAATGATCCGAGAAGAGACCAGTCACTGTAATATTATCACCATCGGCACCAAACCTGCAGAGAAATGACATTCATGAAACATCATTTTACTTATGAGGCAGTCACTTGGCAAGGAGTCTCCGTGGCGAAGTGGTTAAGCCATCTGACTCGGGCACTGAAGGGTGTGGGTTTGATTCCGGGCCGCGTCCTTCGGTTTCACAAGTGCATATTTTCTTAGACTCCTGGGGTCATCGCTGGAGCTATAGAGTCAGTGCTTTGTGCGACGCTTTCTGCTGTGGAAAGAGATGGCCATATGGGATAAAACCTGGTGCAATGGAGTCGACCCTGTAGATTTTTGAGCGACTTTTTTTTTGGAGCACTTGGCAGGTACTGCCATTGGGCTGTGAAGTGTTCTAGGTCACGGTATAATGTGGCCAGTTCCCTTCCACAGTCTGTCTTTTCCCAACAATTCTGAAAATTATCACTTGCGAATATGATAAAGGTGGATCTACCCAGGAATCGTAATGGGTGGAAAACATAAACCTGTCACTGCTGGGTTTGAACTGGACCCACTTTCTCAGCAAGCAAGTGAACTAGCCACTATGCCACTGCAGCTCATTTACAGATGATCAGCATCATGTGTCAGGCCAATGGGCAGCGGTAGTCATGGTTTGTCATCTCATATGTCCCCAGTCTTGGATCAGGTCACTGTTCTTGTCCTGATCATGCCATCATGGTTTGTCATCTCATATGTCCCCAGTCTTGGATCAGGTCAGTGTTCTCGTCCTGATCATGCCAAGTGACCAAACCATTGGTATGTATCTCTTTGTCTTCCCTTTACTTTTTTCATCAAGTCTGCCAGTTGACATTAATGTTTCAAGTTTATTTATCCTCATAATGACTGCCCAAGTCTAATTTCTCTAATTACAATAATTAAATCTCTAACTATGGTTTTCATTTGTTTTTTGAAAGATGTTTCACTAGCCTTCTCGGATAAGGGCGGGAGAAAAACAGGTGGTGCCATGTGCAAGTTGTGCATATAAAAAATCCTACAGCAGTTGAAAATCATAGGCCAGTTTTGTGCAAACAGAAAGACATGTTAGTCAGTTTAAAATTACTGTGGTAGACAATTGACATTACTGTGCGAATATGTGTATATTTCATCTTGAAGGATTTATGCAGTTATTGTACTTTGTGTTGTGTGAATTCTGCAGTATGTACCTGACGAGATGCAGTGAAATATGCCAGGCAATAAATCTTGCAATCTATTGGGTTTTTTTTCCGCGTTTCCATCCTGTTTCAGGATATTGCGGACAACACCAGCATGTTTCAGCTGTATGTTGATTCCTAGGCTAGATTACGCTCATCAGCACGCCACGACTTTCTGAGCGACCGCCTCCATACTCTCATAAGTCACTGGCACGACTCGAACCACTTCTAATTCTCGTGTGCTCACGTCAACCACGAGAGTATTCGAGGGTTAACGGAGAAAGCTGCTAACCCCTCAGCCAGGGAGCCGGCAATCTATTGTTTGTGTCTTAAAATTTCAAATTCACTATGGGAAAACGTTTCGATTTTCTGAAATGACTAAATCAATTATTAACAGTTTACAAATAAACAGAAATTTGTGCCAGATTTGAAGGACTAAAATAGTATGACAGAATCACCAATATAGAGTGCATGAAGCAAACTAAAGAAATCCCAGTGAATCAAGAAGTGAGGAACAGATGTTGGCACTGGATATGACATACAATGAGAAATCCTGTAATACCAGGGGTCTTCAAATGAAAACCTTAAATGTTTTTTGGGGTGAATATATTCTGAAAAAGTAAAGAAAAATGTAAGTCCTCCAGCACTGATAAAGTGCTTGAATTCCTGTAGAAAAATTTACTCTGAGGTCACTATTCAGTGTGCCTGACTCGGTCATGAACAGTCTGTCACAGAAGTCACGCTGTTTTGAACTTCCTACTCCACTCATACACTTGTTGGACTGACAGGCATGCCTCACAATATTGGACCTTCATTCACCGATGAATTTCCATAGGTTTCACCCCTTCACTGATCAAAAAACGGATAACAGAATGCTGCTCCTATTTGGTACATGTTAAAAGTTAGGTGGCGGCCATCTTTAACTGCCTTATAATGTCACCGTGTTCGTCTGCACTGTGATGTTACATGCCTAACACTCTCGACTTCCTTAACAACAATACTGACAGGTTACAAGACAATGGCATGGTTATTGTAATTTCTATCACTTTTGAGATGAGAAGAGAGGCATTGGAAAACTTCATGACAACTGGAAAGATCAAGGGAAAGAGAAGCAGAGGCAGACCAAGATAACTAATGCTGGATGGACTGAGACAGTGGCACGGAGGAATATCAACAGTAGAATTGATCCAGAACAGTAGCAAGATCTGTGGAGAGACATGAATGCTTATGCCAGCTGGCAGGGCACTTGATGATGATGATGAAGCTCCATTGAGTATAAAGGACAGAATTAGAACAGGAACAGGTATCACCATTTATGTTCTTAAAAATTGTATCTACAAACTGTAAAATAATTTTTAAATTTAGTTGCATGTCCTTCACAGGACGTAGCAGTCAACCCCAGCATTTTGGCTGTTCGTGATTCCTGGGCAAGTTTTACGTTCAGTAGTTTGCCATTGCTTTCTGAACGACCAGCACCTATACCTTTTTCGAAAAAACCAGCACCGCTGTGTTTCGAACCCGGGTATATGGGGGTTACAAATCGTGTCCGTAACTCCTTCGCCACGGAGATGCAAGATAATACATGAAATATAAACCATACAATTACTGAGAAAACACACACTTACACGTGTCGTAAATTTTCTGGCAGTTTATTTTTAGGTATTCCAACTGAATTTTGTGCCCCTCTTTGAAAAAACGTGCCCAGCATATGAATGTTTCCATTCAACTTCACAAATTGTTTCCGCTGAGAATATAAACAGAAAATAAGTTTTATACTGAATCTGAAGTTATACAAATACGCAACTGAGATCTGATGGTGATAAAATTTACATAAACATATTACATGAAGTAATCTATACATTTACATCAACACATTACAAGAAGTATTTGATACAACAATTACACCAACATATTACATGGTGTGTAGGATACAACATTAATATATGACATGAAGTGATGCAGACAACATTTACATCAACATATTAAAATGAAGTGATGAAGACAACCTAACCCTGTAAGATATAATTCAAGTTGATGATATTAACTTGAATCTTGTGACTTCATCATTTCAGCATGAATACCTACAACAGAAACAATACCTTTCAAAAATGATATTAGGCAACTCTGGAGGAGCTTCACAGCATCAAAGTATTTTTCCTATGTCTATGGGGAATTGTACTGTAAGTCGATCTGACAGCTTCTGCAGCTCGTCTTGTTCCAGACATATTGGTGTTACCTTTCCTCAGGAGTAAACTAGGCAGGCCGAGAGAGGGATCATACTGCATGGGCAACACATGGTCTCTAAATTCAGCCCAAGCTTTGTGCTATGGAGAGGTTTAACTCCATTTTACAAACTACCGTCTATCAAGACGGCAAGGTGCCAGGGGGTTTATTTTGAAAGTTCAAATGCAATGAAGGTCACATAGCTGAACATGACATTCACTACAAGCCTTTAAAAGTAAGGCATGATAACCTTCTTGTCATCGGGGTGAATTCCACTCTTTGTAAAGTGTATTTGCTTTCATGTCATTGAGGTGAATTTGCTTGGCTCAAAAGGTATGACGTATGTTATCTTCTTGTTATTAAAGTGAATTTTACTCTGTTCAAAGGTGAATTCTGCTCTTCAAATTTAAAAAGGCTACTTCTTGTTTATCAAAGTGAATTCCACTGTACTCAAAGCCAAATATTGCAAGTTTATATACCTTCTGGTCATCAAGATGAATTCCACTTTGTTCAAAGTCAAACAAGAACAGTTCAGCAACACGTTGATCTACCGCGTCTGTGGGGACTTTATCTCCTTCACTGACAACAGTCTGGAGAGCACGAAATAGCTCAACATTTGTATTCAACCTGTTAAGAAGTAGATGATAGCAATTTTGACTGCATAATCAAAATTATCAAAGTATACACCGTAAGAATGCAATTCTGTTTCTGTCATTGGCATGATGCTAATATTAAACCTAGCTAAGAATAATATATGCATAACCCTGGATCACCTTCATATTTATTTTTTCCTGGTTCTTCTTCTTCTGCTGCGTCCATCCATTTTTTTTTTTTTTTTCAGACGTGATTGTGTTGCGCCTGTTTACAGCAGAGCTGCGTTCTTGCGCCATTAGGCCAACACATCCGACTTCTGTGGGCATTTGTTGACCGGGTTAACCTTCCCAGGGTTCCTGGTTCTAAATGTTGCAGTTGTTAATTTAGAACTCACTGCTCCCGACTCCATTAATACTGTCTTTGCCTCTTTAGATATTATTATGGCCACTCCTTCACTGTGAGGGACATCTTCCTCTGTATGTCCTGAGAACACTTTCACTTGCGCTTAGAAACATTTTCCCTTCTCCATTTCATCTTGTTTCACATAATCGCAAAATATTAATATTAGAATATTTAACTTAACACTTGTGCTGTCTTTCCCATTTCACACATAGTTCTAACAATCCAGGTGCCAATATTCTGGAGTATTTCCTGAGTGAAAGGAGTTAACATGCCAATCCAGACTCCTTGCAGAATTATCTGTCATTCAAAGAAAGAGAATCTTCTTTTTCTTCCTCTTTATCTTCTTCATTCTTCGTTTGAGGGAAATGCATCACACCTGTATGTACCTCAACGGTAACTGTGTCCAACTGCGGGATGAATTTGTGTAAGGTGATGGTCACATAGCTAAACATGACATTCACCACAAGCCTTTTAAAAGCAAGGCATGATAGCCTTCTTGTCGTCAGGATGATTTCCACTCTTTGTAAAGTTATTTCCTCTAGGCAGATTCCATAGGTAAGTTTCAGGGTGATTTCCACTCTTTGTAAAGTTATTTCCTCTAGGCAGATTCCATGGGTAAGTTTCAGAGTGATTTCCACTCTTTGTAAAGTTATTTCCTCTAGGCAGATTCCATGGGTAAGTTTCAGGGTGATTTCCACTCTTTGTAAAGTTATTTCCTCTAGGCAGATTCCATGGGTAAGTTTCAGGGTGATTTCCACTCTTTGTAAAGTTATTTCCTCTAGGCAGATTCCATAGGGTAAGTTTCAGGGTGATTTCCACTCTTTGTAAAGTTATTTCCTCTAGGCAGATTCCATGGGTAAGTTTCAGGGTGATTTCCACTCTTTGTAAAGTTATTTCCTCTAGGCAGATTCCATGGGTAAGTTTCAGGGTGATTTCCACTCTTTGTAAAGTTATTTCCTCTAGGCAGATTCCATGGGTAAGTTTCAGGGTGATTTCCACTCTTTGTAAAGTTATTTCCTCTAGGCAGATTCCATGGGTAAGTTTCAGGGTGATTTCCACTCTTTGTAAAGTTATTTCCTCTAGGCAGATTCCATGGGTAAGTTTCAGGGTGATTTCCACTCTTTGTAAAGTTACTTCCTCTAGGCAGATTCCATGGGTAAGTTTCAGGGTGATTTCCACTCTTTGTAAAGTTACTTCCTCTAGGCAGATTCCATGGGTAAGTTTCAGGGTGATTTCCACTCTTTGTAAAGTTACTTCCTCTAGGCAGATTCCATGGGTAAGTTTCAGGGTGATTTCCACTCTTTGTAAAGTTACTTCCTCTAGGCAGATTCCATGGGTAAGTTTCAGGGTGATTTCCACTCTTTGTAAAGTTATTTCCTCTAGGCAGATTCCATGGGTAAGTTTCAGGGTGATTTCCACTCTTTGTAAAGTTATTTCCTCTAGGCAGATTCCATGGGTAAGTTTCAGGGTGATTTCCACTCTTTGTAAAGTTATTTCCTCTAGGCAGATTCCATGGGTAAGTTTCAGGGTGATTTCCACTCTTTGTAAAGTTATTTCCTCTAGGCAGATTCCATGGGTAAGTTTCAGGGTGATTTCCACTCTTTGTAAAGTTATTTCCTCTAGGCAGATTCCATGGGTAAGTTTCAGGGTGATTTCCACTCTTTGTAAAGTTATTTCATCTAGGCAGATTCCATGGGTAAGTTTCAGGGTGATTTCCACTCTTTGTAAAGTTATTTCCTCTAGGCAGATTCCATGGGTAAGTTTCAGGGTGATTTCCACTCTTTGTAAAGTTATTTCCTCTAGGCAGATTCCATGGGTAAGTTTCAGGGTGATTTCCACTCTTTGTAAAGTTATTTCCTCTAGGCAGATTCCATGGGTAAGTTTCAGGGTGATTTCCACTCTTTGTAAAGTTACTTCCTCTAGGCAGATTCCATGGGTAAGTTTCAGGGTGATTCCCACTCTTGTAAAGTTACTTCCTCTAGGCAGATTCCATAGGTAAGTTTCAGGGTGATTTCCACTCTTTGTAAAGTTATTTCCTCTAGGGCAGATTCCATGGGTAAGTTTCAGGGTGATTTCCACTCTTTGTAAAGTTATTTCCTCTAGGCAGATTCCATGGGTAAGTTTCAGGGTGATTTCCACTCTTTGTAAAGTTATTTCCTCTAGGCAGATTCCATGGGTAAGTTTCAGGGTGATTTCCACTCTTTGTAAAGTTATTTCCTCTAGGCAGATTCCATGGGTAAGTTTCAGGGTGATTTCCACTCTTTGTAAAGTTACTTCCTCTAGGCAGATTCCATGGGTAAGTTTCAGGGTGATTCCCACTCTTTGTAAAGTTACTTCCTCTAGGCAGATTCCATAGGTAAGTTTCAGGGTGATTTCCACTCTTTGTAAAGTTATTTCCTCTAGGCAGATTCCATGGGTAAGTTTCAGGGTGATTTCCACTCTTTGTAAAGTTATTTCCTCTAGGCAGATTCCATGGGTAAGTTTCAGGGTGATTTCCACTCTTTGTAAAGTTATTTCCTCTAGGCAGATTCCATGGGTAAGTTTCAGGGTGATTTCCACTCTTTGTAAAGTTATTTCCTCTAGGCAGATTCCATGGGTAAGTTTCAGGGTGATTTCCACTCTTTGTAAAGTTACTTCCTCTAGGCAGATTCCATGGGTAAGTTTCAGGGTGATTCCCACTCTTTGTAAAGTTACTTCCTCTAGGCAGATTCCATGGGTAAGTTGTCTTTTCTAACAATACTGCCAGGGCAGCGGCCTATTGGTTACTCTGTGCAATGTCCAAATGCCACGGGATATTTAATGTAAACAACTTTCACATGGGACCTTATCTGAGATGGCTAGGTATCCAATGTCACTACACAAGAGATCAGGGTAATGTATATCATTAGATACCAATGGCTCTTGGAATAATTCCCAGCCATAACATCTGATGGGAGGTGCCTTGAAGAGATTAGAATGAGAATCGCTATGTCAAATGTAGCTTTAGCAAGATGGAAAACATATTGACCAATAAAAAGATGTCAATTGCAATGATAAAAAAGTGTTGAAGTGCTACATAGAACCTGTACATTTGTATGGGTGTGAAATGTGGACAATGAGCAGGCAAGCTGAAAAACATAAAATGGCAGTGGAAATGTGGTTTCTGGGGAAAATTCAAAGAATACCATGGTCAGACAGAAAAACCAATGACCAAGTCCTACAAGAAACAAATGAAAACTGTAAACTGATTAGAGAAATTTGACGTAGACAGTCACAATTTTTTGGGCACACTATGAAAAGGAATAAACTAGAGAACTTGGTGACAACTGGCAAGATTGAGGGAAAAAGAACAAGGGGTCAGCAGAGAAGAAAATATCTGGCTGGCTTGGCCACATGGTATGGTCGAGAAAGAACACAGGTCTGATCACCACTCTGGTGATCGTGTAAGATGGAAAACATGACCCACCATGTTTATCAGCATAGCACATGATGGTGATGATATGACGTGAATAAACCCTGTTTTTTATAAGCCAGAGATTCCTCCAAAGCTGGAGAGTATCTGTCTGCATGGCGAGGAACCACCAGTCTGCACACCAATAAGCCAGACATGGGACAACGGATACTCAAGTAAACTCAGGTCCGGTATGACATCACATTGATGTTGGACAACAGGTTGTATTAATTCGACATACAGGACTTCACGCTGGAGTTTACAGCCAGCGAACACAAGCCAGCAAGCAATAAGCCAGAGATGAAAACCCAACCCCTCAGCCATAGCTCTCACTGAATAAGAAGCTGATAAACAGACTTGCAAATATCTGCGGCCAGAACATGCTCCATGAAGTAGGAAGAAATGTTCAATTACCATGTCTTGCCATTTTTTCTTAAACAATGATAAAACATAAGTTTGTTGCATATCCTTCACAGGACGTTGCAGTCAACTCCAGCATTTTTTGGCATTTGTGATTTCTAGGCAAATTTACGTTCAGTAGTTTGCCACTGCTTTCTGAACGACCGGCAATCATACCATTGTATGGAAACCAACGCAAAGCGGTCTACTTCCATATCACCCGTAGCTGTGTTTCAAATGCATTCTTCTTCTGCTTCTTCTGCGTTCATCTGGAGAGTTTTTTTTCCCAGATGTGATTGCATTGTGCCTGTTTACAGCAGAGCTGCGTTCTTGCACTGTTAGGCCGACACATCAGACTTCTGTGGGCATTTGTTGACCGGGTTAACCTTCCCGGGTGTTTCGTAGGACGTTTGACTCTCACGGTTGTGGTGTTATACCCCATCCCAGCTGGCCCATTTAGAACAGCCGAAGACATCCCAGTCAGCCCTAAAGGGAAGGCAGGGGCAGACCATGGGCATTCCCCGCCATCCAAGTAGACGCCCATAATTGCAGAGCCGACACATAACGCTCTGGTACTGGGCTCACCCAAGGAATCGTAACGTCCTGCACATGGCTGTTTAGCCTCACTTCCGTATATTGGGTCTTCCGTTCACCACAGGCTGTTCCTCCGGAAATCAGAAGAATGCAGTCTGCAGATGACATCCACACAGTGAGCTTTCGATTTGAACTTTCCACGTAATGGATTTGCTATCCAAGAAATATTCCATTTCGTGCCACTAGGACACTTTTCCCACCTTTGATGATGCCCATACAATGGGCTTTCGATTCAGACTTTCCACGTAATGGATTTGCTATCCAAGCAATGAATGCATTCATAACCCCTTCGTCACAGATGAAATAATCTGCCAGATATTTCCAGAATATGCAATTCAATGTGAATCTGGCTTAAGATGAAAACATACCTGCGTTACAACATATCACCTTCCAAAGACAGAAAATCTAGATGTAGAGAAATGACTTACTGTTCTACAAGACTTGACAGTTCAACACAAGTCTCCTCTGCCGCTTGAGCATAATCTTTGTTATGGTGAAGCACTCTTATATAGTCAGCCTGGACTCATAAAGAATTGAACATGTGAAAAAGTGTATAAGGTGTCACAGTGGTTAGTTCACTGGCCTATCAATATAGTGGTCATAGTTTAATTCCCAGAAGTGACAGGGTTGCATTTTTTTTTCAACTAAGGTTCTGGAATCAAACCAGCCTCATTAAACACAAGGAGGCTTTAAAATAAAACCTTACATTTTGGGGGGTGAATATATTCTGTAAAAGGAAGGAACAAATGTATCATTTTTTTATGTAGTCATCACTATGTCCTCCATGCAGATAAAGTGCTTAGATTCCCACAGAAAAAAATTATCTTGGTCACGTGTGTAATCACTCATGTACCACCTGCTTACCTCTTCATTGGACTGAAAAGTTTTGAAACTTCCTACTCCACTCATGCACTTGCTGGACTGACAGGCATGCATCACCATATTGGACCTTCATTCGCAGATGAATTTCTATTGGTTTCAACCTTTCACTGATCAAAAAACAGATAACGGAACGCTGCTCCTCCTTGTGCATGTCCAAAGCGGGGCGGCCATATTTAAACTGTCCTTATGACATCACCGTGTTCATCTGCACCATGATGACACATGCTGAACACTCTTGACATTCTTAACAACAATATTGACAGGTTACAAGACAATGGCATGGTTATTGTAATTTCTATCACAGTTTTAAGGCTTTCATTTGAAATTCCCTCATAGGCTTTCATTTGAAATTCCCTCGTAGCTACTACAAATCTAGTAAAGTAAACCAGGCTTTCCCTGATATGTCCCTTTATCTTTCTTTCAAGTTCATGATCATCAGGGTTGTCAGCATGAAGACAGGGTGTTGAAGTCATCTAATCAAGTCACTTCACGTCACTGCCCGTTCTCAGCTATTCTCATCATTTCTACATATATCCTTGTGTCCTTGCAATCCTGTGTCACGTAGTTGTTTCTTAATGTGCTCTTTTTTCTTTTCCCTTGGATTTTGCTCTCCAGTATTTTAAATTTGTAAATAAACAAAACATAACTACGAAAATACTGCACAGTAGAACTAGATAAGGGTTCTGAAAAACAAAACAAGAATGAAAAAAGCTTGAGTATACATGAAATTATAAACAAGAACAAACAAACGAACACACGCACACACACGTGTGTGTAATTATTCTCCATTATATTTTCATGCTTAGCTTTTTTAGGTTTATTTCATTCTGCAACACCCTGATCTCATTCTGCATTTTCTTTATCAGAACTTAAGATTTTGTTATTAACTTCTTCTTTTGTTCGCTTGAAATATGTCTATAACTGCAATGTTGTCTCTTGTATGAATCTAACAGTCTTCTTTAGTTCACTCAGCGGTCCATAGAGTTTATCTTCCACTGTTGTCTCTCTAGGCCAGAATGTATGCCTGGGTATGTTGTAGTTTGGGCAGACTTGGAGCATGTGCCCTGCTGTCTGCGACGCCAAACCACATGTGCACATGGCTGAGTCACCAATCTTGAATTTTGTATAACTGAAACATGTGAATTATTTATTTGCAAGTGTGATATTTCAGATTTCTACATATTGTTTTTGTTTTTTAATTCACTGATAAAGACTTTGGTGGAAATGTCTGTTTCCATATTTGTCTTTCATTACATTGAGCTTCCTAGTTATATTTTGTGTTTGTTTATTTTGGGGTATCAGTTCAACAACAGACACCCTTTTTTTCTATACCAGTTAAACAACAGACTTCCATTTAACATAATGTAAGTAAGCCAAGGCAGCATACCTTTTTGTGTTTACATGTTTCAATATTTCTCTATTTTCTTCAACTTCTTTAAGAAATTGTTCATTTTATCTCTTTTCTGTCCAACTCACTCTTTTTTAAAAGCATATTGTAGAAATCCTGTCTTTTCATCAGATAATATTTAGAAACAGACAGTAATAACCTGGTAGGAAATGAAATGCTGGCAAGAAATGGATGTCTCATCTCATCTCATCATGTTCCTCTTGTACCTTGCGGTGTCGAGGTGAAGTATAAACATCGATTATGGGTTTCATGTATCGATATTCCCATGCACTCTACTATTCCCTCCATCCAACGTTTACGTGGTCGGCCTCTTCCTCTGTTTCCATCTGGTCTGTACATCATTGCTTGTTGTGGTATGCTGTTGAATGGTAACCTACTTGCATGGCCATACCTTGTTGTGGTATGCTGTTGAATAGTAACCTACTTGCATAGCCAGACTTGCTGCTTTCTAATAAAATCTAGTGCTGCTAGAACCCCAACTTTAGTCCTGATTTCTTCATTTCTGATCTTATCTCTTCTTGACCCGTTGAGTATTCTTCTCAGGAATCTAATTTCTGTTGTGATTTTTCTTTTCTCTTTTTCTGTCATTGTCCAGGTTTGGCATTGGTAGCATAGAGTTGGTAGGAATATTGTGTTGTAAAGTGCTTTCTTAGTAGTTATTGATACATGTTTGTTCTTTAGTATTGGTGCCATTTGTCCAATGAGTTTGTTTGCCTTATTGCATCTATTTTCTATCTCGTCTTCTGATCTGCCATTTGATGATATTATACTTCCTAGGTACTTGAAAACTCTTTACTTGTTTCAAGGGATGTTCATTTAGGTGAACTTTTGTTTTTTCTTCTTTAGTTATAGTCATTACCTCTATGTTTGCTTGTGCTAATTTTCATGTTATGTTCCCTACACATTTCATTTAGACTATTCATATGGTCTTGTAATTCAGCTTCTGATTTTGCTATTAGTGCCTGGTCGTCCGCAAACAGGAGTTCTTTAATGGTTAGATTTGCAGATGGTTCTTCTTCTGTGTTCTCGTCATGCGGTATTCTTGCGATCTCTGTTTGGCTGGTTTCTTTACATATGTTGTCTATATATGTTATAAACAAGAGAGGGGACAGGACACAACCTTGTCGTACTCCAGATCTTATGGCGAAGGGGATGAAGAAATGGATGCATGTGGAAATAAGTCACACAAAGTGCAGCAGAGAAGCAGTACTTCAACAACCTACTGGGTTATGGGAGAGAGCAAGGAAAGACAGTCTAAGCAGTTGGTTGTGAATTTTCTGGAAGACTGATGTGGGAAACGAGCAGGTGGACAGATAGGCATGTTGTGATTGTAAGGGACTCGTAAAGTATTATGAGAAAGGTGAAGACAGATATGCTTCAGGCAGAGTGGTAGGCTTCAATTCAATATTAAAAAATAGAGAGTGCCTGTTGGATTGTTTCCCCCGGGACATGCTGGGGGGAAACAAGCTGGCGGACTGGTTGACTGGGTTTGAACCACTTGGAGGTGTATTGGTGCATGATAAGGCAGAAGTGGTCGAGGCCCTTTGGAATTGTGTGTATAGTACAGAAGAAAGCGTAGAGGAGAGAATTGGCTCTACTCTCTCCATGGTTTGGAGAGAATTGTACTGCAGGGAGTGACCAGAGGATCTGGTCAACACTCAGAACTCTGAGGAAAGACCAGATGGACACATAATCAGTCTAATACAGATATCATTAGCATTGGGACTCTTCGCTAGCTGTTGCAGATGAGGAATATGGAAATATTCGGAATGCTGTGATGTTGGTTCTTGACTCAACTCATTCTTTGGAAGACTGTGCATATTAACTCTTAAGATCAATGCATGGTGTTCAGGGTGTCTAGACCCTGAAAAGGACTCATAGCCATCAGTGTGAGATTGGAGTAGAGACTTTTCCCCCAACCTGGTACCAGAGTCCCATCTCCAATCGGGCTGGTTTGCAGAGTTCGCCTTCTCCTCTCCAAGCCCAGAAACCAGTTGGGTGTTCATGACCGGTACTGGAACTTCACATCTGTGGAAAGGCATCCTAGGATATAACCAGGGCATGGTTCAGCATAATACACAAGACCAGGCTGGGATTAGGCCTCAGATGGTAGTCTCTCCTCCACAGATCTGAGGTATTTCATTGTTAACAGACTCCAAACTAATGTCCAGGGAGAAACCTAAACAGCATAACTGCTATTTGTTTTTTAAAATGCTTTCCTTTACGTTTACCTACAGGCATCTCTGTGGTGAAGTGATTCTGCCACCTAACTCGCATTCTGAAGGTTGTGGGTTAAATTCCAGGCAATGACATTCAGTTCACAAGTGCAATGTTCTCATAGATTTCTGGGGGTCACCACTGGAGCAAAAGAGTTCGCACTTTGCGCTACGCTCTCAGCAGGCTGCCCAGCGGAAAGAGATCAAGCTATATGGACTAAAAACCGGTGCAATGAAGTTAATCCTCTTGTCTTTTAAACCTGTATGTTTACCTTTGGTACATGTAATCTAATCTTCTGTGAAGTGCCTTTATAAGCACTCCATTGAATATCTTTTGTATGCGTATATCAAAGTTGTCTCTAAATGGCCTTAAAAAGGGCCACAGTAGCATAATAGACAGTGCACTAGCCTGTCAATGCAGTGGTTGAGGCTCAACATTCAGTTAAGGAATCCATCTGGCTGACTAAATATAGTTCTTAGGGATGTCAATTTTCTTCTTCATCTGTTCTTTTCTTGGTCTCAGTATCAAGAGTGGTAACTGCCATTGTCAAGTTAGTCTAAGACTGGCATGAAGCTTTGTGAATATGTCACTCCATCATAAATTTAGCTTTTGTGACTGCCCATGAACTTTTTTCTTAGGAAATAAATGTGGTGGTTTTCCTGTGACTTCCACATTCACATACAAGATTTACATGCTATAAATATTCTTTTATTGCTAGGTGTACTTATTTTGGGAATTTCGCCAGGGCAATTACAAATTATGGTCTGCCTCTGCACCCTAATCAGGGATTCTGAAATAAGTAGCATTCAATTGTTTCCATTCTTCTCATTCTGTTGTTATATCTCAATGTAATCACTGTAGTGTCTTCGCCACAGCTTTATTGCAGTTTAACTAATTTTATGTTTCCACATTTCCACATCTTTATCGTAGTTTAACTAATTTTATATGATTCCACATTTCCATAGCTTTATTGCAGTTTAACTAATTTTATGTTTCCACATTTCCACAGCTTTATTGCAGTTTAACTAATTTTATGTTTCCACATTTCCACAGCTTTATTGCAGTTTAACTAATTTTATGTTTCCACATTTCCACAGCTTTATCACAGTTTAACTAATTTTATATGATTCCACATTTCCATTGCTTTATCGCAGTTTAACTAACAAGTATATGTTTCCACAGCTTTATCGCAGTTTAACTAATTTTATGTTTCCACAGCTTTATCGCAGTTTAACTAATTTTATATGTTTCCACATTTCCACAGTGTTATCCCAGTTTGACTAATTTTATGTTTCCACATTTCCACAGCTTTATTGCAGTTTAACTAATTTTATTCATCTATTCTCTAAAAATTAGTAGTCGCTATCTGGGAAGGCAGGCAGCGTAAAATGAAACTGTCACCATACTTCATCTAATGATCTAATATACAATGTGTGTATGTGAGTGAATGGACTTGTGTATATAATTTCCCATTACAAACAAATATACCACCAGTACACAACTGTTACAAAGTCCATCATACCAAATCTGCTACTTTACACAGGGTGTCAGAGAGCTCGTCGAACACCATGACCATTTTGCGGCTCCTTGTTGGTGATGATGCCTCCTCAAGCAATTTACAGACTCGCTCTTCTACATTTTGTTTCAATAAATAGAAGCCGGAAGCATCTCTTAACTCTGGAATACCGAACAACCCCTAGAAAAGAAGTGTATATATATCATGAATTATTCTTTACAAAACAAGAACAGATTCATTTCAATTGTTTATTTCATCGTGTTACTTTTCTTGAACCTTAACTTTCAATGACTAAGTAATCAGAGTTTAGTCTTTTATTGGGAGGCTTGGTTAGTTAGCTGCATATACTTTACAGAACGTCACAATCAACCCCGGAATTTTTCAGCTGTTTGTGATTTCTTGGCAAGTTTACGTTTGGTAGTTTGCCACTGCTTTATGAACGACCGGCACATATCATTTTATACAAACCAACGCAAGGCTGTCTGCTAAGAAATCTCACACACACAGCTGTGTATTTGAACGCTGTAGCTGTATCTGGTAATATGAACTGCACCTGTAAACACCCCCCCCCCCCCCCCAAGGATATCACACAAGGGAGATCTCAATGCAATACACAAAAAACGCACTCCATAATGTTGGCAGAATTAAAACATGTATACCAGAAACATAACATATTATAAATACTACTCTTACGTAGGTAAGCTTTCTCATTTTAAAATTTAGCCCAGGTGGCTACTCTTTGCTATTTCCAACTGCCAAATAATTTTTTGTATGTCACATGCATCCTCTAAAAAGTACTGGAGAGTTTTGGTCATAGACCATAACTTTAGGAAGGGAAAATCCCAACTGCACCTCCCCGTGGTAGAGGATGGAAACACACCACGGTGTGGCTAACACAGATCTGGGGACCGAGTATCCACCGGAATAAGTGGACAACTCTGCAGCTGAGCAGAGTACTCCACTCACTTGTCCTTACAGTCGGAAATGGCTGTTAAAGGTAGAGGTAAAAGACCACCATGTGAATGTGGAAGGCAAGGGGAAACCACCACATTATCTTCCCAAGACTTCATGGCAAAACGCATATCAGAGTTAGTGAACAACATTAATGGCTGTCTTAGGACATCCTCGTCCGGTAGGGACAGTCATGAGCCACAGGTGACACCAGACCGTCATCCAGCTACTGATGGCAAAATCATAAATAAAATAAATAAATTTAGAGTAGGAACATGGAATGTTAGGACATTAAATGAGTTAGGAACAATGTTCTAAGAGAAATGGATAGCATGAATATGAATATACTAGGCGTTAGTGAGATGAGATGGAAGGGATCGGGCAAAATTATAGCTGACAACCACACAATAATTTATTCTGGAGGGGATACACATGAAAAAGGTGTAGGAATAATACTTGACGAAGAAACAGCCAAGTCACTTAATGGATACTGGTGTATTTCAGATAGAGTTATTTTGGTCAAAATCAAAGGCAAACCAATAGATATAAATATTATACAAGTATATGCACCAACAACAAGCAGTAGTGATGAAGAAATACAACACTTTTACGACGAAATAGAAATGGCGATGGCTCAAATTGGATCACAGGAAATAAAAATAATACTTGGAGATTTTAATGCAAAAGTAGGAAAGGGGAAAATGGAGGATGTAGTGGGGAATTATGGTTTAGGTACAAGAAATGAAAGAGGGGAAAAGCTAATAGAATGGGCAAATATCAATGATATGATAATTGGAAACACGTGGTTTAAACACCATAAAAGACGACTATACACATGGAAAAGCCCTGATCAGAAAATACGCAACCAAATTGACTACATACTAATTAATAAAAGATTTAGAAATGCTCTAATTAATGTAAAAACAATGCCTGGCGCCGACTGTAATAGTGATCATGTACCACTATGTGGACAAATAAAAGTAAGATTAAAGAGAGGGAAACAAATGGTTAGGAACATGAGACTTAATAAAGAGGTTCTGAAAGTAGATAAAGAAATTCAAGAACAATACATAGTGACTGTGAAAAATAGGTACAATGCAATAGCTAAAATACAGAGTATAAATGAACAATGGGAAATGTTAAGGGACTCCATTCATCAAACTAGCAAAGAAATATTACCGGAGAGAAGTCAAATAGCTAAGAAAAAATGGATGAATGAAGAAATCTTAATGCTGATGGACAAAAGAAAACAGAGTAAAAATGACAAACAAGAATACGCTAAGATAAATAAAGAAATAAAAGATAAATGTTGGAAGGCAAAAGAAAGTTGGTTAAATGAGCAGTGCAAAAAAATTGAATTAAATGCCATTAAAGATACAAAAAATATGCACAGACAAATCAATGAGCTCACGGAGAAAAAAAATAAGAATAAATACAGGGTGTTTGAAATCAAAAACAGGAAAGATATTATTGGAGGAAGATGATATAATGAAGAGGTGGAATGAGTATATAAGAGAATTATATGATGGGGAAAGGGAAGAATTAACAGAAGAAAGTAACTTAGAAGGTCCACCTATTCTAAAAGAAGAAGTCGCTGACGCTATGAAATATATGAAGAAAGGAAAAACAGCTGGACCAGATGAAATCACAATAGAAGAATTAGAAGTATTGGGAGAATTTGGAGTAGATATATTAACCAAAATGTTAAATGATATTTACAGCAGTGGATATTTACCCAGTGATATGCTGAAATCTGTATTTATAGCTATACCAAAAAGACCAGGAGCAATTGAATGTGAAGATTTTCGTACAATTAACCTCATAAACCATATCACTAAGCTTCTGCTCAGAATCATAATGAGAAGAACCAGAAAGAAAATAAAAATGGAAATTAGTGAAGAACAGTATGGATTTGTGGAGGGAAAGGGCACAAACAATGCAATATATACATTACGGACACTAATAGAAAGGTCAATAGAGAAACAGAAAGACATATATTTATGCTTCATAGATTATACTAAGGCATTTGATAAAGTAAAACATGATGAGCTGATTAAAATGTTGGAAGATATCAACATTGATGGGAAAGATTTAAGAATAATAAAGAATATTTACTGGAACCAAGTAGCAGCAATTAAAATTGGAAATAAAGAGGGTAGTTACGAACACATAAAGCTAGGAGTACGACAGGGATGTGTCTTGTCACCAGATCTCTTCTCCCTATATAGCGAAGTAATAATGAGAGAGATCAAAGAGATGCCAGGAATACTAGTTGGAGGTTATAATATAAATAATATACGCTATGCAGATGACACAGTATTGGTGGCAGATAAATCAACAGACCTACAACAATTGTTGGACACTGTAGTAACAGAGAGTGCAAGGAAAGGACTCTCCTTGAATATCAAGAAAACAGTAACAATGGTGATATCAAAGAAAATGGTGACACCAAAATGTGACATAGAAATAGAAGGAAAAATTCTTAACCAAGTGGATAATTTTAGATACCTAGGGACATTTATAACATCAGATGGAAGATGTACAACAGAGATTAAGAGCAGAATAGGACAGGCAAAGGCCGCATTTCAGAAAATGAAGAGTATCTTGTGCAATAGGTTACTATCACTGAGTGTAAGAAAGAGAGTGCTGAAATGCAATGTAGAACCAGTTTTGCTGTATGGCAGTGAATCTTGGAATGTAAATGAACAAATTAAGAAGAAATTAGAAGCAACAGAGATGTGGTTCCTGAGACGAATGTTGAGAATTCCTTGGACTGCCAGAGTAACTAACGATGACTGCCTGAAACAGGCTAATGAAACTAGAACACTATATACAACAATAAGAAAGAGACATAAACAGCTTTCTTTGGTCATGTAATGAGAAGAGAGGCATTGGAGAACATCGTGACAACTGGAAAGATCGAGGGGAAGAGAGGCAGAGGCAGACCAAGAGAAATGATGCTGGATGGATTGAGACTGGTGGCACGGAGGAATATCAGCAGCAGAGTTGATCCAGAAAACCAAAGACCGAGATCTGTGGAGAGCCATGAATGCCTACGCCAGCCGGCACGGCACTTGATGATGATGATGTCACATGCACAAAGATCTCCTAACTGTTCATGTAAGAAAGCTAGGAGTCTAATCCACAGCCATAGGATCAGGGGGAGAATAACATCCTCAAGTTCTATATTTTGTACAAACTGCATATGTGTGTCTGTGCATAGTGCACATTTGAGTATATCATTTCACATCCTTACAGCAATATCTTAAATGAAGAGTATCGTATGCATTAAGTCACTATCATTTAATGTAAGAAAGAGGGTGCTGAAATTCTATATAGAACCTGTTTTGCTGTATGGCAGTGAATCTTGGAATGTAAATGAACAAATCAGGAAGAACTTGGAAGCAACTGAGATGTGATTCCTGAGACAATTGTTGCGAATTCCTAGGACTGCCAAAGTAATTAACTATGATTGCCTGAAAGATGCTAATGAAACTAGAACATTATATACAACAAAAAGAAAGAGAAAAACAGCTTTCTTTGGTCATGTGATGAGAAGAGAGGCATTGGAGAACATCGTGACAACTGGAAAGATTGAGGGAAAGAGAGGCAGAGGTAGACCAAGAGAAATGATGCTGGATGACAGCAATATCTTGCCAGGAATCACCTTCACTATTTAACACATTACTGATACTCACAGTTTTCTCTCTGGTAAAATTTAGGCTCAGTTTTCTGTTGGGCCTAGTGTTGAATGCTGCTGCAAAAGGTGTCCATGTAGACACTGAACTAGTCTGTGCTAATGTCCACTGTATCCCATGGCATCTAGATCTTCTTAGTAATTGCTGAAATGTTCTAGTCCATTTGCCTTGACGAAGCTGTAGCAAGGTCTTTGAACTCATGATGTCATTTATTTTAATTAACAACACTTAATGTTCTGATGATCTATAAAGCATGCTTTGTCAATTTTAAAATGTATATGTGCCCAAAAGACTGTAACTTTTAAAAAATAGAAAAGGCATTCTGCTTAAAAGAAAAATGTACATTAGTACCAAAAGCACAAACTCAATCTGAATATTCACACTGCTACCACAAAAATGTATGTTTTACATTCTTAAGCATTTTTAATGTTCAGGATTGAACATAACTTAGCTAGGAAATAGCAAACACAAAAAAATTTGTTGCATATCCTGTACAGGATGTCACAGTCAACCCCAACATCTTGTTTGGCTGTAGGTGATTTTCTTGGCAAGTTAGGTTCAGTAGTTTGCCATTGCTTTCTGAATGACCAGCACTCATACTATTGCATAAAAACCAACACAAGGCGGGTTGCTACCAAATCTCCCACAGCTGTGTTTCGAACGAGGTGTGCAGGACTGCGTTGTATGTCACACAAAGGATCCACTTTGGGGGAGGCTGATTCAGCTAGGGGTAGGCATTTTTTTAAATTTCCCGTACTTTTTCTTGAGACCAACGATTCACTTCCGGTTGTTACCATGTCTGGCTAGATGTGAATTAAACGAAAGCAGCGTGGTACGACGAAAGGGGAAACTTCTGATATTTTCAGTATTGGTCCTTCTGCTGAGAGCCAAAATTTTAAGGCCGAGGAACTATTTTCTCTTGCAGTTTTTGGAGTATATTCATGAATAGTAAGTTAATTTGTCTCATAACTCCTGAAGTAAAAAGAAACTTTAACTTTTGATTACAATTTTGAATCCCCCGTTCAATCTATATCTATAAAAGAGACTGTATGTGGCTGGCTATGTATTGGATGGGTTCGATAACGGTACATCCGATTGAGATGAAATTTTCTACACGTCTTCCTTTCATTCCTGTGCAACCGACTATAATAGTTTCATAGTGTAAAATCTTCTACTTATTTAATAACATTTACTTTTTCATTATATAATTTCTATATAGCAGGGGGACTTCACTCTAGAAAAGTTATTTCAAGGGGCATAACCTTTAATAACATTTCTATATACATTATAGTCATATTGTTGGACTTACTTGCACTATTGTTAAACTCTTTGTCTATAGTTATTTTCAGGCATATGAGTTATAATAAATAATGATATAATCTTTAAGGCATTTTCAAAGTTTGCATAAAAATAATGCATAATGCATAACATTGTAACCCATCTTTTTCTGCTTACAGAACTTATCAACTGTCATGTCGGTGATTAAAAACAGTTTTCATTAAAAATAATGAATGGTGTGTGGAAGGACATTCTTTTAAGTTACTGTGCGCCAGGAGCTGGGCGAAACCACGCCGGGTCAGATAGATAGACAGACAGACAGATAGTCGGGAACGGAAGCTTATTTGACTACTTATATGAATTAAATGACATGCTCCCCACCAGGGACTGGGTGAAGCCGGGCCAGAACAGACAGACAGACAAATAGACAAACAGATAGTCGGGAACGGGAGAGGTTATATGACTACGTATATGAATTAAATGAGATGCTCCCCAACAGGGACTGGGTGAAGCCGGGCCGGGTCAGACAGACAGACAGATAGTTGGGAACGGGAGAGCTTATATGACTACTTATATGAATTAAATGAGATGCTCCCCACCAGGGACTGGGTGAAGCCGGGCCGGGTCAGCCAGACAGACAGACAAACAAGCAGACAGACAGACTGATAGATAGATAGATCCCCTCCAGGGCCTGGGCGAAGCCGGGCCGGGTCAGCTAGTTTTACATAAATGTGAAGAGTTTCAACATTGCCCGATTCGTCCTTTGTTAGGAAAAAAATAGCCAGTCAGATTCAGAATGATAGTCTATGAATGGCGCATCCATTTCGCAAAATTCTATCTATGGCGATACCCACACTATAGTATAGTAATAGTATTATACTATTATATGCGATCCTGTGTTTATTTTATAATTTGAACCATCAGTTTGATTACTAAAATTAAACAGAATAGATTAGAAGTTTAATTCATAGTAATTAGTGTTTATTTATCTGTGTTATGTGTGTAAAAAAAAGTCTTCTCTTCACCATTTGACATGTCTGAAAATTATTTTAAAAGTCAGTTTTCAGGTGCGTTTATATAAACCTATAAGGATTACTTGAATACTTTTTTCAGGCAGAGCAGTACATAAATAATCAGATTTAAATAAAATACGGTGAGATAGTTTTTTTTGGGGAGAGTTTATACCGAGCTGGGTCTGAATAGACAGAGTAGTTTATACCGAGCTGGCTCTGAATAAACGGAGTAGTTTATACCTAGCTGGGTCTGAATAGACAGAGTAGTTTATATGTAGCTGAAGTATGAAGCTGTTTAAATATCAAGAATAATTTTCCAGATTGGTATCCCCAATAAAAATAATTGTGTCCCCATGCGAGTTAAAGAATTGTTAACTTGCGTTTCTGTACACTTACTGTTTACAGGCTTCCATCTTTGTTGACATTACCACCCTACTATTTCCTGCTATTGATGTCCACCCTCATAATTCCGGACCAAGCTGACAGTAATATGCGTCGCCTCAGAAAGACATGATTAGGCAATTCAAACACCAGGCTTCCGACTTACTGGCCTTATGAATTAACAAATAAACAAGGAAATGCTACGCACATAAAGTGCAGGAAAACCTGGTATATGTGAAGCAGGTTGAAAAGAGAGAGGAGATAGATAGATAACGAAGCTAGTGTGAGAGACAGAGATATGAGAAAGATATGTTGAAAGACATAAAAAAGCAATAACTTTTATATAATATAAATAAGATAATATAAGTGACAAAACATCTGTTCATAATCATAGTTCCTAATATTTTTTTTATTAAAAAGTCGCTTGCACCCAATTAATTGCTGAAAATGTTTTTTTTTTTTAAATTTGTCCAGCAGGGAATCGAACCAACAGCTCCCGCTTATCAGGAAGAGAAACTTACCACTGTGCTACTGAGGATATGATTTTGAATCATCAAAAGTATATAACATAGCCACGCTCATGTCCCGATGACGTCACATACGTTAAGTCATGTGACTAGGCAGATCACGTGACCAGGACCACCCGGGGTTTCCTGGACCGGGAAAAATCACGTGATAGTTCAGCTCTGTTTATACAGAGCTGGGTCTGAAAAGACACTTCCTTTTTTTTTTTTTTTTGGCTTAAATTCACAACCAATGTAACTTTTATTTTTGCATCTTTCATTTTCTGTTTTATTTACATTATGATAGTCTGTTGGAGACATTTTTATAATAGATAATAGATGATAGAATCAGAATCAATTTTACTTTTACCTTTGACAATCACGACCATATTTCCTGAACATGTAGAATAACTCTTCATTGCTCCTAAATCTATCAGCTTCCTATTCTTCTCATCCCATTCTTATGCCTTAATGTAGTCACTGGAGAGTATTCTCTGTGGTTATATGTTGTGTTTTGTGTATGTATTTGTTTGTAGATGAAGGCTAGTCGCAGCAACGTCCTGTACGTTTCGTAATTTTTTTTCTGTAAAGCTGGATTACTTTGTGTTATTTTATATTTTTTATATTTTTGTTATAACATTTATAAACTATACTATTGTGCTATATGTATATATCTATTTCTAGGTTATTTTATGATTTATATTTTTCAGTTAAGAATTTTGCATGCAGATATTTATTACAAAAGAGTTAACATTTATTGATGTAATTTTTTTTATTTATCTTCTCGGGCTGGCAGAATGGTTTAATTAACTTATTCTATATATATTGCAGGCCCTCATTTGGACACCGATGGGGAAAAGAAAACGGGGAAGACCAAGGGAGACCCTGCGTAGAACCATCATCAGAGAAGGCTCATTCAACGGCCAAATAAACATCCAAGACCTACAACAGGTAGCAGCGAACAGCCAGATCAAGGAAATGTAAGTACATTTTCATTTTTTTGGAGGCAGAGAAGCTGTGAAGCCATTTTAAATTGTTAATTAGGTCACGGCACATTCTATCGAAAAATAAATATGTCAAGTTAGGCCTTGCCACCCCAGACGCAATGATATATGGCACTATGTTGCCCATCTTCGGATGGGTCAAGCCGAAGACATTCTTCAACAGGTGTGTTCACTTGAGGACTTAGAACCTGGCGAGGAGTGGGTGCAAGTGCCAACAGACTTCTGCACATCCTTTTCAGTTTGCATCTAACTAGATAGAAAATGCAGACAAGAAAATCCGGCTGCTGTTGAGGCTGAAGTACAAGCGTTGATTTTCGAGAATTCGCTAGACGGTGACGCGGTCATCTACACAGATGGGTCGGTCGTCCGACATGTGAGAAGCTCATGGGCCTTTACAGCTCGGGCCGGAGGGAGAATTGTGAAGGAGGACTCTGGTGCTTTCACTGAAACCACAAGTAGCCTGACCATGGAAGTCATGGCAGTAAGTAAAGCAATAACATGGCTTGAGACACAGACATTCACTAGGGCTTGTTTCCTTAGCGACTCAATGAACATGATCAAGAGGATAGAGGAGGGGTCGATCCGAAGAGAATGGTTGCTGTCTCTGAAGCGGTCTCGGCTGGCAAAGATTAGTTTCATCTTCATGCCAGGGCATGCGGGAGTACAAGGAAATGAGCGGGCTGACAAGCTCGCAGGTGAGGCTACTGTGGAGGGCGGACGCGCCATGGACCAGGCTGACATTCTGAATGCTCTACGAGAAGTGAGACTTTGCGAGAACCAAGTGATGACTGTGAATCTACAACAATGGCCAGACTGCGGGAGCAGCAAATTAAAAGAGGGGTGGCCAAACAAGAACACTACGCAGGAAGCCAAAGAAGATTGATAAACCAACACAGAACTGGCGTCGTTAGCCGCTACACACTGCGGGATTTGCTGAGGAGGGGATCCGAGCACTTATGGACTGAATGGTTCGATGTGCAACGAGGATGATCTGTCGACTAACTAACTAACTAACTATGTTGTCCGATTAAAAATAAACAAGCCACAGTAACAGAAGACAAATAATACACAATTGGTGGCCATTTTAAGTTGTTAATTAGGTCACGGCACATCCTATCAAAAAATTAATAATAATTCAACTTAGGCTTCACCGCCCTGGACGCAACGATATATGGCACTACGTTGTCCAATTAAAAATAAACAAGCCACAGTAATAGAAGGCAAATAATTTACAATTGGCGGCCATTGTAAATTGTTAACTAGGTCACAGCACATCCTATCGAAAAATAAATAATACGTCAAGTTAGGCATCACCACCCCGGACGCAATGATATATGGCACTACGTTGACCGATTAAAAATAAACAAGCCACAATAATAGAAGGCAAATAATACACAATTGGCGGCCATTTTAAATAGTTAATTAGGTCACGGCACATCCTATTGCAATATAAATAATATGTCAAGTTAGGCCTCACAGCCCCGGACGCAATGATGTATGGCACTATGTTGTCCGATTAAAAATAAACAAGCCACAGTAATAGAAGGCAAATAATACACAATTGGCGGCCATTTTAAATTGTTAATTAGGTCACGGCACATCCTATCGAGAAATAAATAATACGTAAAGTTAGGCCTCGCCGCCGGCCCATATTATATGAGACTATGTTGTCCGTTTAAAAATAAACAAGCCACAATAATAGATCAGAATTGCTACATTACACTCTACTGTACTGTGCACAACTGAAGAAAATGAAGACAGAGTAGTAAATTATAATAAATTATGCTATGGATATGGACAAATATTTATAGCTATTTCAGAATTATCACTTCCGGTTGGACATGTACTGCTAAAAGACCCAAAAGAACGAAAGGAGTGTGGTACGATGAAAGGGAAGTTATTCTCATATATTTAGCTTTGGTTCTGCTAGATAGCCGCCAAGTTATTAAACCAAAAAAAACGATTTATATGGATTTTATTTGGTTCTTTTCACGATTAGTAAGGTAATTTGTCTTATAACTCCTGACTATGAAAGATTAATTCATTTTTTCTTGAATATTTGAATCCCCCGTTCTTCTTCTTCTTCTTCGTTCATCCGGAGTTTTTTTTCGGACGTGATTGCGTTGTGCCTGTTTACAGCAGAGCTGCGTTCTTGCGCCGTTAGGCCGACACATCCGACTTCTGCGGGCATTTGTTGACCGGGTTAACCTTCCCGGGGGAATCCCCCGTTCAATTTTACATAAATATGAAGAGTTTCAACATTGCAGGTGTTTGCACACGATCAGGACAAAATATTTCGTGACACCGCCTTGATAAGACAAAATTCAAGATGGCGGCGCCCATACCATACAATAGTACTAAACTTTAGCAGACCTATATTTATTTATAATTAGAACTGGTAATTTAACTACTAAACTTAAACAGAATACAAGTGTCATGTGTAGCAGTAATGTATCTGTGTACTTGCATAATATTTCAACATTTTACATGACTGAAAATAATTTTGAAAGCCAGTTTTCAGACCCGTCTGTAAACTTGTAAGGTGTTACAGTTTCAGTTAGTAAGTAAGGAGTACTTTTTTTCTAAGCTGCGCTACAGCACTTAATTATTTACAATTAAATGCAGTACTGTAAAATAAGTTATATGTTTTAAATAAGTTAGTATTTAATTTTTAATTGCTGACAATTAGATACAGAACAGTGTGCTGTAATTACTGTAATTGTAGAGCAGAAGTAGAAATAGAAATCAATTTTTAGTGAACAGTTAATTATTTAATATTTTAATTTTTTTATTATTTAATATCTTAATAATTAATTAACTGCTGCTTAATTTGTGCAACAGTCACAAACTTAGTTACTTACATTAATGTTTATAATATTTAATCAACAAAAGAAAGCTGTCGCAATGCAGTTAGTACATTAAGACAATATGATACATTTTCATGAATTGTTCTTTCACTAACGACGAACATTTCACATGACATTTAATTAATATAATAAATATGCAGCTATTTTTAACTAGCAATTAGGTCACAGCACATCATAACAAAAAGTCTTATAAGTCAAGTGCATCTTTGTCAGAGACTCTGAGACTCTTGTGCTTTGTACGATGCTTTCGCCAGGCCGCTGTGTGGAAAGAGACTGAGCAAACCTGGTGCAATGAAGTTGATCCTCTCATTCCTCTCGACATTCTATCGAAAAGAGGAATATTACCTTTACTTTCCTGTTACCAAATCATAAGTAGAAACCCCATTTTAAAATATTCTCTGTATATGCAAATACTAATAATAATCATCATCAAGTGCCGGCTGGCGTAGGCGTTCATGGCTTTCCACAAATCTCGGTCTTTGGTGTTCTGGATCCTAATACTAAATTATATTATACACCTGCGTTATACACCTGAGAGAAGTGAGGAGTCTCGTTCATGCCAACGAACCAGGCATGCTAATACAGGAAAGTACTCTTACTAATAATTTAATATATTAAAAAAATTAGTTGTGAAACATAAAAAGCAATTAACCAAAGAATGGCCATCACTTGTGACACTCTTTCTTGAACCATTTCCTGTGACATTCAAGATTCTGCCTGTCACACCTTTGCCACAGCCTGTGTCAATTTGATAAAACAATTCAGATGCACACCTTCCTGTGGTGAGTTTCTATATATTTGAATAACGAAGACACAAACAATAGATTGCACGATTTATTGCCTGGCATATTGCCCTGCATCTCGTCAGGTACACACTGCAGAAATCTGAAAATATAAAAAAATATAAAATTACACAGAGTAATGAAGCTTACATAAAAGAATAACGAAAAACAAATGCCTACACAAAATACAATAAGTAATCACGGAGAAGACCCTCCAGTTACTACATTGTTAATTAGGTCACAGCACATCCTATTGAAAAATAAAACATACGTCAAGGTAGGCCTCGCCGCCCCGGACGCAATGATATACGGCACAGCGTTGTCTCTTTAAAAATAAACAAGCCACGGTAATAGAAGGCAAATAATAAACAGTTGGCGGCCATTTTAAATTGTTAATTAGGTCACGGCACATCCTATAAAAAAAAATAAATAATACGTCAAGTTAGGCCTCGCCGCCCCGGACGCAATGATATATGGCACAACATTGTCCATTTAAAAGTAAACAAGCCACGGTAATAGAAGGCAAATAATAAACAGTTGGCGGCCATTTTAAATTGTTAATTAGGTCATGGCACATCCTATAAAAAAAATAAATAATACGTCAAGTTAGGCCTCGCCGCCCCGGACGCAATGATATATGGCACAACGTTGTCCATTTAAAAATAAACAAGCCACGGTAATAGAAGGCAAATAATAAACAGTTGGCGGCCATTTTAAATTGTTAATTAGGTCACGGCACATCCTATAAAAAAAATAAATAATACGTCAAGTTAGGCCTCGCCGCCCCGGACGCAATGATTTATGGCACAAAGTTGTCCATTTAAAAATAAACAAGCCACGGTAATAGAAGGCAAATAATAAACAGTTGGCGGCCATTTTAAATTGTTAATTAGGTCACAGCACTTCCTATAAAAAAAATAAATAATACGTCAAGTTAGGCCTCGCCGCCCCGGACGCAATGATATATGGCACAACGTTGTCCATTTAAAAATAAACAAGCCACGGTAATAGAAGGCAAATAATAAACAGTTGGCGGCCATTTTAAATTGTTAATTAGGTCACGGCACATCCTATAAAAAAAATAAATAATACGTCAAGTTAGGCCTCGCAGCCCCGGACGCAATGATATATGGCACAACGTTGTCCATTTAAAAATAAACAAGCCACGGTAATAGAAGGCAAATAATAAACAGTTGGTGGCCATTTTAAATTGTTAATTAGGTCACGGCACATCCTATAAAAAAAATAAGTATACGTCAAGTTAGGCCTCGCCGCCCCGGACGCAATGATATATGGCAAAACGTTGTCCATTTAAAAATAAACAAGCCACGGTAATAGAAGGCAGAATTTCTCAAGTTTCCAATCTTAGGGCCGCGATAAATCCTGACTTATCAGTTAATTCATCATTGCACTTCCTGTTATTAAATTACGTCACCATATAATTCATAACTCCGCCTAGAATCAACGTACAGTCTTCGTTGAGATACCGTTGGATTCGTCTCGTCAAGCTCTATCTAACTGGTATGATTTCATAAGTAAAAACCCAAATTTTAAATATTGACCAAAATACCTAATATTTATAAGCTTCATGAAAATATCAGATGACGAGGGACCCGACACGTCAAGACTGCGTATGCATATGTATGTCTGTCTGCTCCAGAAGGGACTCTTGAAAATAAGATAGTTTTAATAATTAATTATGTTATTTTTGTTGTTTATGATGTAGAAGTTTTAGTAATTTCTTATTTAATAGTTAATGAAATAATATAGAATACTAAGAATAGAATGACAGAAGTTTCAGAAGATCGAGTTTCTAGGCTGTGAGAATTATATCAAACGGAAAAGATAGGGTTATGGGCGAAATTTGTCCGTCATACAATTCAAGGGTTAAAAATCACCGTTAACGTTTTACATGACATCTATCAAGCTAAAGTAACTGTACACACGATGGACTAATAATAAGGACGATGTTTACGATTTTGCAAATGTTCTCCATATTGTACAAATTGTGAACTTCCTGTTGGATGTTCACGAACCAAACAAAAGTATCTGCCGCTTCTTCTATAGTTTGTACCACCAAGTGATGACTGCAAATCTACAACCATGGCCAGACTGCGAGAATAGCAAATTAAAAGAGGTGTGGCCAAACAAGAACAATACACAGGAAGCCAAAGAATATTGACAAACCAGCACAGAACCAGTGTCGTTAGCCGCTACACGCTGCGGGATTTGCTGTGGAAGGGATCCGAGCACTTATGGACTGAATGGTTCGATGTGCAATGAGGATGATCTGTCGACTAACTAACTATAATAGTTTATACCGTTTGGCATTGGTGATCATGTCTGTTCCAGCCTTCTGTCTCTTGTGCTGCCATTAATTTCTGATACCGATGTTCCTCCTCGCCATGATGTAAACTGCCCAGCAACTTCTCTTTTGGATTCCCCCGCTCCTCCGCCCATCCAACTTTCCCGCTGTGATGACATACTCCAGCTTTCCCTTTCTCATGACATACCCAGAGAATGTGGACTGTCCACTTCTAATGCGAGCATAGCTCTCTTTCTGAGTTAACTTATTTCAGGATACACACTCACCTATCAAGTAAACAGTATAATCTCTTGAAAATGTAAATATTTTGGCCATATTTTACGTCGCAAATGTTTGTAAAGAACAACGACAGATGACAGAGTTCCTGGGTGAAAAGGCAGAGGTTAACCAGCACGAAGATGGACACAGGACGTAGCAGACGCGTTGGGCATTAAGTAGGAGAACTAGCAATGGATGACAATTTTGGGCGGGTCGTGATAGAGCGACGTTCTACGGGGGACATGCAATGTGATGATACAACAATGGACCACTGAGTTTAAACAATAAAAACAATAAAATTCTACAAGAAACAAAATTGCAGATATCGACACATTTTAAGCGAAAGAAAATAGAAGAAGGAGAGTAGAACAAAATCTCAGAGATGTTGTTTCTTAGCCGGACGCTAATAATCATAATCCCATGAACAGTTGCAAGAGACCAATTCACAGACAAATTTAATTACTCACATCAAAACAAAACAATGTTCATTTTTAAAAATAAAATTTGCACTATGAGACGAAGGGTCTGTGATAACCAGAAAGATTGGGGATGTTAAAGTTGGGGGTTGTATATGCTGGATGGTTTGGCAACATGGCACGGAAGACGTTGAGCGAACTTTTCAAGAAAACGTAGATTGTACAGGAACATCTTGGAACATCGCCTTTCCTCTGAGCGTAGATCGTAGGCCAGATCCCCTCGTCACCACTCGCTGTCGCATTCTTGCCAGGCCATGGTGATCCAATTGCTCCTCCGAGGTGTACACGTGTTCCCACAAGGCCGCAACCACGTCTTCCTTATCATGCATCAATACTCCACCAAGTTTTGCAGAGCCAGCCAATCTGTTCATTCCCCAGCACACCAGCATGCCTCGGAGAAAAGATCCAGACGATGCTTGTCACCCGTGACTTCTGAAGCGAAGCAAGCCACTCTGCACGAAGCTTGCCTGTCCTCACCCTACTCAGCATGCTTTCTGGGTCAGTTACAATCACGATGTGTGTGTGTGTGTGTGTGTGTGTGTGTGTGTGTGTGTGTGTGTATTCTCCATCCAGCGGAAAGCTGCACTACCGCCTCCACCTCCATTCTTCAGCTAGCTGTTGTGGTATCATATGCCAGGCTCCCCTGCACCAAACGGCGACCATTAGCTTTTGCTAAGAACCCCCAGGCGCTTCTCCTGCCTCTCAACACCGAACCATCTGTGTATATAATCACATCACCCGAGCAAGCATTAAAAAAGTCGCTTAAAAGTCGACAGGGTCGACTTCATTGCACCGGGTTTTATCCCATATGGCTCAGTCTCTTACCGCAGCACGGAAAGCGTCGCACAAAGCACGAACTCCGTAGCTTTTAGCGACGGCCCACAGGAGTCTCCGAAACATTTAACTCGTAAACCGAAAGGCGCGGCCCGGAATCGAACCCACAACCTTCGGAGCACGAGTCAAACGGCTTGACCACTTCGCCACAGAGAATCCCTGTGCGAGCATTATCCTGAATTAGTTGCTGGATTTTGGCGTTTGTTGACTGGGTTAACTTTCCCGAACTCTGTCATAAGCCAAATGTCTTGTCACTGTTGGTTTCATGTGCAAATCAATCATATCTTGAATATGTTTACGTTGTCGTCTTCCTCCTCTCCACTTCCCCGGTGCAACTCCCTCTGTACTTATCTTTCCGGACATTCGTGTTTTTGCATTGCCAAAATATTTCGTTTTGATAATTTGTGTTTGTCTCAATAGCCAATCTTTTTTTTTCCTGTCAATTGAAACGAGAAAAAAAGTGTTGAAGTGCTACATAGAACCTATACTTTTGTATGGATGTTAAACTTGGACAATGAGCAGTCAAGCTGAAAACATCTGATGGCTGTAGAAATGTGGTTTCTGGGGAGAATGCAAAGAATACCATGGACAGACAGAAAAACCAATGACCAAGTACTACAGGAAACAAATGAAAATCGTAAAAATATTAGAGAAATTAGACGTAGACAGTCAACATTTTTTGGACATGTTATGAGAAGGAATGAATTGGGGTACTTGGTGACAGCTAGCAAGATCGAAGGGAACAGACCAAGGGGAAGACCGAGAAGTAAATTCCTGGATGGCTTGGCCACATGGCATGGTCGAGACAGGAAAACTGAACTGATCCACGATTCTGGTGATCGAGGGAAATGTCGAGTCATGACCGCCCACGCTTATCCGGCATGGCACATGATGGATGGATGGATGGATGTGCTCTTGTTGGATAGATCTACTTGCTGTCCTTTTCGTCAAATGAATTTTTAACACTTATGCAACGTTGATAGAAAAACCAATGACCAAGTTCTACAAGACTTAAATGAAAACCGTTAACTGATTAGAGAAATTAGACGTAGTCAGTCAACAATTTTGGACACGTTATGAGAAGAAATAAATTGGAGAACTTAGTGACAGCTGGAAAGATCGAGGGGAATAGAACAAAGGGATAGCAGAGAAGTAAATAACTGGTTGGCTTGGCCACGTGGTATGGTCGAGACAGAACACTGAGCTGATCCACGACTCTGGTGATCGCGTGAGATGGCGAAACAAGACCACTCATGCTTATCGGCATGACACATGATGATTAACGTTGAATGCAATGGTTTTATGGGTATCTGTAAAATAGGTATCTCCCGCTGCTTTCCTTCTTGGCGATGATCATACTGGTCTGTGTCCGTTACCATTGTCTCTTCAAAGACATCCTCTGCGAACAGACATTTTATCTCGGTGTGTAACTGCGGAGCGCTGTCGAGAACAAGTCAACCAAACTGTTCAAGAAACCTGATATGGGGAAAAAAATGGCACGATCCAAGAAAAATGCCAGAAGACACACGACGTTCAAAATGAGCAACATAGAGGCCACCAAGACATTAAAGAAGACGAGAGGAGAGAACCTGCTGCGAGCTGCAGAAAAGAACCAGAACCGACAGTAACCTCAAATAAAGCTACCACGAGGAAGACCGACGACAACCCACCACAGACACGAGCCAAGACAGATGAGAAGAATAGTGAGGAGGAAGACACCAGAGTCGGAAACACCGACGCACAGGACAATCAGATGGGTTGTCAAACGTGTCCAAATGGAGCTGACAGACGACCATATCCTGAAGCAGCTACGACAGGAAAATCTCCATCTGATTCTTGAAGGCGGAGCAGGCTTCTGACCTACTCTAAGATTCCCACAACGCTAGCTGGTGGTTACAACAGAAGGCAGCGAGATACCACGCCAAGTATCGATAAACAAGAACGTACAACAGCCTGAAAGATTCATTCCGAGAATCACTCAATGCTCAAGATGCCAGAGGGCCGGCCACAGCAGAACAACATGCCGCAGCAAGACAGAGATCTGCCAATACTGCACCGAGCACCATACGTTCAAAGAATGTCCGTTGGCCAGACAGGAAAAGGACTTCCGAATGCCCAACGACAACAGAAAGTGTGCGAACTGCCTTGGCAAGCATGGAGCAAGATACCTGGGCAGTCCGTACCTCCAAAGACACAGAAACGTCTTAAAGATCGCCATTACCACAAAGACACCATACAAGGAAGCAATGCGGAGGTGCGAGACAGCCAAGTGCATCTCACAAGCTGAAAGATCTCAACTGCAAAGCCAGACTGACGAGCTAAAGAAACAAGTCAAGCTACTTCAACACCAACACCAACCAGCGACAACGAAAACCTGCTGGCTGACATGAAGGAAATCCAGCAAAGCATCAAGCAAGAGGTGGAACACATGGCTCTGATGATAAAGAAGGAGAATGAAGAAATCCTACAAACCATCAAATCAGAGAGAGAGAGAGAGAGAGAGAGAGAGAGAGAGAGAGAGAGAGAGAGAGAGAGAGAGAGAGAGAGAGAGAGAGAGAGAGAGAGAGAGAGAGAGAGAGAGAGAGAGAGAGAGAGAGAGAGAGAGAGAGAGAGAGAACTGCTAAAAGCTGAAAGGGAACTAATCCAAAACAAACCAGCAGAAGCCAAGAAAAAGAAAGCAGAGACAGTGCAGGATTTACGTATAAGCTAAACAAGCTATAGCTTAGGGCCCCCAAAAAATATTGTCAGAGTGAGCAATTGTCATATATGTATACTTAAATATACTACAGTATTATTAGCGATTTCGTTGCTAGCGGAGGACGCCTTTTTTTCCGGAAAGTTCAAGGTCATCGGATCCGCGGACTGTTTCCTGTGGCCCGTGAGTGCAGTATACGAAAATAACCCTGTCGTGTTTCCTATTGGATAAATACGAAACTGTTTTTATGAAAATCGCGAATGACAACTTTAACGAGGGGTCAAAAGGTTATTCTTCAGTCCTGCATGCTTGAAAGCTATTGCAAGTGAATTGTTTGAAGAATATTTTCCACTGTTTGACAAAGGTAAGGAAGTTTATAGTTTGGCTTATTTATTGTCAAAGGTAAGCTAATTTAACCTGCATTTTTGAACTGCATTTTTGAGGAGATAAGGAAACATTTGGTTCTCCTCACAATGGCAATTTCCTTGGATTACTCGAACTTATAGCAAAATTTGATCCTTTTCTAGCAAGCCATATACAAAAATTTAGGAATAAAGGATCAGGTGTCACATCTTATCTTTCTAAAACAATATGTGATGAATTTATCCAAATTATGGCACATAAAGTAAGAGACTCAATCTTGGATGATTTAAGAACTGCAGGGTACTTCAGTTTATCTGTAGATTCCACTCCAGACCGGTCCCATATTGATCAGCTCACTGCTATTGTGAGGTATGTTTCACCAGATGATGGGCTCCCTATTTAACGTTTTCTAACTTTCCTAGAGATGGGTAGCCACACAGGGGAAAGTATGGCTAAGATGGTGCACAACTACCTTACAGAAGAGTGCAAAATAGATTTTAGTAAGTGTCGAAAACAGTCATATGATAATGCTGCCAATATGTCTGGCAAATACAAGGGTATGCAAGAAATACTATTGAAGATTAACAAGTATGCTATGTATATTCCATGTTCTGGTCATTCCCTGAATCTTGTTGGTAGAGCAGCAGTAGACTGTTGTTTAGAGGCAGTAAACTTTTTTGGAATTGTTCAAGAAATATATAATTTCTTTTCATCATCTACACATAGATGGGCAGTACTGTTGTCATTCTTCAAAGATGATTCAAAAGTTCCAAAGTCTTTGTCAAAGACTAGATGGGAAGCACATTCAATGGCCACAAGTGTAATACTTGATAGTTATGATGGAATAATTTCTGCATTGCATCAGCTGCATATTGATACTACAGAGAAAGGCGAAACAAGAAATCAAGCCATAAACATTTTGAATAAAATAGAGGAGTTTGAATTTATGGTATTGTTATGTTTGTGGAGTTACTTGCTAGATGAATTTCACAAGACTAGTCAATCACTGCAAGACCCCCAAATTAGTCTAGATGTATGTAGGAAATTGTATGCTTCACTTTCGGATTTTGTTAAAGGTTCCAGGGATCTTTTCGATCATTTTGAAGAAGAAGCAAAGAAAAAATTGCCTGATGTTGATTACAAGAAAAGAAGATATAGAAGAAGGCATATCAATGATGATGAAGATGATGCTTTAGAGAACCTTGAGCCAAGAGACAAGTTCAGAATCAAAACATTTATACCTGTGATGGGTGCATTAGAGTCAAGTCTGGCACAGAGGGCCTCAGTATACAATGATGCTGCAAAAAAGTTTTCATTCTTAACAAAACTAAAAGCTACAGAAGAAGATATTCATGAAGGAGTTAGTGCTTTATGCCAAACATATCCTGAAGATGTGGACATGAATCTTGTAGGAGAAGTCAAGCATTTTCATCAATATGTTAGACATAGTCAAGCCCATAGTTCAGCGGAACAAGATAGTCTGACACATCAGGATCTGTATAGGGTAATATTTAACGATCGTGTCCAATCAGCATTCCCTAATGTAGAAGCAATTTTGAGATTGTTTCTTGGTATGATGGTTGCAAATTGCTCTGGAGAAAGATCTTTTTCTCAGCTGAAGAGGATAAAAAATGAATTTAGAACAATGACTCAAGATAAATTATGTTCCCTCAGTCTCATGTGCATAGAAAGCGACAAACTAAGCAGTTTGTCATTTGATGATGTCATCAGTGACTTTGCTCTGGCAAAGGCAAGAAAGAAAATATTTTAGTTTAATATAATTCCTTAATTCTTATAACATGTTTCAAGAGATTAGATAATAAGCCTTTGTAAATTGTGCCTTTTAAAAGAACTTTTGTTTCTTTTTACCAGAGCTTGCATTTTTAAGTTTGTTATGAATAAAAATGATTTTAAGTTAAAGATTTATTATTTCACTATCAATATACTTCTTAATTGTATTTCAGTTTAACCCTCTAGGTATCCGAAAATCATATTTGTCACTGACATAGAATATCTGGACTTATAAAGGGCCCCATATTTCAAATAGCTTAGGGCCTTATTAAGTCTAAATCCGGCCCTGAGCAGAGAAGCCACACGCTAAAGTCAAACCAAAGACCTACCAGAAACCGCAAGCTAAAGCCAGCAGTCCAACCACGATGTCCAAGCAACTCAAGGGGAAACCAATATCCCGCCAGACATCTGAAGAAAGCCCAGCGGAGGAACCTGACACATCTGAAAATGTCTGCGGCACTGATGATGAGGAATACATTCAAAGGAAACAAGACTTTGACATGAAAAATAAGACCGAACAAGAAAAACAGCTAAAAAAATATGAAGAAGATGAGGCAAAGCTTCTAGAGACAATTGTCAAGTTTGAGGCACTGATAACCAACCAGTTTATCAAAAAATAGCTCTTACAAGGACTGCATCATATCAAAAACAACGAACCAGAAGCCAACACTGACCAAAGAAACCGCCAGAGGAGACGGGCACAAAGGAGAACTTGCCGGCCAATCCCCCAGCTGACGTCACAGGCATAAACTCTTCAAAATCGATAAGCCAGCTAATATTGGCGCAGAAACCGAGAGAAACTTAAACCGCACCATGAACCCCCTCAAATATAACTAACGCCACAGAGACTAGTTGAACGTTGGTGGAAATATTTTTTTTCTACAGCTGGAACAGACGTGAACTTGAGATCATGCTCAACAACTATAGTATTTGCCAACTACTTTCAAGCTCAATCCGCCACATGCTTTCATGGTGTCATGTTACTCTGTTTGGGTGACGGGTGTGCCAAACGGATATTTCACCTTACACAATCGTGCCTCGAAGGTTAGTGGTTTGTAGCAGGCAACCTAATTATTCTTTGATAAGGAAACCCCTGCCCCGCCACCCTATAATTCTTCTATACGTGGCATATGTTATAAATCATGTCACATAGATGATGAAAATAACATAGATACACGGAAAAAAAAAAAAGAGAAGGAAATTAACAGTCTGCAAAACATAACAGGGAAGTATAAATCAGAATGTGTCAGTCACCTAAACGTCGCCTACAGACCTGAACGAAACTTGCATAACACCTGTAAGGCAGTTGAAGTTATATTCGGAAGGAGAGTAAATAAAGGACCCCTTTTCGCGTCATTAAGCTATTGAGTACATGGTGATAGTCTCATATCCTTATACCACTCGACACTAAGTCTGAGATGTTGTTAATAGTACAGTGTCCGCCTTTTCCTTTCGGGATATTTTTCGGAACTCATTTTAGGTTGGGCCGATCTAGGAGCGTAGATCAATGAAAAACACCACCCATTCCCCTCCCCCCTTTTTTTCTTCGCCACGAGAGGGATTCGAACACATAACTATCGGGTCAGCATGCAAGCGTGCTAGCGCTACCGCGACTCACATTCTAATGACTCATGTAGTTTACATAGAAGATGGCCGAGCTACGTAGCAGTCCCAGAAATTGCTAACACAGTTGCAATAATCACCGACTGTAAACTTTGACAGTTTCAAAAACGTCCGCATCTCTCTCTCTCTCTCTCTCTCTCTCTCTCTCTCTCTCTCTCTCTCTCTCTCTCTCTGTGTGTGTGTGTGTGTGTGTGTTTCGTTTGCTGTTATGCTTCTTCTTTCATTCGATGTGTGTGTGTGTGTGTGTGTGTGTGTGTGTGTGTGTGTGTGTGTGTGTGAGTGTTTGTGTGAACGCCGGAGTGATACCAACAGAGTGCCGTTTGGCCAAGAAAATGCAATTCTAGTTATGTTATGTTATGTCGTTCTCTAAACTACTTTAGAGTTTTGGTCATCATAGACAATAACATTAGGAAGGGATAATCATAACTGCACCTCCCAGTAGTAAGTGATGGGAACCGCGTGGAAAACGCAGCCCTGAGGGTCGAGTATTCACCGGGATAAGTAAACAACTCTGTAGCTTAGCAGAGCAGGGCACCCACTTGCCCTAACTGTAGGAAATGGCTGTCAAAGGCAGAGTTAAACATCTCCTTGTGGACGTGGAAGACAAGGGAAAACCACTACATTATCTTCTCAAGACTTCATGACTAAATACATTTGAAAGACAGTGAACGACGTTAATGGTTGTTTAGGACATCCTCATCCAGTAGGGACAGTCATGTCCAGACAGTCGCACCAGACCGTCATCCAACTACCGAGAAATGATGCTGGATAGATTGAGACGGTGACATGGCAAAGCTAGCCTTTTGCAAGATGAAAAGCACACTAACCAATAAAAAGATGTAATTTGCAAAGAGAAAAAGAATGTTGAAGTGCTACATAGAACCTGAACTTTTGTATAGATGTGAAGCGTGGACAATGAGCAATCAAGCTGAAAAACATCTGATGGCTGTGGAAATATGGTTTCTGAGGAAAATGCAAAGAATATCATGGACAAATAGAAAGACCAATGACTAAGTCCTACAAGAAACAAATGAAAACCGTAAACTGATTAGAGAAATTAGACATGGACAGTCAACATTTTTTGGGGGCACATTATGAGAAGAAATAAATTGGAGAACTTGGTGACAACTGGCAAGATTGAGGGGAAGAAAACAAGGGGCAGGCAGAAAAGTAAATATCCGGAAGGCTTGGCCATGTGGTATGGTTGAGACAAGAACACAGAGTTGATTCACGACTCTGGTGATCGTGTGAGATTGCGAAATATGACCGCATACGCTTATCAGCATGGCACATGATGATGATGGAGTAACATCATCAACAGAGTTGATCCGGAGCACCAACGATCGAAATCTGTGGTGAGCCATGAACGATTAGTGTGTGTGCGCGCGCGCGTGTATGTGTGTGTGCGCGCGCGCGTGTGTATGTGTGTGCACTCACGCGCGCGTCAGTGTGTGCCTGTGTATGTGTTCGTATGTGTGCGGAAATAACTCTGACCGACTAGTTAAAAAAAAAGTATGTCGAGCTTCAAATGTGACTTTACATATAATTATTTTAAGGATTCGTGTGCTGATAGAAATATTGCGTCCTGTTCTTATCGCGGTAAACATTGCATTCTTCTATCTCGGGAAAATAGTTTTGTTCATAACTGTATTTAGAAGCTAAGTTACGAAGTAATGACAATGACAAGCTACTGAGCGTAAAATTGCTTAGTAATCACAAACAGTGAAAACATGTTGGGGTTGATGGCGATGTTTTGTAAAGGACATGCAACTAACTAACTTCGGGCATATAAAATGACACGGTTCATTTATAAAGTCTGTGCTGGGGGAACAAGTGAAGGAGATTCGTGTAATAGCAAGACAACATGATATGTGGGCAGACAGTGTCATATGTGGGCAGACATCAAGAGATGAATTTGGTGAAGCCTGCTATAGTGCACCCTCAATTATGCTATGTTTAAAGTCCCGAAATAGTAACCCGTTGAGATGTGTTAGGATCTACAACGAAATCACTTAGTGTTCAAACTGCCACATGGGCAAAAGGCAGCAATTTAAGATATAGATCAGCATGGCAAATAGAAAAGCAAGTAAATATTTTACTAAAAAGATCACCCAGTTAATCAAATAATAAAGTCGGCTGTTATTATAAACATTGCCCGCGAATGCAAAGGTATTTCCTTTTCTCGTGTCAAGATATTGGAAATACATTCATGATTTTTTACAGGCGCACGATATATCCAACCACGAAACAAGCTTGTTTCTAGAATCATACACGGAAAATCCACATTCTATGGACATGTTATCAGAATGGGTACACCGGAAATATCGCGACAACGGGAAATTTGTAGGGAAAAAGCGACAGAAGAAGACCTATAGCAAAGATGGTGGACAGTTTGGCATTGTGACATGCATGTAGAGGCATCTGTAGGCCTATTGGTATCTATTGGCTGCGCGTGAGACAGAGGGTTGTTGGTAATCATGACAATTAAACTCACACAACATGAATTGAAAGAAGAAGAGGAAGTACAAGAAAAAGAAGAAGAAGGTGAAGGAGGAGGAGGAGGAGGACGAGGAGGAGGAGGAGGAGGAGGAGGAGGAGGAGCAGCAGCAGCAGCAGAAGACGAAGAAGAAGAAGAAGAAGAAGAAGAAGAAGAAGAAGAAGAAGAAGAAGAAGAAGAAGAAGGAGAAGAAGAAGAAGAGGAAGAGAGGGAGGAAGAAGAAGAATAATTATATATCTTGAAAGCATTATAGCTTATTTCGGCATAATTAAAGGAATGAAATGTTGGCTACCTTTCGAGAAAATACCTCTTATTTTTGTAATGTACATAACAAACAGACATAATAAACCAATGTTCGCGTTTTGTATTTTAATGTTGCATGTTCTTTGAAGGGCTTTGCGATCAACACGAGCCCTAGGTTGATTAACTAGGAAATGATACGTTCAGTAGTTTGCCATTGCTTTTTCTGAACAACAAGAAGTTAAACCGCGCCACACGTGTTCCTACTTGAACTCTTAATTTACTTCTTGGTGACTGGATCGACCCGAATGTTTCTCCCCCCCCCCCCCCCTCTCTCTCTCTCTCTCTCTCTCTCTCTCTCTCTCTCTCTCTCTAACAGAATGGAAGTTCCATAGCTTTTGTAATCAACGGTTGCGTGGTGCTATGAAATTTATGATTATGATTTAAAAAAAAAAATGTTCAAACGAGTGCTATAACGCAGCCTTGATTGCAATCTAACAACAAAGAGTCGTTGCTCGGAACCAAACATAAGTACTGGGTAAACAAACGGTCAATAAACGTGATTATAAGTGAGTTTTGTCCGTTTATGCCCCGCATCGATCTTTTCTGCATATCGTTTGCCCTGTGCGACACTGTCTTTGTTTTCCGCATACATTTTCAGAAAGACCAGTATTGGTTTCAGCTAAGCCTCTTAGCATGCTCCTTTACGGATACCGCTTTAAGCGCAGCTGGTACCATCAGTATTGGGACTCTTCGCTGGCCATTGAAGATGAGAAAGGAGCTTGAATGGGATTGTCCCGAGTGCTGTGATGTCAGTTCTGGACTTAATTGAACTCAATTCCTTTACGCGAGCCAATCATTCTAACTACATTTTTTTCTTTCTGTTCTTTAAATACACAAGGCATTCTCTTCAATTCTCTCTCTCTCTCTCTCTCTCTCTCTCTTTTTTAAACAGGTGGCGTATTAGCCCACCTCTTCTTATCTCTAATGTCTTTCCTTCTCTTCATAACAGGGAGTGGTATGCATGCATTCCTTCTTTCCAAGTTAGTGTTATCTCGGTGAAAGACTCTTCTGTCCTGCTTACACATTAACAATAAAAAGAAAAAAAAAATTAAATCCGGAACAAACTTTTCATATCGTCACGGGCCAGGAGAAGGTCTTATAAAATACATATACTGATATTTTAGAGCACACCTGAGACATTCTGGCTAGATATCAGATCATTATTATGTGGGGACATATTCTAAACTGTGGTTAATCGTTTTAGATATTGAAAATGATTTCTTGTTGTATTTACAATATTGATGTGTTTAGTTGACCTTCTGATTTAATCTCCTGAAACAGAAGAATAACTTTGTGAAGATGGCGGCTGCCAGGTTACCACATCGAGTACTTGAAGTTCTTTTTTCATATTTAGACATTTCTGACCTTAGGAGTTGCTCTCTAGTGTGCAAAAATTGGTATCGTTTCCTTAATGATGAAAACAATGACGTTTGGAGGTTACATTGCGTACGGAAGTTAGCTGAAGAAGCTCTAAAGTCGGATCTACTTAGCAACGTACCAACTTACAAAGCCAAACTTCGAGCATTTTATCATGCATGGAACCCTAATGACTGCTCCAGAAATGTTTACATCAAATCTAACGGTTTTACGCTTCATCGAAACCCTGTAGCTCAAACTACAGATGGTGCCAGAGGAAAAATTGGTTTCAAAACCGGACGTCATTGTTGGGAAGTGTGGTGGGAAGGTCCACTGGGAACTGTAGCTATGATAGGGTTGATGACGAAAGACTCACCTGTTCAGTGTCAGGGTTATTTTCCTTTAGTTGGAGGAGACAGCAATAGCTGGGGATGGAATTTAGTGGATAATCATTTGATTCACAATGGGGATAGCCAGGGGGATTATCCTCCTTTAAACAATGCACCAAAATACCAAGTAAGCTGTACTCACTGTACTGTCCTATCACTATTTTTATTTTTAAATGTTTACTCAATTACATAACATTCTCATCTTGGTGGCAGAGTAAAGGTGTTTAAGTACTTTTGCTTTTATTCACCCCAAACAAAAGGGAATCCCAGTGTATGACGTCACATCCAGGGCTTCCCTGTGTTGCGCTGAACATTCAGGGGGTTTCCGTGTGTTACGCCGTAGCTCGGTGCGCAATTCTATGCGGCGGTGTGCGCTATTCTTTCACATTCCGGTTAGGGGTAGGGGTAGGGTACACACAACCCTAACCCTAACCCTACCCCTAACCGGAAAGTGATTTGCAGGACTGATGCAAATGAGGATTGAAGGGAGACAGACACTCACACAGAAACGTGTTGCCACAGCCCCAAAGAAACAACACTGTGGTGTGGGGCAATTGAAACGCACTGACACGCACTCCAGCCGAACACAGGGAGATCACCGTTGGCGCTAAATGTAGCTCGTGACGCTAAATATAGCTCACGAAGTTTGTTTGGGGTGAATTAAAGCAAAAGTACCGGTGTTTATATTAAATGTATTGTTCGGTTGCAGCAAATGTTTGAATGTATATTTGTGAGTAAAACTGTTTATCACCTCTTTCACCAATTGTCATTTTTCCTTTCCATGCAAGCTTTCTTTCTCTCGACACCATTGTATAGTATGTATACCTTTTTGAATGTGATTGTCTTCCTGTGTGACTGTGTAAATGTGATGGCAGTTGATCATGCCTTTATTACATTTATGTTTCTGTCCCATATTACATTTAGCCCATCAGTGTATAACTGTAATTTATTTTTTCCTATTTTGTTCACAGTTGCAATAAGTATTTTGCAACAATTTGCATGATTGTTTCATGCCTCACATAACTGACACAGATCTAAAATTAGTCATACTTTAAGTACAAATATTAGTCTTACAAATCTGATATTAACCTGACATTCATACACATATTCTACTTCTTCGATCCTCTTGTGAGAGGAGTACATCACACTTAGTTAGTACCTCAAAGATCAGTGTTTCCTACTTTGGAACGCAATTGTGTAGGGCTGGCCGCCTCTAGGTAGATTCCATCCAAGGTAGCAGGATCTTTCTACCTGTGGGTAGGTTTCTTTTCCTAACGTTTTTTCCAGGGCAGAAGCCTCATGGCCTACTGTTTGCAATTTCCAGCTGCCATGAGATTTTTATTGCACACGGAACCTTCTGTTTTTTCCCTTATCCGAGACAGCTAGGTATTTGATCTCACTACCCAAGAGATCAGGCGATGTGTGTCCATAGTCATCCATAGTTCTTGTAAAAATTCCCAGTTCTGTACTGAGATTGAACCCTGTGCCTTCTAAGGCAAATACAGTAGCCTCTCATCGATGGCGTTTAAAAAAAAATAATTACAAATTTGACACTACCCATTCAAAATATGTGGTAGGAAATATTGCCTACTCGGTCTCCAACCAAATAAAATAATTGTTACACTTTCATAGTGAATTATTTAATAGCTGTCCAAGATATGTTCTATAGACTACACTTGTTACTAGTACCTTCTCATCATCATGTGCCGTGCTGACTGGCATGGGCGGTCATGTTTCTACACATCTTGTGATCTCCAGTCATGTTTACCAATTACTCTACTGACATCTGCTTGCCATCATCATGGCCTTATGACATGTCATAGGCATTCATGCTTCTTCATACTTTTCTGCCCTTAGTGCTCTAGATCATTCTCTTAATGATATATCGCCATGCCACTGTCTTTGACCATCCATCATGTGCTATGCCGGTAAGCGTGGGCGGTCATGTTCTGCCATCTCACTCGATCACCAGAGTCGTGGATCAGCTCCGTGTTTCTGTCTCGACCATGCCACAAGGCCAAGCCATCCAGGTACTTGCTTCTAGGTCTTCCCCTTGGTCTGTTCCCCTCGATCTTACCAGTTGTCACCAAATTCTCCAATCCATTTCTTCTCATAACATGCCCAATAAATTTTGACTGTCTACGTCTAATTTCTCTAATCAATTTACGATCTTCATTTGTTTCTTGAAGGACTTGTTCATTGGTCTTTCTGGCTGTCCATGGTATTCTTTGCATTTTCCTCAGAAACCACATTTCTACAGCCATCAGATGTTTTTCAGCCTGACTGCTCATTGTCCACGCTTCACATCCATATAAAAGTACAGGTTCAATGTAGCATCTCAACACTCTTTTTCTTGTTTCAATTGACATCTTTTTATTGGTCAATATGTTTTTCATCTTGCTAAAGGCTAGTTTTGCCATGGCGATTCTTGTTCTAATCTCTTCAAGGCATCTCCCATCAGATGTTATTACTGTTCCGCTCACTTGTTGAAGAATATTCCCATTTACTTGTATATTACATTGTGGTATTTCGTCCTTCCTAGTGATGACCATAATCTGTGTCTTTTTACAATTTAATTCTAACCCTAGTCCGTTGGTGGTCTTTGACCATCCAGCATAATTTACCTTGGCCTACCTCTGTCTCTTCTACTGCTGATTTGACAAGTCATCACAATATTTTTCACTTCCTCTCGTCACACATATGGCTAAAGCACCTTTCCATTGTCTTCCTCTATCTCTCTTTCTACACATTTTTGTGCTTTGTTTATTTGTCCTTTATCCTCCATTGCTAAGCCATCTTATCTTGTGCTATCTCCTGCAAATCCCTTCATGTCCTCCTCATATCTCTGTCTTTAATTCTCTTCTCCAGGTGTCTTTATGTCTCTCATAATTTCGTTTGTCTTGTGGTTTTCAGACAGAGGACTGTCTAGTTATAATATCATCAGGTTTTCTCGGTGTGTGTCCTGCACAGCGCTAGCATCTTTTCCTCACTTCTTCACAAATCTTTCTAGTTGTCACCATGTGTTCCAGTTTTTCTCTTCTCATAATATGCTCAAAAAATGAAAATGACAGCTGTTTCTTGGTGATGTTTGTATTAAGTTGCCTTTGTATTTTAGTGTCTTTTAAATCATTAAAATTACTCATTTTGTGTGTCCAGGGAATTTTCAACATTCTTCTATAAAGCCAGATCTATTAAAGAATTTTGTTTGGTTTCTTTTGCTAATTGTCTAGGATTCATAACCATATGTTAAACTGGTCCTGTGTAATATGCAAGAATTCTTGTTCTAACTGGCAAGGATTTATTGCATAAGATACCCATAATTTTATAAAGCACGGTTTTTGCTTGTCCTATTCAGTTCTTTATCTTTGTGATGCATCTTCCATCTGATGTTATCCATGTGCATAGATTCTTGAATTTCAGTACTTATACCAAATTAATACCACTGACAATGATTATACATACAGGTATGATTCGTTTCTTTGATATTACTATTATACGGAATGTGGCCAAACTTTAAGAATTCAATGTTTTATTACTTTAAAATGTCTTCTTTGTTCTATTATATTTTTCAAAACTTGTTTGATTGTTAGTTTTTCAGTCCAGCTGGTTCTTATTATTTTCTGGTAACCACTACATGTTTTTTATCATGTTTAGACATTGTCCGTATTTTACAACCACATAATGTTACAGGTCAGATGTGTATGTATATAGAATTCTTTTCCATACTCTTTAATGTTAAGTTTTTATTTGGTGCTTTTCTCCAAATGCTCACCCTGCCATAACAATTCTAATATTAATTTCTGTCTCAATTCAAGCATTGTCCATTACAGTTTGGCCTAGATATGAAGATTCATTAACGTTATGCTCGTATATTTTGTCCTGTAGTACTTGAGTGGTATAATAATTCCTGTTTTCAAATGCCAGCATTTTATAATCAATCAATCAATCATGTGCCATGCCGGAAAGCGTGGGCGGTCATGACTCGCCATTTCACTCGATCACCAGTGTCGTGGATCAGCTCAGTGTTCCTGTCTCGTCCATGCCATGTGGCCAAGCCATCCAGGTATTTTCCTCTCGGTCTTCCTCTTGGTCTGTTCCCCTCGATCTTGCCAGTTGTCACTAAGTTCTCCAACCCATTTCTTCTCATAACATGTCCAAAAAATTTTGACTGTCTACGTCTAATTTCTCTAATCAGTCTACGATGTTCATTTGTCTCCTGTAGTACTTGGTACAAATGGCACCAATACTAAAGAACAAACATGTATCAATAACTACTAAGAAAGCACTTTACAACACAATCTTCCTACCAACTCTCTGCTACCAATGCCAAACCTGGACAATGACAGAAAAAGAGAAAAGAAAAATCACAACAACAGAAATGAGGTTTCTGAGAAGAATACTCAACGTATCAAGAAGAGATAAGATCAGAAATGAAGAAATCAGGACTAAAGTAGGGGTTAAAGCTGCTCTAGATTTTATTAGAAAGCAGCAAGTCAAATGGTTTGGCCATGCAAGTAGGCTACCAGTCAACAGCATGCCACAACAAGCAATGATGTACAGACCAGATGGAAACAGAGGAAGAGGCCGACCACGTAAACGTTGGACTGAGGGAATAACAGAATCCATGGGAATGTCGATATACGAAGCCCATAACCGGGCACTCTCACGAAGTTTATACTTCACCTCGACACCGCAAGGTACAAGAGGAACATGATGAGATGAGATGAGTACTTGGTCATTGGTTTTTCTGTCTGTCCATGGTATTCTTTGCATTTTCCTCAGAAACCACATTTCTGCAGCCATCAGATGTTTTTCAGCTTGACTGCTCATTGTCCAAGTTTCACATCCATACAAAAGAACAGGCTCTATGTATCCCCTCAACACTCTTTTTCTCGTTTCAATTGACATCTTCTTATTGGTCAGAATGTTTTTCATCTTGCTAAAGGCTACTTTCGTCATGGCGATTCTTCTTCTAATCTCTTCAAGGCATCTCCCATCAGATGTTATAACTGTTCCAAGATAATTGTACCGATTCACTTGTTGAAGAATATTTCCATTTACTCGTATATTACATTGTGGCACTTCTTCCTTCCTACTGACGACCATAACCTGAGTCTTTTTACAATTTAATTCTAACCCCAGTTGCTCACTGTGTACAACAACCGCATCTACTAATTGTTGCAGATCCTGCGCATTGTCTGCAATTAATACTGTATCATCTGCATATCTAATGTTATTGATGTTTCATCCTCCAATGCTGATTCCATTTATATCCTCTACATTTCTGAAAATATTTTCACTGTACAGGGAAAAAAGATCTGGAGACATCACACATCCCTGCCTAACACCTCTCTTAATTGGCTGATACTGTCCCACTTCATTATCAATCCTTATTGCAGCTTGTTGTTTCCAATATATGTTTTTTATAAGTCTAATGTCTTTCCCATCAATTTGTAGATCTGCAAGCATATCCACCATGCTGACATGTCTAACGCTATCAAAAGCCTTTGTATAGTCAATAAAGCAAAGATGTATATCCTTGTTTACTTCTATAGCACGTTCAATAACTGTTCGCAGCATATACACAGCATTTACTGTACCCTTTCCTTCTACAAAACCGCATTGTTCTTCCCCTATTTCAGGTTGTATCTTCTTCCTCATTCTTTGCATGATAATTCTTAGCAAAATCTTTGTGATGTGACTCATTATACTAATTGTTCTATGTTGATTACATTCCAAGGTTCCTGATTTCTTTGGGATTGCAATAAATATACAGTTACATAATTCAGGAGGTATATCTCCAGTATCATATAATGTGTTCAGCAGTCTGGTGACTTGATCTATTCCAAATTCTTCTAAAGCTTTAATCATTTCTGTTGTGATGTTATCTGCACCGGGGGCCTTGCCAGCTTTCATATGCTTAAGAACATTTCGAACCTCCATCTCCAAAATTGGCGGTCCTTCATTATTAAATCTAATATCATACTGTTCGTCTCTGTTATCATCATAAAGGTGTTTCACATAATCTGTCCATACCTGTAGAATCTGGTCTTTTTCTATTATGATTTTGCCATCTTCAGTTTTTAGACACCCCGTTGATGTACTTGTTCTTTTATTAGTAAGTTCCTGAATTCTTTTGTGCACTAATTTGGTATTTTGACTGTTGTGTTGGCTTTCAATTTCTAAGCACTTTTCCTCAAGCCATGCTTCTTTTGCCTTCTTACATAATGTTCTGACTTGTCTGTGAATTTCTTCATATTTGACCGAATTATGTTTGTTGAGTCTTCTTGTTTCCATGAGGTGTAAAATTTCTTCAGTCATCCATTTCTTACGACCCACCTTCTTTAATTTTGGAATAGTTGTTTCTGCAGCCACATTGATTGAATTCTTCAACGTTTCCCATTGATCATCCACATCCTGGAATAGGATCTCTAGATCAGACAAAATTTCGAATCTGTTCTGTACTTCTATGTTGAATTTGTTTTGTATTTCCTTGTCATTACTCAATGTACACAAATCATATTTAGTGCTTCCTGTTATATACTTGACTTTCTTCAACTTTATCCTCAATGTTCCTATAAAATGTAGTACATTTTATAAACTATGGTTTTATTTGTGAATCCTCTGGAGACTGTTGTTAATTCTAAAATTTGATGCACTAGAGTTCAGATTGCCAAGCCCTGAAAGGGACTCGCATCTATCGGAGTGAGTTTGGTGTAGAGACTTTCCTCCCAACCCGATACCAGAGTACTTTTTCTTGGAGATCTTGTTGCACAGCTTTGCTTCCCCTCTCCAAGTTCAGAAACCAGCGGAAGTGGTGTGCAAGTCCAGTGCTGGAACTTCACATCTGTGTAGGGCAAATTAGGATGTAACTAGGTCATGATTCGGGAGTCTCCATGGCGAAGTGGTTCCTCCACCTGCCTCTTGCTCTGAAGGTTGTGGGTTCGATTCTGGGCCACGTCGTTTGGTTCATAAGTGCAATTTTCAAAGAGACTCCTGGGGGTCATTGTTGGAGCTTTGAAGTTTGTATGACACTTTTGGCAGGACACCCTGTGGAAGGAGGCCGAGCCATATGAGATGCAGTGGAGTCTATCCTTTTGCCTTTTAAAACCTTGTTAGGTCATGATTTAGCACAGCACATCTGGACTGGCTGGGATTAGGTCTATGTTGGTAATGTTTCTTCCATGGGTTTTAGCTGTTTCATCTCCAGCCCTGTGCCCACAGGGATGAATCAACTGTAGATTATATCAGAAGTCTTAAAGTCAGGTCTTAGTCAGATGTAACTGAGCTACTGTATGACGGTAGTACCTGCTTCCTGTTACCACTGAATGTTGGGGGGCGCTCACTAAACCTGACACCCCATATTGTACCAATGGATTCGGGCGGAGAAGTGCAATTGGGAGAGCACAAAGCCTATTCTGGTGTGAGGAAATGCAGCCTAAAGACTAAATATCATGGTAGGGCAGACCAGGCTCGAAGCCTTGGTCAGCAACTGGTCCGACAGGCGGACAGCTTTGTTGATCCGGCAGCTTCTGCAACTTATCTTGCTCCAGACATATTGGTGTTGTCTTTCCTCTGGGGTGAACTAGGCAGGTCGAGAGAGGGATCATGTTGCGTGGAAAACACATGGTCTCTTAAATTCAGCCCAAGCTTTATGCTATGGAGAGGTATAATGCCTTTATTGAAGCACAATGTAACACACAGTCTGTCAATACGGCAAGGTGTCGATCATAACCAAAGTCCATTTGACAGCTTAATTAGAACACACAAATGCTGGGTATTGAGATCTGCAGGTATTACATGATCACAGAAAAACAATAAGGAAATGACACATGACATTTATGAGGCACATCAAGAGAAGAGGTGGAATAGAGAAATTAACTTCATAGAGAAAATACTAGGCAAGATAGGCAGAGGAAGGCAGAGAAAGATATATGTGGAAAGTGTAAACTACTGGGCAATAAGTAATATAAGCAACACCAACTTCATCGAGGTATCATAGAAGGTTGGAGAGTCATGACTGCCTCTGCAGGTCGACAAGGCCGAATGGAAAGGTAGCGGGTTCAACCCCTCCACCAGTCAGGTGGACTAAAATGTTGACATCTTGTCCGTGATTTAGGGACATGAATTACAAGTACTTCAGAAGTCTGAGTGGGTTCGCCATATGATGAAGGACACTGGTAATATGGAAAACTGGCTCACACGCAAACAATGAAACATCATTCCAGTGCACTCCTCAGTAGTGGTAACTACTAGAAGTAATAACTCAAGTATGGACTGTGGGCAAATGCAAAAAATTAAAAAAAAATGATTGCCTCTAGACCAGACTCCATAAGAAGAAGAAGAAAAAAAAGAAGGTTATCTCTCCACCAGGTGGATCACGCCACTTTTGTAAACAACAATTGTTGTTAAGCATAGAGGTATGGAGAACCTAAGCTTGCATTATAAGGCTATATGTATCGCCGTGGCTGCGTCATATCCGTGTTTGCTTAGAGTAAGTAGCCTTCACATTGCCTATCCATTGTTTTGTTGGTCTTCAAAGTTCTATATACAGATCATTTGTGGCTGTATGACCTTATCGACAGTTGATCAAGCTTAATTCTCTTATAATGTTCAGACCACTTTATTTGTTATCAATTGATGCATTGTGCATTATTAATTCTGTCACCGCAGAAGTCGGATGTGCCGGCCTAACAGAGCAAGAAAGCAGCTTTGCTGTAAATAGGCACAATGCAATCACGTCCAAAAAAACAAAAAAACAACCCAGGATGAACGCAGAAGAAGAAGAAGAAGACAAATTCTGTCATGAAATTGCTGCCAAAGGAGAAGATGGTGGACATTTTTACATCATGACATGGAAGAAGAAGAAGAACATCCCTGTCAACACCAGCATTTTACTGCTGTTGTTGATGTCTTGGCAAGTTTTACGTTCAGTAGTTTGACATTGCTTTCTGAAGGACCAGCTCCCATACAAACATGTTAAAACCCCAAACCCCAGCGCGACACGGTCTGCTGCCAAATCGGTTGCCGCCACGTTGTGAATGCGTGGTAAGTGGCTCACGAATTGTGTTCGCAAGCCTTTAGGCCACAGAGACCAGCGCCAAGATGGTGGTCTAGGTTTAATTCCAAGCAGAAACAGGGTTATTTTTTTTTCTGACCAATATGGCTCTGGGATTGACCCAGCCTAATAAAAATGGGTGCCTGAAATTTAAAAAAAAAATTATCTGGAAAGAAAACGTTGAGGAAGAAACTTGTCACCTCACGTCCTTATATGTGATAGTCTAGAATATGTGCAGGCTTAATAATTCACATCTCATTGGCAATATCCGCTGTGGAACTAACTTTACAGTAAACACAGTTATAAAATTACGGAGCAGAGTCATACTGTAAATTATATAGTGTATATTGCCAAATGACTGTAATCTATTCATGTATCTGTCAAATGAATATTTATCCATTGGTGTGTCAATCCATCCATTAATTATGCATGTGTGTGTGTGTGTGTGAGAGAGAGAGAGAGAGAGAGAGAGAGAGAGAGAGAGAGAGAGAGAGAGAGAGAGAGAGAGAGAGAGAGAGAGAGAGAGAGAGAGTTTAACATTTTTTCAAATGTATTGTGAATCATCAGTTTGAATTATGTAGTATCCTATCCATCTTCCTAGGGACTTTCTTGATCTTGTTAATATTGTTTATTGTATGTTCTTTGTGTCATGTGTGTGTGTGTGTATTAAAATATAATGAACTAAAATGGTGTGTTTGTAGAATACCCAGATAAATCCAACTATTCACATTGCAACTGGAAAGCACTGCAGCAACTATTGTTCTGAAGCCAGAGCAGTATTAGCTTCAACCAAAGAACTCGTGCAATTAGAAAATGTAGATCCAGTAGTAATGGTTTTTGTCCGTCAAGAATAATGATGACCATTCATTTCATCCAGTGGGGCTGAAAGTTTGGAGCCATGAGTTCTAAGATGGCTGATAAGACCTATTTAGGCTCAAAATGTTCTTTGACAATGTGGGCAAAGAATGCTTGACGTTCCAGGAGGAGGATCTCCTGCAGTGGTTTTTTTTTTTTTTTGCGTCAAGCCTTTTTTTTCCACAGCTCTTGCAGTACTGTTTGCTTCACAAATGACTGCACCCTTATGTAATGATGTACGCCACAAATTTTGGTCTTTGGCAGCAGTCTCCCAAGTGTTATGATGAATTCCAAAAGCTTTTAATGAGATCTTTAGAGTGTCATTAAAGCGTTTACCACACTGCAGCTCTCCAGTAGTAATACTCACTCGTCCGTGTGTTACCGTGGCATGCCGTTACCGTGCATATTGTAAGAGATGATTAAGTAGGGTTGGTGAGAGACTGGCTACCTCATTCTATTAAAAAAAAAAAAAAACTTTAGATGCAAAATCCAGCAGTCATGAACAAGTCTACAAAGGACATGGCGTGAGTTTATTGAGGTCTTCTGCTCCATTGGGGGATGAATGGCAGAAGTCATACTTACTAACACACTTTGTTTAAACATTTAAATCAAACAAGCACCCAGAACTGCAAGATCCACTGTGCCAAATATGTCACCAATAGTGGGGATTCAGTTCTGGATTCGGATATGCAACCAACTAAAATATATGATCAGTTTGATTTTCTGTATTGTTGTCTGTTGATACCCACATTGATTTATATATTCTGTTATATGGAAAACATTTTCGCCTATGATGTTGATTCATTGCACACACAAAATTGGTGAATAATTCACCACATTTGTTAATTACCCCAGTATTTGTTTCACCATGATCTCTTCATAGGCCACATTATCTGGTACTGTCTTGGCATTCAAGGCTCACATGATAATTTTGGTATTGCCATTTCTTTGTTACCAACAGTACTTTGAAGTTTACCATAACATTCCTCCCTAACTGATTCATCCTTATAATCTGTTGCTGCATCATGTTTACTTTCTGTTTTATCATTCTAATTGTTGGTGTTATTATTCTAGAACTCACAGCTTCCCACTCAATTAGTGCTTTCTCTGCTCTGTAGAAAGCATTAGGACCACACCTTGACTGTAAGTGTGACATTTTTCCTCTTTGAGGCCTGAGAACAGTACTGTTTTTTACCTGTATTTAGAAGCTTATTGTATGCTCTGTTTTATCTTGTTTTGCATAATCCCAAAATGATGATCTTATAATATTTAATTTCTTCTACCACTTTTGCCATCATTCCCAATTCTGGAGATTTTTCTAGATGAGAGGAGGTAAGTCGGCGATCCAGACACCTTGCCGCCCATTCCGCTTCATGTAATAAGTCTTCTAGAAGATTCTGCTTTTATCTTGATTAGCTGAATTTTTCTTCTTTCCTTATCTGTATATGTATTCATGTTTGGCTGAATTTCGCAGTTAAAGCCTATGTTTGTTAGTTAGTCGACAGGTCATCCTCTTTGCACATCGAACCATTCAGTCCATAAGTGCTCGGATCCCCTCCTCAGTAAATCCTGCAGTGCGTAGCGGCTCACGACACCAGTTCTGTGTTGGTTTATTAATCTTCTTTGGCTTCCTGCATAGTGTACTTGCCTGGCCATACCTCTTAAACTTGCTGTTCTCGCAAAAGTCTTTCTTCTCTTAGAGCATTCAGTATATCAGCCTGGTCCATGGCTTGTCCGCCCTCCACAGTAGCCTTATCTGCAGGCCTGTCAGCCTGCCCATTTCCTTGTACACCCGCATGCCCTGACACGAAAATGAAACTAATCTTTGCGAGCTGTGACCACCCCAGAGACACCAACCACTGTCTTCGAATCCAACCCATTAAAGTCTATAGGATGGGGCAGCCAGTCTCATGCCAACCCTCCTTAGTCATCTCCTATGACATGCATGAGAGTTTATAGTGTTACTATGATTTGCTTCCCTTAAGGGCCCTGATAACACACTGGCATCTGTATATGCTGGTTATCATTTGAATATTTTCCTTAGCTGTGTTCCATTAGCTTCCGTTCCCCAACATGGAGGATAGGTGGTTGAGCTGTTAAGGCCTCTGGAGTGATTATGCTTGTGGCTATGGTTTGCTTACGCAATTTCTTCATGTTGGACTGGTAGTGCATGGTTCCGTCACCCTGCTAGTGAGTTGAATGCGTGAAACGACACTGTGAGCTGTGAATTTCATGTGGAATCTTTTTACATCCGTCCATGGTTGTTTGTAGCATGAACTGCATGTTCAAAACAATAGCGGCCAGCCGGTTGTTCAACTAAATGGATTGCCTTATGCAGTAATGTGTGGCTGCTGGTTTTCTAGTGACTGCCACTTCCATCGACGATGAACTGTATTTTTCGTGGCAGACTTTTGTCTTGGCATTCTGACAGCAGCATTTTGCATAGTATACCTGTGCAGGTTGTTGGTTTGTCGAGACTCCTGTCTGTTCCACTTTTTACATGGAACAGTGAGGAGCATTTTGTGTGATATTCACTGGCACAGGAATGGAGCATAATGGGGCGACCCTTTGCCATGAAGTTGGAACCACAACTAACTAACTTAGCTGTGTATTTGCCATAGAAGCTTGACTGTTGTGTGTCATGATGAATACTTATAATGCGTAAGAGTATGGTAATATTCAGCAGCCAGCTGAACTGTGAATATTTGGAACAATTATTGTTTAGTGATTAGTGAGGATCATTCTCATGGTTATTAGTGAGGATCATGGTGATTAGTGGGGATCATCCTCATTACACTCCAGACGGTCCATATTTGGTCAGGTCTCCTCCTTAACATCTCCATCAGTGTATATTTACAGATCTCCAGGTCATTGATGGTTAATCAGATGTCTCATGCTCTTAACAAAATGTTCATGTCTGGCAGCTCCTCACTTCTCTCCCATCTCCTTCACTGTGGACAAGGAAGTTGCCCTTAAAGTCATATGTTCGTCCAGTGTCTCTTGTGGCATTAATGATGTCTGGCCCAACCATTGCTTTTTCCACCTGGATCACCATCATGTTCGCCAACCGATCGGCTCGCTCGTTGCCTTTCATGCCTGAGTGCCCCGGTACATAGATGAAAGTTAGCTTATCTCATTGAGATGTACTCTGTATGCTGAGCCACTCATGTCATATGAGGCCAGTTTGGGCCTTCTTTAGCATGATTATAGAGTTTATAAAGTTCAAACGCCTTCCTTTATACAGTTTAAACACCTTGCCTTATAAAGTTTGCCGGTCGCCGTGGCTAAGGTCTTGCGAACGCGGTTTGTGAGCCCTTATACCCGGGTTCGAAACACAGCAGTGCTGGATTTTCGAAAAAGGTACAGGTGCCGGTCGTTCAGAAAGCAATGGCAAACTACTGAACGTAAAATTTTCCCAGGATTCACGAACAGCAAACATGCTGGGGTTGACTGCTACATCCTGTGAAGGACATAAACTAATTTTTTTTTTTTTTAAAGTTTAATTAAACACTTCCTTTATAAAGTTTAAAACTCTCCTTTATAAAGTTTAAACACAGCAATGCTGTGAACCTGAAACTAGCTAGCTTTTCTTAGAGACATTAACATTGAGGTCTGGGTGTGATCATGGAAAAAGAAGAATAAGAAAAAATGCCTGTTTGTGTAAAATATTTCCAACTGTATTAGTGGTGATTCCTATTTGTTTGTAATTAGCACTTCTACACTTGCTTGATACACTAGTGATAACCTTTTTGTATTCTGTGTCTGCAGGTTGGGGAAAGAATAAGAGTCATTTTAGACTGTGAAGATAACACGTTAGCATTTGAAAAAAATTACGAATTTCTTGGTAAGTTCATTTACTAATGAAGTATTTTGGAAAGTCCCTTTGTACCTCACAGCATGCTGCGTCAAAAGCTAGCGAAAACATGACTGCAACATAATTTATTTTCGTTGTCAGTCACAGATTGTGCATTTCATTTAATAGTGTGTTTGTAGTTTTACTGATTTTGAGCAGTCCTAAGTATGTGTGCGCACACATGCATGTGAGTCGGTGAGTGGGTGTACTTTTATTGATCACAATTTTACCATCCTTCTAAAGTATATGTGTGTGGATGTGTACCCGCAGTTCGCACTGAAACTACAGGTCCGTTCTCTGTGTGACGCCTTTGGCAGGCCTCTCTGAGGGGAAAGACTGAGCCACATGGGATAAAATCTGGTGCAATTAATTCGAGCCTCTTATCTCTTTTTTTTTTATGTTGCACATCCCTTACAGGACGTTGCAGTCAACACCAGCATTTTTCAGCTGCTGTTGATGTACTAGGCAAGCTTTATGTTCAGTAGTTTGCCATTGCTTTCTGAACAACCAGCTCACCTATCCCCGTAAGTTGCCAGCGCAGCGTGAACCGCTACCGATTCTTGCAGCTGTTGTTTTCCCCACGTGGATATACAGGATTACGAACAATGTCGTTAACCGCTTGGCCAGGGAGGCCGGCCTTTAAAACCCGCTTTAAAAATAAATAGTATTGATAGTTGAAAACACAAAAAAATCTACAGCTGGTGGACATTGCAGTAAAAGAGAGTGCAAACAAGGGCTTAATTAAGTATCAAGAAAACAAAAACATCAGAAAAAAAAGATGACACCAAATTGTGACATAACCATAGAAGGGAAAAGGCTTAACCAAGTTAATCTGATCAGACCTATGGTCTTTCATAACATCAGACCAAAGCTGCTTGACAAAGATTAAAAGGAGAATAGGACTAGAAAAGCTGCATTAAAGAAAATGAATGTATCTGATGAAATGTAGATTCTGTTCTGCTGTAAATAACAAGTTCTTAGAAAAAGCTAGTGAAAATAAATACAGATATAAGGAGACAATGTTCTTTGGTCATATAATGAGAAGAAAAGCATTGGAAACAGCAGGTACTGACTGAGAGTAATAAAGCTGGACGGGCTGAGACGATGGCATGGAGAAATATCATCAACTTATTGATCGAGGAGAGTGAGGACTGAAATCTGTGGAGATGCATATAAGATTATGTCAGTTGGCAGGACATGTGATGATGATGATGATGATGATGGTGATACACTTTTTAAATGTGAATTTGCAAAAAATGTCTTTGCTGCCAATGAACAATTGTGGTAAAGTTTGTTCATTTTTGGTGAAACTGGTTTGACTATAATGTGATTTTTTTAAAATGTCATTGTTTCCAGTGAACAATTGGGCTGAAGTTCATTTATTTTTGTTGAAACTGGTTTGACTATAATGTGGTTTTATGTGTCATTGTTGCCAGTGAAAAGTTTTTCCCGAAGATCGTTCAGTTTTGTTGAAACTAGTTTGATAATCACTAACAGAGAGGTCAATAGAGAAACAGAGAGACATATATTTGTGCTTCATAGATTATACTAAGGCATTTGATAAAGTAAAACGTGATGAGCTGATTAAAATGTTGGAAGATATCAACATTGATGGGAAAGATTTAAGAATAATAAAGAATATATACTGGAACCAAGTAGCAGCAATTAAAATGGGAAATAAAGAGGGTAGTTACGAACAGATAAAACTAGGAGTACGACAGGGGTGTGTCTTGTCATCCGATCTCTTCTCCCTATATAGCAAAGTAATAATGAGAGAGATCAAAGAGAAGCCAGGAATACTAATCGGAGGATATAATATAAACAATATACGCTATGCAGATGACACAGTATTGGTGGCGGATAATGCAACAGACCTACAACAATTATTGGACATTGTAGTATCAGAGAGTGCACAGAAAGGACTCTCCTTGAATATCAAGAAAACAGTAACAATGGTGATATCAAAGAAAATGGGGACACTAAAATGTGACATAGAAATAGAAAGGGGAATTCTCAACCAAGTGGATAATTTTAAATACCTAGGGGCACTTATAACATCAGATGGAAGATGTACAACAGAGATTAAGATAAACACATAAAGCTAGGAGTATGACAGGGATGCGTCTTGTCACCAGATCTCTTCTCCCTATATAGCGAAGTAATAATGAGAGAGATCAAAGAGATGCCAGGAATACTAGTTGGAGGTTATAATATAAATAATATACGCTATGTAGATGACACAGTATTGGTGGCAGATAAATCAACAGACCTACAACAATTGTTGGACACTGTAGTAACAGAGAGTGCAAGGAAAGGACTCTCCTTGAATATCAAGAAAACAGTAATAATGGTGATATCAAAGAAAATGGTGACACCGAAATGTGACATAGAAATAGAAGGAAAAATTCTTAATCAAGTGGATAATTTTAGATACCTAGGGACATTTATAACATCAGATGGAAGATGTACAACAGAGATTAAGAGCAGAATAGGACAGGCAAAAGCCGCATTTCAGAAAATGAAGAGTATTTTATGCAATAAGTCGCTATCAATGAATGTAAGAAAGAGAGTGCTAAAATGCTATATGGAATGTAAATGAACAAATTAGGAAGAACTTAGAAGCAACAGAGATGTGGTTTTTAAGACGAATGTTGCGAATTCCTTGGACTGCCAGAGTAACTAACAACGATTGCCTGAAAGAGGCTAATGAAACTAGAACACTATATACAATAATAAGAAAGAGACAAACAGCTTTCTTTGGTCATGTGATGAGAAGAGAGGCATTGGAGAATATCGTGACAACTGGAAAGATCGAGGGGAAGAGAGGCAGAGGCAGACCAAGAGAAATGATGCTGGACGGATTGAGACGGTGGCATGGAGGACTATCATCAGTAGAGTTGATCCAGAACACCAAAGACCGAGATCTGTGGAGAGCCATGAACGCCTACGCCAGCCGGCACGGCACTTGATGATGATGAGTTTGATAATAATTGGTTTTATATGTCATTGTTGCCAGTGAACAATTTTTCCCGACATTCATTCATTTTTGTTGAAACTAGTTTGACAATAATTGGTTTTATTTCTTTGTTGCCAGTGAATAATTGGGCCAAACTTTGTTCATTTTTGTTGAAATTGGTTTGACAACAAACACTGTGGTTTTATATGTCATTGATAATTAGTTTTATTTTGTTGATTACTTAGTACAGTGGTTCTCAACCGCTTATGGTTGTCAGGATTGGCAAGGCAGCAACAACAATGAACATGTTAGCAAAAAGAGTCTGGGAGAACAGGAAGCTTACTGCCAAAACAAAAGTCCTCGTCTATCAAGCCTGTGTCCTTAGTACTCTTCTTTATGGCAGTGAAACCTGGACAACTTACTCACGCCAAGAGAAACGTTTAAACAGCTTTCATATGCGGTGTCTGCGAAGAATACTTGGTATTAAGTGGCAAGACAAAATCACAAATACTGAAGTATTGGAAAGATCAGGTTGTGTGACGGTGTATTCCATGCTCAGTCTTCGTAGACTTAGATGGATAGGACACGTTAGGAGGATGGATGATGGTAGAATACCAAAGGACATCTTTTTTGGTGAATTACAGACCGGTAGGAGATCTCAGGGTCGGCCTCTACTACGATACAAAGATGTGTGTAAGCGGGACATGATTGATACAGGCATTGATAATGCACATTGGGAGCACGTCACCGCTGAACGTGTTGCATGGAGGGCAACTATCAGAAACGGAATAAAGACAAAGGAGAAAATGATTGCAGATAAAGCACACACACAGCGTGAGAGACGTAAGATGGTGCAAAATGGTGGAAATGACCATGTTTTCACATGCACCTACTGTGGGCAAACATTTGCAGCAAGAATTGGCCTTACCAGCCACACTCGTCACCGCCATGGATCGTAGTTATTAAGCCTTTTTAAAGCACAATGTACCAAACTATCGTCTGTCAAGACGGCAAGGTTAAAGATCGCTTTAATACAAGAACTGATTACTTGATATTGTTTTTCCCTTCACACTTTACAGTTAAGTACGTCTCATCCTTCTAAAATTCATTTTATAAAGTCAGTAGACCCACAAATCATGTTTTATGTGGATGTCTAGACTTTTTTTAGTATGTGCTATTAAATTTACCTTACATTTTTACATAGGAAATATGAAAGGGGGGGAATGATGTTCTGAAAATACGGTAAAGTGGGGGAACGGGCCAAATTTTTGATAGGAAGGGGGGGGGGGGATGACATTCTGAAAATATGGTGAAGGGGGGCACGGGCCAAAAAAGGTTGAGAACCACTGACTTAGTAGATTCATTTTCTTAATATTTTTTCTTAAGTAGTGGATCGGACGCATAGACTCTTGAAATCGTCATGATGATCATAAAGTGTCGGCTCCGTTCGTTATGGACGCAGGTTTTAATCCCGCATACCCGCATTCGAAGCACAGCTGCAGGCGATTTGGCACTAGACCACTTTTTGTTGGTTTTTTACGAAATGGTATGGGTGTCAGTCATTCAGAAACCAATGGCAAACTATGGATGTAAACTTGCCAAGAGATCACAACAGCAAAACATGCTGGTGTTGACTGTGATGTCCTGTAAAGGATATGCAACTAAGTAAGATCATCAAGTGCCTTGCCAACTGGCGTGGGTAATCATGTTTCTCCACATCCTGTGAACTCCAAAAAATGTATCAATTAATGTAATATTTAAAGAAAAGTAAAGAACTGTTTCAGACGCCTTAAGAGAAGACCTTTTTTTTTCAATCATCAACCAACTGGCGCTCAACAGATGATGCGGTCAGTATCACGCCAGCACCCTTACCTCCCAAGACAATTTCTAGTGCCAATTGTAGGCTTGGTTGACTAGGAGCCAGCCCATGCCAATTTTTCAGTATTCAAATCCGCCATCAATTCATGTGTGGATGTGTTTACATGCCATGATGAAAGGTTGTCAAGAATCTCTAGATGTCTTCTTCTGTCTCTCTTTCCAGAAATTTTTGCTGTTGTTACAGGTTGTTTCCATTTTTCTCTTCTCATAATGTGGCCACTTCTTGAAAATGGACGAGTACAAAAAGACCTGGGTGCGAGTTGTGCAGATGAGACATCTCTGTGCAGTTGGATTTGACAAATATTATGGCACCCAATGAAGAAATTGAAAATGCCACACATTTTAAATAACTTGATTCCATACTCGGCAGCATTTTGATCTGCTGAAAAGAAGTCAGGCGTGGACTTGCCATAGCAATGCGATGTGGCATAACACCAGCAAACAAGTGAAAGTAAACTGTTTGAGAACGTGCATCTTTCCTGTGGCAGCATACTGATGTGAGTCATGGACCAGTTTGCAATCACTAAAGAAGAAAATCAGGGCTTTTGAGCTGAAATGTTACAGAAAAATTCTTAGAATATGGTGGAACAAGGAGAAGAAAAATACAAGATTTGATCACTGAAGAAAACTGGCTCTTAACGGTATCATGTCTCGGAAATTGAAACACTTCGGCCATATTAAACATCACAGTGGTTGGGAGAGAACAGAGATAGAAGGCGTGGTTCCTGGAAGAGGAGACAAGGGTTGACCAGTTAGCAGATGGACATTGTTGACACCTTTGCCATGAACATGCACCTGGCAGGAGAACTGGTGATTGATAGAGAATCTGTTTGGGTGATTGTGAGTGTCAGAGTCCTACTTGGACATACTTCTGGCTCGCATTTCAAGACAGAGGTGAAACAAATACACGTGTTCAAGAATGACACTTTCACGCATGGCACCAACAGTTTTAAACATTTTATTTACAACACAATACGCATGAGCAAACTCACAGAAGTTGCGCTCTTGGCAACTCGCAACTTGTACATCATCAGTATCACAGGGTAATTATCATTCATCAGAAATAATATAATATAGTAGCATAATATAGCTCTCACACTGTCTCAGCTCAAACACAACTCACTTCATAACTCAACCACGCCATCAATATTACAATCATATCTCAACGCTCACGAAACACTATCACTGCCCTATGTCTGTCCGTCTCGCTGTCCTGAACCCGTCTGACCAACACAGGTACGTTTGGCCAGTTCACGGCTGCTCACAGTTCGTGAGACCCGTGCGGTGTGGTGTGGTGCGGTGATCACGGGCCTTCACCTGCTTGAAACTAGGCTCGCACTCTGCGACCCGGCTACAGGATGTCAGGCTATCTGACCTGTTCTCCTGTCTCACTGTCATACAGGGTATTGGGTCCCTGACAGTAAGTCTCTTTGTTTGTTCAATATAGGCTAGTGGGATTCAACTCAAATAAGATCAGGGGATAACAGAATGCACGACTACGATTTGTTGCCATCAAAGTTACACTGGCCGACTCTGTGGCGAAGGAGTTACGGATGCAGTTTATAATCCCGAATGCCGCATTTGAAGCACATCTGTGGGCCATTTGGCAGCAACAGTCTTGCATTGGTTTTGTTTTTACGAAATGGTATGGATGCCAGTCATTCAGAAAACAGTGGCAAACTACTGAACATAAACTTGTCAAGAGATCACAAACAGCAAACAAAAATTGCTGGGGGTGATTGTGACATCCTGTAAAAGAATATGCAACTAATTTCTTCTCTTTAAACACAATTTGAAATGTTTGTTTCATGTCTTTCTGTCATTCTTTTTTAGGAGTAGCATTCCGAGGCTTGCCAAATACACAGCTGTATCCAGCAGTTTCGGCAGTTTATGGCAACACAGAAGTTTCCATGGTGTATTTAGGACCACCTTTAGATGGTTGACATAACGTCCCAGGTTAAAGTATCTGTGTCTGTGAACTTGTATATTATTTCTAGTTGGCTGCCTGAAGAGATTGCATAAACTGTGGCGAGAACTGGATACACATGACTTATGGAGTTAGCATTTTTTTTTTCTATTCCTTATTTTGTAAGCTGGATTTTGGTTTGAGACTAACTGAGATAGCCTTCACACAAACTGATGATGAAATCTTTTGTAATGTGATACACATGTTTATAGATGGTCAATGCGTGCGGAGGTACGTAACATACTGCATACAAGCTCATTGTTTAAGATACTGATTCATTAGCTCATTTTTCATTTTCTAAGTTAGCATTCATATATTTATCATGTATCTGAAAACACATTCTATATTTATTAAGATATATATATATATATATATATATATATATATATATATATATATATATATATATATATATATATATATATATATATATATATATATTCTTCCTCACACACCTTCAGACATATATTTATGCACATCATAGCATTGAAAAATATATTTTAAAAAAGACATGAAACAATTATTGTCATTTCTTTTCTGTGACAATCTTGAAGTCTTTACATCATTTTCTGATGATTAATTTTTGGGCTGGTCTGTTTTATATTTTCTTTGTTCTTGTTCTTTTCACTTTAGACCACAAGTAGAACCGCACTAGAATTGCCATATTGTTTGTGTAATTATGTGCTTGTCTATGTGTGTATACATACATGCATTTTCAAGTACATACAAGGCATTGTAAACAGAACAATGGTACTTTAGTTAAATATAATTTAGGTTACTGAACATCTTAAAATATACAGCTTACACCAAATGAAAGTAAAACTGTTGAAGTTTAGCTGTCTGTCTGTCCCAAACACTAACACACAATGTGATTGGCTAGTCTTCATGTAACCAATCATTTTATGTGCGATTTAGATTTAACCAGAGTATACTAAAGAAGAGAGTATTGAAGTGCTTTATAGAACCTGTTTTGCTGTATGGCAGTGAATCATAGGACGTCTCATGTCATCTCATCTTGTTCCTCTTGTACCTTGCGGTGTCAACGTGAAGTATAAACAGCAGGAGAGTGCCCGTTTATGGGCTACATGTATCAAGGTTTCCTTGGACTCTGCTATTCCCTCTGTCCATCGTTTACATGGTCGGCCTCCTCTTCTGCTTCCATTTGGTCTGTACATCATTGCTTCTTGTGGTATACTGTTAGTTGGTAACGTAGTTACATGGCCAAGCCATTTGACTTGTTGCCTTCTAACAAAATCTAGCGCTGCTTTAACTACTTTAGTCCTGATTTCTTCATTTCTGATTTTCTCTCTTCTTGATACATTAAGTATTCTTCTCTGGAATCTCATATCTGTTGTGATTTTTTCTTTTCTCTTTTTCTGTCATTGTCCAGGTTTGGCATTGCTACCATTGAGTTAGTAGGAAGATTGTGTTGTAGAGTGCTTTTATAGGATGTAAATGAACAAATTAAGAACTTGGAAGCAACGGAGATGTGGTTCCTGAGCCAAATGGTGTGAATATCTTAGACTGCCAGAGTAACTAACAGCGGTTGCCTGGACGAGGTTAATGAAGGCAGAACAATATACATAGATATAAGAAAGAAATAAACAACATTCTTCAGTCATGTAATGAGAAAAGAGGCATTGGAAAACATGATGACTGGAAAAATCAATGGGGAAAAAAGGCAGAGGCTGACCAAGAGAAATGATGCTGGATGGGTACTGGTTATACTCTTAACATAACTTGCATCTTGTAAGAGATGACTACAGAGGGTTAACACGAGACAGGCTACCACAACCCATTGAAAACTAGCTACAAAATCCAGCCGATCGTGAACAAGTCAACAAATTGCTTGATGTGCGTTGGTAAGGGCCTATGCTTCATTTGAAGATAGAAGACAGGAGGAGATTACAGTCACGTAGTGTTTGACTCTCATGTACACATGTAAACAACTGTACAGTTCTAGTTCTACCAGTTCTAGCTGAAACCTTTTGACCATAATGTTAATTGGTTGCGCTATTTAGCAGCTGAAATTAAAAACATTAATTTTATCATCAAGTAACCACGGAAACTTAATCAGTTAACCTATTGCCTGGTGCAAACCCAAACCATACATTTTTAAGTTAAGAAGTACCAAAATTATTTACCTTCAAAATACTTATATTTTTGAAACATTCTATTCTCTATATATTCATACACAATGAGAATATGTTTTTGTTTTCTTTTGTGGTCGCTCGCTTTGAATTCAAGCATAGTCCATGCACATGCAACTATTTCTAGTGCACTGGACTGATTTTTGCATGCGGATTAGCTTTTCCTGTTACCAGTGTCCCTCGCCATCAGATGAATCCACTCCGACTTCAGAGGTGCTTTGTAATTTATGCCCCCACGTCAAGAACGAGAAGTCAGTATTTTAATCCAACTGACCAGTGTCGAGGTTGAACCAGCTACCTCGGCATCAGCACACTGGATGTTTAAGAATGAGCTCTCTTATCCATTCAGCCATGCGGACCTAAACAGAAAATAAGAGGGTGAGTCAATAAGTAAGTCACACAGTTCTGTGGGATGGCAGGTAAATGTAGTTGGTAGTGTCTACAGGTGTCATTAGGTGACAGCAGCATCAAACTTTATATTCCCGTTCGCCAGGTGGCGCTAGGTGTCTCATGCGCTTGTGCAGCGCATAAACAAAATGGCGACTGTACTTGCGGAGTGTACAACCAAAGAGCAATGTGCGTTGTGCATTTTTTGTGGGCAAAAGGAAGGTGGGAAGTTCTGGAACATCCACCTTACAGCCCCGACTTAGCCCCTTGCATTTTCCACCTTTTTGGTCCACTGAAAACCCACCTTGGCGGGAGACATTTTGCGAATGACGCCGAAGTTGAATGTGAAGTGAAAACATGGTTTAGAATACAGTGCATGCAGTTCTATGCAGCTGGTTTGGGAAGACTGATAAAACGATGGGATAAGTGCATCAATGTTGGTGGAAATTATGTTGAGAAATAAAGGGACAATGTTTGTATAAAAATCAACTGGTTTCAAGTTGATATCATATTTAGTTACTTTTCTACAGCCATTTATGACTTACTTATTGACTTCCCCTCGTATGTACACTTAATGACAACATCCCTCATAGGTTCACCATATTTTTAACCATGATTCTTGGGTATGTGTTTCTATGAAGTATCGGGTTATTTCTGTTTTTTTAAGTAAACAGAAACAATTTCATTCTAGAGTAACTGGAGGCTGTCTAACTCTTCATATGCTCATCTGAATAAAAGAAAACTGCACAAAAACCTCTAAAGTAGGTTCCAACATCTGAAGACGACATTTAAGATCATTCTGTTTGAAGATTGTGAAGTTTCTGAACAGATCACTCCTCCATTTGTGACAAACATTCTGGGGAAGATGATGTGGTGGTTTCACTGTACCTTCCACATTCACATGGGTGGATGTGGGGCCCCTGCCCTCTGACAGCAGTTTCTGCCCAGTAAGAACAAGTGAGTGCATAGGTGGTTCTGCGCAGGTGCAGAGGATCCACTTATTCCAGTGAGTACTTGGTCTCTTGAACTGCATTTGACACATATTTGTGCTTTTTGCATTGCCCCTCCCACAAGGTGATGCATTCGGGAGGTTGCCTTCAGCATACTTGCTGGCCTGATGGTCATATGTTCAAATCCTTGTCCAGGTAGATTTTTTAAAAATTTACCCTCCCTAATGACCCCCACATCCTTATTTTGTGTGTGTGGCTACTTAATGGAAAAAGTGACCCATAAGCCATCATTCGAAGATACTGGATTGATTGATAGATAGATATTGGAAAGTACAGGCAGGTGGTCTATGACATGCCATTTTAGCCTTTGTGTGCCATTCGGTCATGGAAAATATTATACGCCCATTATACGTGTTATGGCGTGCAGAGACAGATATTATACTTTTAAAAATGTATTTAATCTTGAATACAGAAAAAGGAAAGACATACATAAAACTGTAATATACTGCATTTGTTTCTGTCACAGTATTGCAAGCTGTGTGTGTATTTTGTTGTTTGTTTTACAAGAAGTGTTTTTTTTTTTTTTTGGTTCTTATATAGAAAATTGATGCTTAACATTATTGTACATGGTACATTGAATTATTTGTATGTCCACGTGTATATTGTTAATTTATCACTATTGGTTACATCAATACTGTGAAGGAATTAATCAAGAAGTTAGCAACTGTGTTTGCAGGAGTGAGGTTGATAGTAAAGATTTACAGGTAAACTCAAGGCAGATATTATCATAGGGGTGTGAAGTGTTAAGCCATCACAAATACTAAGTTATGGCATCGGAAGTAGGTTAAGCAGCTCACTTTGTCACAAACTTTCTTTCTCAGACAACTACAGAAATTATGTGGTGCCCATTTTACAAGGCTGGCCTTTACCCCCATAGTCACAGTTGTACTGGTAGGTATAAGTTCTGCCACTAATGGCAAGTTACTTCATCTTCATGTGCCTTGCCAGCAGGTGTATGCGTTCATGTCTCTCCACAGATCTCAGTCTTTGTTGTTCTGGGTCAACTCTGCTGATGATATTCCTCCATGCCATAGTCTCAGGTCCATCCAGCATAATTTCTCTCACGTCTACCTCTGTCCTCTTCCCGTAAATTTTTCCAATTGTCATGATGTTCTCCAGTGCCTCTCTTCTCATCACACGACCAAAGAAAGCTGTCTCTTTCTTATTGTTGTATATAATGATCTAGTTTGAATAGCCTCCCTCAGGCAATCATTATTAGTTACTCTAGCAGTCCAAGTAATTCATCTCAGGAACCACATCTCTGTTGCTTCCATGTTCTTCCTAATTTCTTCATTCACACTCCAAGATTCACTGCCATACAGCAAAATAGGTTATATATAGCATTTCCGTACTCTCTTTCTTACATTCATTGACACTGACTTATTGCATAAAATACTTGTCACACTCAGAAATGCAGCTTTTGCTTGCCATATTCTGTTCTTACTTATTAGCAATTTTTCTAGCGATATAATGTGCCAGTTTTTATCTTTAAACAGAAACTTTATTATCTCGGCTAGTCTTATAAAATCAAATATCCACCAAAATCAGGAAGTATGAAAATTAGGATGGAAAGATGCATTCTGAAATAGGATCTTGAATCGAATTTGTTGACTGAAAATCTGTGATATTAGCGCTCAAAAGATTTACTCTGTTCCTGACTACTTTGACAGACAGTTTGTCCTTAATGGTAGCTTCGAGTTCCCATGGAAACTGTCCAGTTTTATGCTGTATATTTTCAGTGATAGCCTGCGTCTGTCATGCCATTGTTAAGCAACATATTGCGACAACATATATTTTTTAGTGTAATTTAGCAGAGTTAACTTTCAGCTGGATAATTTACTGCAATTAATTTGTAGTAACAGTAAGTAAATACCCTTTACACGCCTTACGGCGTATTGGGTACATGGTGCTAGACTCATATTTTTACAGACCAATCGACACTCGTTGGGTGATCTGGTCAGTATCATGCCCGCCATCTTTACTTTGTAAGGCATTCTTCATACACTTATTAGGCTAGGTCGACCTGCGAGCTCAGGTCAAATTTTTAAAAAATCCAAATTCGCCTGGCTGCGGATTGAACACATGATCACTGGGTCGGCAGGCGATTGTCTCCACTACCAAAGTTCCTCGGTTGTAATATGGAATAACCTGTGTCTGTCATGCCAGTGGTAGCAACATTTTCTGACAGCGTATTGTATTTTTTCATTAGCTAGTGTAGTTTATCAGAATTCAACTTTCAGCTCGATAAGTTACTGCAGTAAATATGTAGGTTCATATACAATTGAAATATATTTTTTGCATTCCATAGCATGTTTAAATGAACAGTGTATACATTAGTAAACAGAGACAGTTAAACTGTTAACTTATAAACTACCAAATTTTATGCTGCTTGGAAAACAATTAAAGTCATAATCATTACAAAACAACGGATATTTTGAAAAATACAGCTGGATTTATATTTGCCACCGGTTGGAATTTGACGTAACCTACATCTGTCATGTCAGTGTCAAGCAACATGTTTTGACAAGGGTGTGTATTTTTCTAGTGTAATATAGCAGAGTTTAACTGTTAGCTGGATATGTTACTGCGGTAAATTGTAGGGTCATACAACATAATTTTATTGGTGCATTCCAGAGAATATTTTAATGAATAGTGTATACATTAGTGAGACAGTTAAACTGTTTAACTCATTAACTATCATGAGCCACAGACAGCTCCAGACTTTATGCAGTAAGGTAACGAATTAAATATAAGCCGTAAATCATTTCAAGAAAAAAATTTGTTGGAAATTGACAAATTACAGCTGACATTGTATTAACAACTATGGTTGAAAATGTAAAGTAATTAATGCAGCCATATTGTGCTTTTAATCAAGTAGTTAATGGCTTTAAAATGTGCAGTAATTTAGTACATAAACGTCTGTGCTTCTTCTATATTTTGTCCTGTGGATCATAAATCTTTAACCATTTCATGTCATGCTCTCTCATCCTTTTCTATCTGTTGTAGTTCATTCTATATAACTTTATTCTACATCCCGTATATCTTATCTCTATCTCTAGTTCTTCTATCCATGTGGTGTGGGTTGTTGCTGTTGTTGTCTCCCTATGTTTGCTTGCTTGCGTTGTGAACTCCAGCGCGAAGTCCTGTATGTCGGATGAAGATATCCTGTTGTCCAACATCAGTGTGATGTCATACAGGACCTAAGGTTTGTGTGAGTATCCGTTGTCCCATGTCTGGCTTATTGGTGTGCAGACTGGTGGTTCCTCGCCGTGCAGGCAGATACTCTCTGACTTCAGAGGATCACCCTGTGCATCTTTTACCTTGCAAGTTCTAGAGGAAGGACCTTTCAGTTATGCAATTAACTGGTTTTCTCAGTTTTTGTCCAATCCTGTCCCAGCTTCTTTTCTGTGCCTCTTTTCTTGACACCTCTTGATTCACTGGAATTGTTGAGTTCTCACCCTCACCTCCATGTTGTTGATTCCGTCACATTTTGCATCTTGACCAATCATAATTCTAGAAATAAATAGCCCCATAGTTTTTAAAAGGAATACAGTAAATCTGAAAACGATGAAAGTAGTAATAAACAGATATTAACAGTTGATAATGAAGAAGAAACATGACTGGCACCTTGCCATCGTGATAGACAATAGTTTGTAAAATGGAGTTTTACCTCTTCATAGCGCAAAGCCTGGGCTGAATTTAGAGACCATGTGTTGCCCGTGCAGCATGATCCCTCTCTAGGCCTGCCTAGTTTACTCCAGAGGAAAGGTAACACCTATATGTCTGAAAGAAGACAAACAGAAACATACATTTGTGTAAAATAAAGGTGCTATATGTGTGTTGTTTTTAAAAAAAATAGACTGAACAATTTGAATGTGCTGTAATTGAAAACTGATAAACATCTGTCAATGGTGGATGTTTTTGTTTTTAAGAAAAGAGATATAAGATGGTGGAGCTGGAACTTAGTTATTCTAAACAGAACATAAGCTTTTGTAATAATATTGCTAGTTATTATTGTGATTATTATGTTATTGCCATTACCTCTGTAATATTGTTAGACAATATTCGGGCCTGTGCTACAGAATATCGCAGCGCGGGTCCGTGTTGGACATGACAGATTGCTGTTTGAGCTGTACCCCTGTTGTAGCACATTTGCTAATGTTTTGGAATAGAACATGCTGATCTAATTGGCTTACCTCACTGTATATACTTCAGATTTCTGATGCCTGAGAGCACATGACGTTTGTGACATTTGCAAGTCTTAGGTTGATCTTTGTGTAACCTTTATGTTGTCGCTTGATTTTTGTATCTGGTTTGGTTGGTGAATCCTTTAGAAGACTGAGTTTCAGGTCCGATGTGTTGGCATTCAGATCGTTAGCCCTCTGAAAAGGTCTTGCAACTATTGGAGGGAGAATTTTGTAAAGAATTGTATTCTGACCCTGTAACTATCGGAGTGAGATTGGTGTAAAGAATTGTATTCCGATCCTGTAACTATCGGAGTGAGATTGGTGTAAAGAATTGTATTCTGACCCTGTAACTATTGGAGTGAGATTGGTGTAAAGAATTGTATTCCGACCCTGTAACTATCGGAGTAAGATTGGTGTAAAGAATTGTATTCCGATCCTGTAACTATCGGAGTGAGATTGGTGTAAAGAATTAATTGTATTCCAACCCTGTAGCTATCGGCGTGAGATTGGTGTAAAGAATTGTATACCGACCCTGTAACTATTGGAGTGAGATTGGTGTGAAGAATTGTATTCCGAACCTGTAACTATCGGAGTGAGATTTAGGATATTAATTTGAAGGTGATTGTTGTCCAAAGAAGGTGACATAATTGGATTCCGACCCTGTACAAAAGTACTGCCGCCATGGAGATTGTGCTGGAGTGCTCTCCTGACCCACCGTCTGTGACTTAAAATCAGTCTTCAGAGTCTGCAGAGAGGTATATTAGAGTGGAGCTGGGTCGTGATTCAGCACTGCATGTGCAGATTGGTTGAGATCAGTCCTGGGTTGGTGAGGTTTTCTCCATGGGTTTCAGTATTGCATTGTCAACAACAAAGTCCGTCACAATGCCCAGAGGAAATGTTTCTGGTTGAAAAGGGGGCTATTTAATTGGGAGTCAGAGGTCGCTTAGTGTGACTAGGTCGGTTTTGGAACACTAGAAGTCAAGTGGTCAAATTGTTAGAGCAGATACTTTTGAGAAGTGAATTCACAAGTATTGCAGACAAAGGAAAGAAGTAGATATAAGATGACACAGTATAACAATAAAAGGGTGTAAATTGTTTGGCACTTATAAAATCAAAAGAGTAAAGAAGTAAAGTGGTTATTTTGAAATAATTATGTATCAGAAGACACACTAGACAATAAAATAAATCAAAAGATGCAGACTTGTAGAAGTGAAAGAAGTAGAGATCGAAGACACACTAAATATATCTATAGATCTGTTTTTCAGTTGTCTAGAGTGACCTCTAATTGCTACTCCTTTCCTTTGCTTCCGAGAACGCTAATCAGTACCTGTTAATTTATTTCTCATATTGTTTGTTTAGTCACAAGGGTTACCCAGCAACAGATAATTTTGATTTCTTGGCCGACACATTACCGTACATTTAAATAGAAAATCAATGTCGCAAGTGTGTGTTATCATTTCTTTTGACCATTTCCATGTCATTAAAAATATGTTGGCCCTGGTTTTTATTTTAAAAAAAACAACAATGGCTTAAATTTGTTACAGCACACAAAGAAATGGCAATACATGTGAATGCGTTTATTTGCTGTTTCAGTAGCCTCAAGGGTTTCTCCAGCAATTGATAGTTCAATGTTATAAACTCTTAAACATGAAGTACCACTGATAGCATATGCCGGGAGAGCTGTAGTTATGCACTTAATATGCCGGGAGAGCTGTAGTAATGCACTGATTAAGACAAGTCCCGCGTCCCTGGGTTCAAATCTTTCTCATGGCGGAGAGTATTTTACGTGCCCTCATGGCTTCCAGGCCAACCCAGACATTTAAAGGAGATCGTGTGATACTGGCCACATCACTCGTTGAGTGTCCATTGGCCTGAAGGTATGAGCCCAACACCATATCCCCGATGTGATATGTGGTACAGACCTGGGGTCTTTAACTTAACTTTAACTAGCATTTGCCAGGAATTTTTTGTTCAAGATGTAAAGCCGCTTGCCAGGCAGTAGAGACATGATGTACTGGTTAAGTGTTTCTATTGAACCTTCGATAGACAAATTCTTTAGCTTTCCAGGGCTGTGCCATCTGTTGTTATGGACCATTGCACTGCACATATGCCTGCTCCAGTTCAGTTACATATAATGTGAGGAAAACAAAAAGAAAGGCTGACTGAAGCCATGTAAGTTAATAAAGAACTTATTTTTTCTGTTCGTCTTTAAATAGATATGACGTACACAGCTTTTCTGAGCGCCATGGCTAAGTTAGAGTATAGTAGACGCATTATATGTAAAAGAAAATAATGTGCTTACAGGTATATTGGGCACAGTCAGAGGCACTGGAAGGCATAACCTGACAGCAATGCCTGTTGAAACTGGATGACTGGGCCATAGGCTTTGACTCTTTATGTTGATGGTGGGTTGATTGTGAATCCTCAGGAAAACTGGGTATTAACTCTTTTAAGTCTGATGCTTTTGGCATCCTTTTCACTTTACTGAGCTTAGAGAGGGAAAGGGTATGTCTACAACACAGTCTCTGTAGAGGTGGTACTTGGTGGAGGGGGGGGGGATCTCTACAGCTTTAGTTTGAAATAATGCAGAAGTGAGCAAGCTACGATAGCTCAGTGGTTAGTGCAGAGCGTTACCAATACTATAGTACAAATTCCATTCCCAATTGAGCAAGGATTTCCTTTCTGGTCTATTTGTTTTTTTTTAAAATGTTGCATATCCCTTAAAGGATGTTGCAGTCAACACCAGCATTTTTCAGCTGCTGTTGATGTGCTAGGCAAGTTTTACTTCAGTAGTTTGCCATTTGCTTTCTAAACGGCCGGCTCCCATACCAACACGTTATAACACAATGCGACACAGTCTGCTGCACAAATCGGTCACAGCTGCATTTTGAATGCCTGGTAAGCGGCTCACGAACCGCTTTCGCAAGCCTTTGGCTACGGAGACCGGCTTCTGGTCTATATATTTTAGGAATTGATCAAGCCACATCAAAGTGATACCAGTAATTTATTTAAGGAAGTGAAGGTTGCCATCCTGTTAATGACTACATCATCCCACATCAACTGTTTGGACAGTAAAATATAACTCTAACACTACATCTTTAGCATGCCTTAATTGTATGTAAATAAGATTGCTTGCTTGGGTATTTTTCAGGCAACCAAGTAGTGGTTTTAAAAAGTAAAATAGTAATATGCTCGGTTGGACTTTTCTTGGGGCAAAACAAACTGACAAAATAATTAACACTTGAATTTTACAGTAAACTGTTAACATTCATTTTGTTTTCCTTACTTTTTATTTTAAAGGAATCTTGTGTGCAGATAAAAGTGAAATTAGTTGAATGTAATCGCTACGGCAATTAAGTGAAAGTTATACAGAGTAAGATAAAAATAAAAGGGAATGTATACTATTTTCACTTCTGCTTGTAATATCAAATACTGCTTTAAAATGTTTGACTACTATTTAGGTCAGATCACGTGGCTTTGTAAAAGCTTTGGCATTTATATTTCATTATCAATATTTTTCTCGAAGTGCAGATTATTCTAGTGAAAGTTTGGCTGGCCTGTATTTTACAGTATAGTTAAGTCCTTGCGGTCCATATGACTACATTTTAAAGATAAAACCACATTCTATTTCTGTCCTGTACAAGAATAGATGTTTCGAGTCTTTGTCTTACAGTGAAAACTGCAGTCTTACATAGGCGTTTGGATTCAATTATTGTTCTCTTCATTATTAGACAGAAGTACGGCACTGAATTTGAACAACCTGTAACATAATCGTCTACATGGGTGGGAAGGTTGTGCTGCATACCCGCAGTTCATGGGCTTTCACGGTGTAAGTTGAAGGGAGAACTGTTAAGGAAGACCACGGAGCTTTTGCCGTGGCTTCAAGCAGTTTAACTTATGGATTAATAGTTTGATGTGCAGTGAGAATGATCTGTTGACTAACTAACTAAATAATTACGAGACAGTAGCTAACAAAAGGTTGTGCAGGTTTTTAAAACTGGTTTTTAAGGGTGCTAAAGAACAACAGAAAAAAGATATTTGGGAGTCATCGCGGTGGAAATGTGGTTTCTGAGGAAAATGCAAAGAATACCATAGATAGACATTAAAACCAATGACCAAGTCCTACAAGAAACAAACGAAAATCGTAAACTGATTAGAGAAACTAGACGTAGACAGTCAACATGTCATGAGAAGAAATAAACTGGAGAACTTGGTGACAACTGGCAAGAACAAGGGGAAGACAGAGAAGTTATAACCTGGATGGCTTGACCACGTGGTATGGTCGAAACAAGAACACTGAGCTGATCCACATCTCAGGTGATCGAGTGAAATGGCAAATCATGACCGCCCACGCTTATCGGCATGGTGCATGATGGATGGATGTACCTAAATGTGTCCAGAAGTTAGAGACTTATAACTCACACTTGGTACCTGCAAAAACAAAGTGCCTTAGTGGCTGCATTGCACTAGATCCATTCCCCATTACAAGTTATGTATTGTTTGTTGTTAAGGTGCTGGTTGTATAGCTTCACCGAAGCATCACATCATCTGTATGTCACTTGGGCCCATAAAGGAAGGAAACATTAATGCTGTAAGCTATCATCCATTGTTATAAGATGTGACTAAGGACTGACTACCTCCATCCATCCATCATCTGCCATGCCGATAAGTGTGGGCGGTCATGTTTTGCCATCTCACTCGATCACCAGAGTCGTGGATCAGCTCCGTGTTCCTGTCTCGACCATGCCATGCGGCCAAGCCACAAAGGTATTTACTTCTCGGTCTTCCCCTTGGTCTCTTCCCTTCGATCTTGCCAGTTGTCACCAAGTTCTCCTAAGTCATTTCTTCTCATAACATGCCCCAAAAAATGTCTACGTCTAATGACTCTAATCAGTTTACGATCTTCATTTGTTTCTTGAAGGACTTGTTTAATGGTTTTTCTGTCTGTCCATGGTATTTTTTGCATTTTCCTCAGAAACCACATTTCCACAGCCATCACATTTTTCAGCTTGACTGCTCATTGTCCACGCTTCACATCCATACAAAAGTACAGGTTCTATGTAGCACTTCAACACTCTTTTTGTCGTTTCAATTGATATCTTTTTATTGGTCAGTATGTTTTTCATCTTGCAAAAGGCTACATTCGCAATAGCAATTCTTGTTCTAATCTCTTCAAGGCATCTCCCATCAGATGTTATGACTGTTCCGAGATAACCGTATTGACTCACTTGCTGAAGAATATGCCCATTTACTTGTATATCACACTGCGGTATTTTTTTCTTCCCGTTGACGACCATAATCTCTGTCTTCTTACTATTCAGTTCTAACCCTAGTTGTTCACTGTGTGCAACAACTGCATTTACTCACTGTTGCGGATCCTGTTCATAACCTGCAGTGTTAAGTTGTCATCTTCACAGTGACTGTTGCTTGTAATGTTTAATTGTCATCTTCACACTGAAGGTTGTATGCAGTGTTCAGCTGCCTTCTTCACAGTGAATGTTTCTTGCATGATTCAGTTGTCACCTTCACAATAAAAGTTACCTGATGTGTTCAATTGTCATTTTCATAGTGTAGGTTGCTTGCAGTTGTTTTTGTGGTTACCTACTAGAGGAAAGCTGGCCTCCCTGGTCTAGGGATTAGTGACTTTCTCCGTAATCCCGTATATTTTCATGAGTAATGTAATGACGGCGAGAATTGGTAGCGGTTCTCTCCGCATCTGTAACTTACGGGGTATGTGAGCCGGTCGCTTAGAAAGCAATGGCAAACTACTGAGCGTAATCTTGTCAAGAAATCAACAATCAGCTGAAAGATGCTGATGTTGACAGCGATGTCCTGTAAAGGATTTTTTTTTCTTTCCATGTTTCCATCCTGTTTCAGGATATTGTGGTCAACATCAGCATCTTTCAGCTGTATGTTGATTCCTAGGCTAGATTATGCTCATCAGCACGCCATGGCTTTCTGGGCGACCGGCTTCCAATTCTTGTGCGCTCACGTCAACCACGAGAGTATTCGGGGTTACGGAGAAAGCTGCTAACCCTCGGTCAGGGAGACCGGCCCTGTAAAGGATATGCAAAAAATTTTTTACACTCGAGGAAAAGTTAGCCAATTATCCCTCCTTACATTCAAGCCTACATAAATGTGAAAGTCCTGATACTACACATATCAACAGCATGTTCCTGTTACAGGACTTTTTTTTCTTTTTCTTGTAGGGTTAACCCAGTTTTGTAAATTGATTTGGGGACAAAATGATGGCAACAAAGGGAAGTCACTACAACTTATAATTGGTAATTGGTTAACAGAAGGCATGTCGCTGCACTAAGGACACACTTGTAAATGCTCCATCTCCTGCTTCATATATCAAAGTGTCTGTATGCTAACTACCCTTGTCACACTGGTTGAATACACCTTATAATGCTGTGTTCTAATATAGGTATCTAACACTTCATACTCCTTTTATTTTACTAATGAATATGCAGCAAATGTATTCTTTCAGCATGACATAACTAATCATGTTTATTTCTTCCTTACTGAAAAGGAGGTTCATGGGTATGAAAAGAAACATCTTTCAGTATGATAAATGATGTTAATTTCTTCCTTACTGAGGGGGAGGGTTCATGGGTACAAACAATAACTTCTCTAGAGAGATAAACTTTTCTAGTGTGATAGACAAACTTCTCTAGTGTGATATTCTGATGGTTTTGGTCATTAGATAATCAGTATAAAACTGAATTGTAGTTATGTATGTTGAACTGAGTTGACGTGGCAGTCATTTTAATCAAATGTTTAATATTGCTGTAATTTTGTATCCGTGATCATTAATGCCATTTGTACTTGTTTTCTCCATTGCAATTATTCTACAGTAATTTGTGGCAAACTGTTTGTTGAAAATTGTGTGTTAATTTATGTATTCATTTCTGATGTTGATTGCTTCCTTATATTATTTTCCCCTTATCTAATTTAACATGCACTTTTCTTGTCCTGATTTAGCATGTACTGTTTTTCAATCTGTAAATTGTAATTGTATATAAATAAAAAATAAACTATTAATAATACAGATGTCAATATTGACTTCTCTGAGATGGGTTATTTTTATAAATGATCCCACTAATAAACATATACAAATGGTTGTTTGTTGTCGTTGATGTCACCTTTCCTGTTACAAAAAAAAATATACCAATGTTTATGTTGGTTGTTGTACATGTCATGTTTTCCCTGTAACTAAAACAGTACCAACAGTTATGTTAGTTGTTCATGTCACATTTCTATAGCATTATTATAGAAATGGTTAAGTTGGTTGTTGTTCATGTCATATTTCTATAACTTTATAATAGAAATGGTTATGTTAGTTGTTGTTCATGTCACATTTCTATAACGAAATAACAGAAATGGTTATGTTAGTTGTTCATGTCACGTTTTCTACAACAAATAATATTGGTTATGTTAGTTGTCGTTCATGTCATGTTTTCTATAACAAAATAATAGAAATGGTTATGTTGGTTGTCGTTCATGTCATGCTTTCACCAGGTCTGCCTTTTGCTGTTTCGGATGTATTTAAATGTCTGTGATGTTTGGGGGTTTGGAATATATGTATGGAGTTGTACTGTTTGAGGAAATGAGGAAGGTTTATATATCTTGGCTTGTTTCTTCTTCATAATCTGCTTCTTTCTCCTTCAAGTTCTCCTTTCTTTTTCTTCAACATCGTACAGACTTCTTCAACCTCCTCCTATCTTCTTCTTCCTCCCTCTCTTCTTCTTCTTCCTTCCTCTCTTCTTCTTCTTCTTCCTCCCTCTCTTCCTCTTCTTCACCCTTTTTCTCCTTTTCATCTTATTCCTCCATTGTTTCTTCTTCTTCTTCTTCTTCTTCTTCTTCTTCTTCTTCTTCTTCTTCTTCTTCTTCTTCTTCTTCTTCTTCTTCTTCTTCTTCTTCTTCTTCTTCTTCTTCTTCTTTCCATTATCCCTTGATGGGGCATAAGCCTTAAACTAACTCAGATCAAGCCTTTCTCTCTGTTACTTTTCTTTTAAAATTTTTGTCTTATCTTTAGAAAAAGCAAAAGATCTTTTGGGCTATCTTTTAAGGAACAGGTTGACTAACGTTGTCAGAGTGTCAAAATCAAACATGAAGATGAATGTCACCATCCCTACAAAAACACTCTTTCAGACAATCAAACATGATCATGAATGTCACCATCCCTACAAAAACACTCTTTCAGACAATCAAACATGATCATGAATGTCACCATCCCTACAAAAACAATCTTTCAGACAATCAAACATGATCGTGAATGTCACCATCCTTACAAAAACAATCTTTCAGACATGATCGTGAATGTCACCATCCCTACAGAAGCAATTTTTCAGACAATCAAACACGATCGTGAATGTTACCATCACTAGAAAAACAATCTTTCAGACTGAATCAAACATGATCATGAATGTCACCATCCCTGCAAAAACAATCTTTCAGACAAGCACACGTGATCGTGAATGTCACCATTCCTACAAAAGCAATCTTTCAGAAATGAAACAGAAAAACAAGTTACAGGAAAAATTTAAAAAGCACAACAGTGGAAAATATGTCTGTTTTTGCACACACACAAACGCGCGCGCGCGCACACACACATCATTTACAGGATGTCGCCGGCCGTCAACACCAACATTTTTGTTTTTGGCTGTTTGTGATTTCTCGGCAGGTTTATCTTGAGTAGTTTTTAATTGCTTTCTGAATACCATTACACGGGAATCATGCGCACGCAGTATGCGGGATTGCGAGTGGTATTCGTTAACCCTTCGTCACATGGCCCGCACGTCTCAAAGATAAAGACAATGGAAACCCAAAGGTGCTGACATGAATGGCCTAAACATGGAGACAGGCATGACCAAAATAGGGAACTAACTAAAACATTCATTGGATAAATCTGTTGCAAGAGAAGTCATCAACTTGAATAACGAAGACAAACAATAGATTGCACGATTTATTGCCTGGCATTACATAAGTCATCAACTGGCATTAACTGCCTACGGTACCTGGCGGTGTAGAACAGACGACAAGGGAGAACAAAAAGGGGGGGGGGGGTCTAGATCCTGAATAATTAAGGCCGCCTGGCTAGTGTAGTCGCCGCGAACTGTGCAGGTTTGGGTGTTCTTTTTCCCTCCGACAGAAAAAATACATCACCTTACCGTGGACACGAACCCAGGTCTCCCGAGTGGAACCCAGACGTTTTAACTACTCGACTACTCGGCTAGGCGCGCCTACGATAGTCATCAATGGAAGTGGCAAACAGCTGCCTTACTGGAAAGACTGTAGTGTAGTAAACACTCTAGCAAACTTATACAGCGAGGAAACACGTGAACATGCCTTAAATGCTGGTTGTTTTTTTTAAAATTCCCCTGGAAGTTTTACTGTTTACTCATAAGTCTGTGACTATGACATTCAGGCCAGGTGGTATGAGCCCTGAGATGGGATTGCATTAATCGGGGCAAGGTTGGTGTACAGACTTTCTTCCCAACCCTGTCTCACATTACCACATCTTCGGAAGCTGTTTTGTTTGCCGTCCCCAAGCTAAGAAACCAGCGGAGTGTGCAAGGCTGGGATTGGAACTAGACATCTGCAAAATGATGCAACCAACCCATGACCAAGCAGAGCTTATACTTATATAGGCTGGCAGAGACAAGGCCCAGGTTGGTCATGTTTCCTCCACGTGTTTTAGGTATTTGATTGTCAGCAGACTCAGGCTCAATGCACTAATTGATTGATTGATTTAGGAACCAGACATCACAGCTCTCGGGGCATTCCCATAGGCGCTCCGTCCCCATCCTCAGCAGACAGTGAAGAGTTCCAACACCAATAGTACCAGTAGCAATCTGATTATATGTCCATCTCTCCTTCCCTCTGAGCGTTGAACGTCGGCCAGATCCCCTCGTCACTCCTCTCTGTCTCATTCTTGCCAGACCATGGTGATCCATTTGCTCCTCCGAGGTGTACACGTGCTCCCACAAGGCCGCAACCACGTCTGCCTTGTCATGTATCAATACTCCACCAAGTTCTGCAGAGCCAGCCAATCTGTCCGCCTGTTCATTCCCCAGCACACCGGCATGCCCCGGAGAAAATATCCAGGCGATGCTTGTCACCCGTGACTTCCGAAGCGAAGCAAGCCACTCTGCCCGAAGCTTGCCTGTCCTCACCTTCCTCAGCATGCTTGTGTATCGCATTCTCCATCCAGCGGAAAGCTGCAATGACCGCCTCCACCTCCATTCTTAAGCTAGATGTTGTGGTATCAAATGCCAGGCTCTCCTGCGCCAAACGTCGACCATTAACTCAATGCATGACCGAAAGGAAAAGAGCGCTCGTTCTGAAACTTCCGGTGGGCTGATGGCGAGGTAGCAGGTTCATCGGTCAGTTGGACTAACATGTTGATTTATCGTCCTTGACTTGGGGGCGTAAATTACAAGTACCTCAGAAGTCTGATGGCGATGGACACCAGTGATAGGGAAAGCTAGTCCAAAAATCAGCCCAGCGTGGACTACGCTCGAATTCAAAGCAAGGAACGGGGAGAGAGAGGATACGCAGAGAGACTGCCTATGAGGTGAAAATAATCGAGGGAAAGTTGAAGCACCAGAACCTAGTTATCTCAGTGATTGTTTACAATAAATGAATTTAACGCTACCATAAACATAATTAGAGCAGTAAAACTTAAAACGCCGTCTTTTCGGTGTCATAAATCTAGGTCCCTGGCCGAAGGCAAGACCTTAATGATTTTTAGCCAGTCCTGGTATAAAAAAAAAAAAATCATAGGTCAGTGGCGTGGTATCTCTCTAGAAAGCAGGGAACGGATAAAACCAGTAAGCTCAGATTCAACCCTACGTTGTTGCTTATGCAAGATTATGGAGAGCATGGTAAGGGAATGCCAGACAGGGATATAATCAGATCACAACTGGTACCATCTGTATCGGGGCTATATGTTAGTTGTTGAAGATTAGGATGGAGCACGCGTGGAAATGTTCTGAGTACCGTGATGCCGATTCTGTAGTCAACTCCCCTGAACTCGTGGACACAGTTGTAAATTGCAAGTTACTTAACTGATTAAGCTCCATAAGATGATTAATCATCTTAAGCAACTTCCCGTACCTGCCTAGGCTTATCTATTTCCTGTGCAACCCCTTTAATCTACATATATAAAAGAGAATGTTTGTTTGTGTCTTTGTTTGTGTGTCCTTTATGCTTTCCCGAACGGTCCATCCGATTGACATGGAATTTTCTGCAGATGTTCTTCTCACTCCCGCGGAGCCAACTGGCATAGTTAGTTAGTTTAAAATCAACAATTTTTCCTCCAGCACGAAAGAAAATGGCACGAGCTTAAGAAAGAGATGAATAAATGTCCCGCCATCTTGCTGTAAGGGAACTCACTCTCTGATTAAACCAGAAATTAGTTATGAACAGTTGTTGTTCTCACTCGCGTGGATGCAACTGAAATAGTTAGTTAGTTTAAAATCAATTTTTAATTTTTGGGAACGGGAACGGGAGCAGGGGCCGAATATGAATTAAATAAGACGCTCCCCGCCAGGAGCTGGGCGAAGCCGGGCCGGGTCGTCTTTTTTGGGAACGGGAACGGGAGCAGGGGCCGAATATGAATTAACTAAGACGCTCCCCGCCAGGGACTGGGCGAAGCCGGGCCGGGTCGTCTAGTTTGATATATAATACTGTGGGAGAACAGATTGAGAACCAGTATGTGGAAAGGATGAGATTGCGGGGGACTGGCAGGGGTTCTGGTAGAATCTCAAAATTGAGACGGAAGACTCTAGAGAACGTTTAATCAGATAGCAGTGTGAACAATTAGTAGTGTGACTCTGGCTGGCTGGCTGTTGAACGTGGGGACGGGGCTCGTATGATGGGAATGTCCTGAATGCAGTGATGTTTATTGTTAGTCCTTAGCTCAACTCAACTAGTCTACACAGTCTGCTACCAAACCCACTTTTTGTTTGGCACTGAATCTGTTAAACTGAATAAAAGGCAATGCATGCAAGACAACTGAATTAAAATTGAAGTACCGCGGAGCAACTTTTCATACTCTGTTATAATCACTATGTAACGTGTTCCTTGCAAAACGTCACTATCATCATGACCTTCTCGACAGTTCGTCATTTCTCCCGCCTCATGCACCCTCGTGCTCAACGTGTTCTGTTCTTTCGTATTTTCAGTTTCCAATTCCAATTCTTGAGAAGAATGGCCCCGTTCTACCGTCGACTTATCGGTTTCATTATAGTCGGGGTTCTTATAGTCATTATAGTCTGGGCTCTTATAGTGTATCTCGTGCTTCTTCTTTCGTAAATTGAGATACATGTATCAGCTTCCTGTCATTTGTTATCATTGTGTTCGTTTCATCCTTGTGGTGTTTTTTTTTTTTTTACATGTCTGGACAGAGTCACACAATTGTTAAGGCCTGGTGTAATTGTGTACCCGCTCCGTCTTATGGTGTTGTTTCCTTTAGGGATGATTACCAGGCGTCACCCTTCCTCCAGACATCTCGTCTTGGTCTTGGTCTGTTTTCGTATCTTCTGAGTCTTCTTTCAGTTTCGATTCAATTCTACCATTATCCCTACCCCAGTTTAGTTTAGTTTTACCCCTACCCCGTTCAACCTTATGGAGCTTTAAAAAAAAGTTATAGTAAGGCCCATCACCGGCTCAGAATGATAGTCCCGTGATTGAATCAGCCGCAAAAGCAGCTGTCCACGGTTTTACCCTCACAGGCTTATTAATCCGAAGGTGATTGTTGTCCACATGGGGTAATGTGTGTTTGTGTTTGTTCATATATCCTTTACATGGCATTGCTGTCAATATCAGCATCTTTCAGCTGATTGTTGATTTCTTGGCAAGAATACGTTCAGTAGTTTGCCATTGCTTTCTGAGCAACCGGCTCACATACCCCTAAGTTACCGACGCGGTTAGAACAGCTACCAATTCTCGCGCACGTCACGTTACTCATGAGAGTATACGGGCTTACGGAGAAAGTCTATGGCTATAACTAATAATTCAGTTTCCTAGACGTGGTGCTATTTATAAGCTAATTTTCTTCGATGTTCAGCTCTTGTAGATCAATGGGTCTCAACCTTTTTTTGGCCCATGCCTCCCTTCACCATATGTTGAGAATGTCATTCCTCCCCTTTCGTATTTCCTCCCTATAAATTCCCCCCTCCCCCACCCTGCCCCTACATAGTATACATAAAAATGGAAGCTAACTTTAATAACACATACTAGAACATGTTTAGACGTCTACATAAAACGTGATTTGTGGGTCTACTTACGTTATAAGACGAATATCAGAAGGGCGAGGAGTACAGAACCGTAAAGTATGGAGGGAAAAACAATATCAAGTAATCGGTTCTTGTATTAACGCGATCTTGAAATAATCTTCATTCCCCCCTTGGAAACCCTAAAATTCCCCCCTATGGTGGAATTCCCCACCGGTTGAGAACCACTGTTGTAGATTGTCGAGTGTTCTTTCTTCTCCTTGATCCGCGATGCTCTTCTTAGACCTGCTATAGGGCATTGAACTAAACAACTCAAATCTTCTTAAAGGCTTTAAAAAACAAGAGGATCGACTTAATTGCACTGGATTATATCCCATATGGCCTAGTCTCTTTCCTCCAGGCGTTCTGCCGAAAACGTCACACAAACTACGATGAACTCAGTAGCTTCAGCGACTAATCCCCAGGATTGGCCATGGGAATCACATGGAAAAAAAGGGGGATTTTCTGAATAGTGTAGGGATGGGATGGGATGGGACGGGATGAGACAGGCATAAATTACCATTGGATGGGACAGAAAAACACGTCCCAAGCTTGGCCATGGGAATGTTATTCCCTTGGGAATCCCATGGGAAAGTCCCATGGGAAGGACTGGGATGAGACATGCATAAATTACTACGCAATGTAAATTATGTTCCATGGACAACTCTGCTAATCCCCCAGCAGTCTCGGAGTACATTGCATTCGTGAACTGAATGTCGTAGCCAGGAATCGAACCGACAACCTTCGGAGCTTTAGGCAGGCGGTGTACTCACAACGCCACGGAGATTCAGTCTTCTTCTTTAGTCATTGCGAAACATGATCTGTATCCAGGCGGAATATCGAGACTCTTGTATGAATACACGCGATTACATGAACCGATCTAGTGCCGAAGGATAATACATGGCCAAATGGTACCTCCCACTTGAACAGCATTACGATATATCGTCATACTAGGACCAATATGGCGGGCTCCCTAGCGAAGGATTTAAGGGCGCTGTTCGTAATTCCTTATATGCACGTAAGAAACACAGCTGCGCGAGATTCGGCAGCGGATCGCGTCGGGTTGGTTTCTTACGGAAAGGTATATGAGCCGGTCGTTCAGAAAGCAATGGCAAACTACTGAACGTAAAATGTGCCAAGACATCAACAGCAGCTGAAAATGCTGGTATTGACTGCAGTGTCCTGTAAATAGGATATGAAAAAAAGGGTCATGTTATTTGTTTTACTTCGTGTTATCTTCCAGTTTTAATGCTCAGTGAAAGGAATTTTTTTTTTCCCCTCGTGTCCATCCTGTTTCAGGATATTGCGGTCAACATCGGCATCTTTCAGCTGTATGTTGATTCCTAGGCTAGATTACGCTCATCAGCACACCACGACTTTTTGAGCGACAGGCTCCATATTCTCATAAGTCACTGGTGCGACTCGAACCGCTTCCAATTCTCGTGCACTCACGTCAACCACGAGAGTATTCGGGATTACGGAGAAAGCTGCTAACCCCTCGGCCAGGGAGCGGGCCAGTGAAAGGAAATATACAGTATAAATCTTGTTCATTTTATTGTGTACCATGTCTGGTCTAAACGTACCATTTGTTTGGTATTGAATCAGTTAACTAGGCCTGTCTACTAGCCAACACTCATAATTTAACTCAGAGGTGTTTCCAAGTCACCAGGGCCGGGTTATATACTGGCCAAGAACTATTGACGCGTCCTCTTCGAGCGTCCTGGGCAACAGGTCCCTTCGGGGTCCTGGCTAAAGTCAGTAGGATCGCCGATTCCTCCGAAGCCTGAGTGTCTGCCTGTACGGCGAGGAACCACCAGTCTGCACACCAATAAGCCAGACATGGGACAACGGATACTCACGCAAACCTCAGGTCCTGTGTGACATGACACTGATGTTGGACAACAGGATGCCTTCATCCGACATACAGGACTTCGCGTTGGAGCTCAAGCCAACGAACACAAGCAAGCAAGCAAGCAACTCATAGACTATACCATATACAGTGACAATATGTCTAATATAGTAGGAAAAGACCGGTCTCCCTGGTCTAGGTGTTACACGACTTTCTCCGTAATCCCTTATACTCTCGTAAGTAACGTGACGTGCGCGAGAATTGGTAGCGGTTCTCTCCGCATTCGGTAACTTACGGGTATGTGAGCCGGTCGCGCAGAAAGCAATTACAAACTACAAAGCGTAATCTTGCCAAGAAATCAACGATCAGCTGAAAGATGCTGATGTTAACAGCGATGTCCTGTAAAGGATATGCGAACAAAAGTGAGAAAATATGTTGGTGTCACCAGAAGAGACAGAATGAAAAACAACAACAGAAGAACCACAGGAACGGTATCAAATAAGAACGCTCACCTATCTACAATAGTTAGACGCATATTATGTACCTGACGTTGCAGTCATCTCCATCATTTTTTTTTTTTTTTTTGGCTATTTGTGATGTCTTGGCAAGTTTACGTTCCATAGTTTGCCATTGCTTTCTGAACGACCGGCACTCATACCAATTTAAACCAAAGCAAGATGGGCTGCTGCCAAATCTCACGTAGCTGTGTTACGAACGTGGTATGCGGGATTACGAACTACGTCCGCAACCATTTAGCCACACAGTCGGCTCTATCTGCAATACATATCACAATTATACCCCAGGAGGGCTGAACAGAATATTGAAAACAAAGTAAAACAAATATTCACATCTTGAGTCACTGTGGGTGTGAAACATGCATATTGTGCTAATCCCATATACGAGGGTAAGTCAATAAGTAAGTCACAAATGGCTGTAGAAAAATAACTAACTATGGTAACAATTTGAAACCAGTTTATTTTTATACAGACATTGTCCCTTTATTTCTCAACATAATTTCCACCAACATTGATGCACTTATCCCATCGTTTTATCAGTCCTCCCAAACCGGCTACTTAGAACTTCGTGCTCTGTTTTATAAACCACATTTTCACTTCACATTCAACTTCGGCGTCATTCGCGAAATGTCTCCCGCCAAGGTGAGATTTCAGTGGACTTAGCCCCTAAGAGGGCGAGTCAATAAGTAAGTCACACAGTTCTGTGGGATGGCAGGTTAATGAAAACAAGGCACGCAATTCTATGCAGCCGGTTTGGGAGGACTGATAAAACAACGGGATAAGTACATCAATGTTGGTGGAAATTATGGTGAGAAATAAAGGGACAATGTATGTATAAAAATAAACTGGTTTTAATTTGTTATCATATTTAGTTATTTTTTTACAGCCATTTGTGACTTACTTATGATTAACTTACCCTCGTATTATAGAACAATCGACACCCCATGCGATCAATTTCACACATACTGCTTTTACTTCCCTTAACATTTTCTGGCACCCATGTTAGGCTGGGTCATACTTTGAGTTCATGTCAATCATGAACAAAAAAAAAAAAAAAAAAACCATATCGAGGGGGATTTGAACACATGGCCACTGGGCCAGTAAGCAAGCGGTGTGGCAACTGGGCTGCCTCGGCTCCTGAAGAAGAATGTAGACTGCCCTAAACTGATAGCAAAAAACTAGCATACTAAAGTTTGTTGCATGTCTTTTACGGGGCGTTGCATTAACCCCATGAATTTTTGGCTGTTTGTCATTTACCGGGCAAGTTAACGTTCAGTAGTTTGCCATTGCTTTCTGAATGACTGACGCTCGTACTATTGTTACACATCAATACAAGGTGGTCTGCTTCCAAATCATTTGCAGTTGAATTCGAATGCGGTATTGTGAACAGTGTTCGAACCCTTCGCCACAGATCCGTCAGTATACTTTTGTTTTGTTCGCATATCCTTTTGCAGGACATTGCTGTCAACATCAGCATCTTTCAGCTGATTGTGGATTTCTTGGCAAGATTACGCTCAGTAGTTCGCCATTGCTTTCTGAGCGGCCGGCTCACATACCTCGTAAGTATTGTGAACAGTGTTCGAACCCTTCGCCACAGATCCGTCAGTATACTTTTGTTTTGTTCGCATATCATTTTGCAGGACATTGCTGTCAACATCAGCATCTTTCAGCTGATTGTGGATTTCTTGGCAAGATTACGCTCAGTAGTTCGCCATTGCTTTCTGAGCGGCCGGCTCACATACCTCGTAAGTCACCAAGCGGCGAGAACCGCTACAAATTTTCGCGCAAGTTAGGTTCCTCACATGGATATACGGGGTTACGGAGAAAGTCTCTAAACACTAGGCCAGGGAGACCGGCGGCAGTATACTACTCAGAAAAAAATGGAATGTTAAATATTTAAAAACAAGCAAAAAAAAAAAAAAAACGTAAAATATATTATATCCTCTTGTACTCCTTCAGGGCCGTCTCCTTGGCCTAGGTATTAAAACTTGATTAAGCGCGATGCGTTACACTTCTCATACACAGCTCGGAATTCTGAGGTAAGTAAGTAGGAAATTTTTTTCCAATTTTCATTTTCTCATCAATGCTTTCATCTTTTTATTCTTCTCGTCCTGTCTTCACTTTTTAATGTAGTCACGGGAGATCTCCGTGACTATATGTTGTGTTTTGTGAATGTGTTTGTTTGCTGATGAAGGCTAATCGCCGCAACGTCCTGTACGTGTCGTAATTCTGTTATGTAAAGCTGCACTACTTTGTGTCATTATATATTCAAAACAATGTTTTCCCGTAGTGAATTTGAATAACGAAGACACAAACAATAGATTGCACGATTTATTGCCTGGCATATTTCGCTGCATCTCGTCAGGTACATACTGCAGAAATCACACAACTTACGTGAAATTAACTAGATAAATCCTTCAAGTTGAAATATACACAATTTCGCACAGTAATGTCGATTGTCTACCACGGTAATTTTAAGCTGACTAACATGTCTTTCTGTTTACACAATTCTGGCTTGCGTTGATAGATCATAATTGCTTCTGCAAATTTTAACAAGCGAGTATTTTGTGTTCTAAACAACACGCGAAATGCAGTGTCTCTGGACACAACGTGGCCACTGGCGACAATGTGCCTGCCGATTGAAGACGCCGGGAGCTTCCGGTGTGTCGGCTCCTCGCGGCTAGCATCTCCTGTGTGTTGTATCTTGTTGACCCATTGAGGTATGTGTTCTGACACCCGTTTGTTAAGCTGTCTCTCCGTTCGACCAATGTAAACGGCCTGGCATCTACATGTGAATTGGTAAATACAATTGTTTGTGGCGTACAGAGGAACAGGCTCTTTGACTGTTGGTGTAGGAATGGGTACGGTTTTACATCTAATGACTGGAGTTGCCGCACAGAATGTTCGACCTACTGCTGTAGTAAGCCGGTCTTGTAGACGTTGCATTACGTCATCCCCTCGAAAGGTTAGCTGGATGAATACCTTGAGTTTAGGGACTGTAGTTACGTCTGCTTTGGGTTTGGGCTGTTGGCAGTGGCGCTTTATAAATCCTGTGGAGTACCCATTCAGGTTTAAGACATTCTTCAGAGTTTCAAATTCCTCTGTCAGTGTGTCCTGGGTGCATATCTTTCTAGCACGGTCAAACAAGGTCCGTACTAAGCCCCGTTTGTACTGGACAGGTGTGAAGCTCTGAAAATTTAGGTATTGGCCAGTCCATGTTTCTTTGCGATACACCGATCTTTGAATTGTGCCGTCTTTTTTTTTTTTTTTTTCTTCTTTTTTTTCTTTTTGCTTTTTTTCTCTTTTTTCTTTAGGAGGCCAGTCAAAAAATGTTCTTCCCCACAGAGGGGATATTCTAATAATGTTGCTCTACGTCTCATTAGAATATCTAGGAACAGTAACGCTTCGTTGTGTTCGTGTTCCATAGATAGAGAGATGTTTTTATGCGTCTTGTTCATTGTGGCCTGAAACGATGTTGCTTGTAGCTCGTCTGTGGTGATAATTAAATTAGTATATCGTCCACATAACGCCGGTAAAAGGTCAAGTTGTTGATGTCTGAGGATCTCTTTTCTTCTAAGTGTGCCATGAAGATGTCCGCTAGAATAGGACCAAGAGTACTCCCCATGGCCACTCCGTCAATTTGGCGGTATGACTTAGTTAGAAAATTGAATTGGATGTTGGCGGTACATAGTAATAGTAGCCTCTCCAGAATAGGTGTTGGTATGCCTAATTTTAGTTGTTTGTCTTCAATGCGTTCCCTTATTATTTTCACTGTCTCCTCTAATGGAACGTTAGTGAATAGGGAGGCTATATCCATGGATGCCATGTGTTTGTTATTTATGTCCATAGTATCCAATAATTCCACCAGTTGGAATGTATCTCTGAGTATTTTTGGATCGAAGGACTGTCGTACTGGCTTTAACATTTCGGCCAGCCATCTCGCCATTCGGTGTTGTGCAGAGTTAACCATGGTCAGGATAGGTCTTAGCAAACTACTGAACTTGCCGTCTTGACAAAATACTCGCTTGTTAAAATTTGCAGAAGCAATTATGATCTATCAACGCAAGCCAGAATTGTGTAAACAGAAAGACATGTTAGTCAGCTTAAAATTACCGTGGTAGATAAGTGACATTACTGTGCGAAATTGTGTATATTTCAACTTGAAGGATTTATCTAGTTAATTTCACGTAAGTTGTGTGATTTCTGCAGTATGTACCTGACGAGATGCAGCGAAATATGCCAGGCAATAAATCGTGCAATCTATTGTTTGTGTCTTCGTTATTCAAATTCATAATATATTGTTTATACTTCTTGGCCACGCCGACCTCTACACTTCCGGCACCTACTATAAGTATCGAGTATAATATTCAAGTTATAGCCTTGACTCGATTACGTGGCGATGGTAGCATTACCAAGGAAGTATCGATTATGGAGGAAACACGGAAATGTAGATTCTCGATTACCAGATTAGAGTAGAGAACTTTCTGTGATCCAAATGGCAGCAGAAAGACGAACTAAAGGTGGTTCGAAGAGGAAAATTCCACCACCGTCACTGCAACAGATATTTAACCCACATTACTTTACCTGGCCCAGTACATTTTGGATGCTTTTCAATGTATTCGGCATTGGGCTTCTCGTAGTAAGTTTGTTATGTGATGTGTATGCATTTCACGGACTCTTTATGAATTTTGGTCAATATTTAAAAATTGGGTTTTTACTTATGAAATCATACCAGTTAGATAGAGCTTGACAAGACGAATCCAACGGTATCTCAACGAAGAGTGTACGTTAATTCTAAGAGGAGTTATGAATTTTTTGGTGACGTAATTTAATACCAGGAAGTGTAATCATGACCTAAGAGATAAGGGAGATTTTATCGCGGCCCTTAAATTGGAAGCTACACCCGTGTGTTGCCGGGGCCCATACGGGGGAGCAAAGAATAGTAACACTGTTGCCCACCATGCAGGTTGTAAGAGGCGACTAAGGAGGCATGGTTCCGTCGCCCTGCCACTGAGTGAGTGTGTGGCGTGACACTGTGAGTTTAATGTGGAGTGCTTTTGCATCTGTCCGCGGTTTTTTGCGTGAACTGCATATTCGGAATGATGATGGCCGGCTGTTGCTGGATTGACTGGTTTGCCTTTTCGGTTCATGAATGCATTTTTCAGGAGACTCATGGGAGTCGTTGCTGTAGCTACGGAGTTCGTGCTTTGTGCGGCGCTTTCGGTGGGCGCCCTGCAGAAAGAGACCGAGCCAAATGGGATAAAACCCCGGTCAATGAAGTCTTTTTGGTGACTGCTGTTTTCATCGACGATGAACTGTATTCTTCGTGGAGGACTTTTGTGTTGGCATTCTGGCGGCAGCATTATGCACAGTGTACCTTTGCGGGCTGTTGGCTTGCCGACACACCTGTCTATTCCATTGTTCACATGGGGCAGTGAAGAGCATTTTGTGATGTTCACTGGCACAGGAATGGAGCAATATGGGGATGACCCGTTGCCGTGAAGTACCACAATTCTTCCGGCTTTGTACCTTATTATTGCATAGGCCCGCAACTGACTCATTCCAATCTATCCTATCTTTTGCACCATCTCTTACAACTAATTCCATGTCATCCCGATATCTCTAGTTCTCTTCTCCATGTATTCTTAGGTTTCCCACTAATTCATTATTCTTCAGTCTCCCAGACTCTGCTAAATAGTTTGTCAAGTGATTCAGTTGATGGTGAAGCATTCGTTTAAAACCTGCCATGTTTTTGCCGGGACATTTAGTCTGTTACCACTGTTTTCTCAGTTTCTGTCAAAAGGGAGAGGTCACAAAGAGGTCACATGTGTATATGGAAGTCAAAGGGAAACCACCACATATACTTTTCAAAAATAAATTTATGAGCAGGCTTCACATCTAAAATGGCAGAATGTCATGTTCAGTAACTTAAAACAAAATAGTGAAGCACTTGAAACAAAGTAGTAAAGCTTTTAAAACAAAATTGTAAAGCACTCTAAACATAATAATGAAGCACTTAGAACAATCTAGTGAAGCACTTTTGTTTGCCGAGTTTTGATCAGTGTGTTAGTCTAAAAAGCAAACACATAACCAACAGTATGTTTTAAAAATATACTAATAAATAATGAAATTAACCAGAATATAATTTTAGATGTTAAGGCAGAATTGAAAGACTAGTAATTGAGCCTAATATTAGCGTTACATAGTGCAGCTGCAGAAGTGAGAATAATGTCCGATTTAATTTAATTTTCCTTTCAAATTTTCAGACAGCTACATTGTCCCCAGCACGTATACCAACATTCTTGGGACCTATTGCTAGATATGGAAATTTATGGGGACCACTTACCCAAATTTATGTATATACCTGTAAGTATATGCTTGTCTGTAATTATTAATGCATTTTGCCCATTATTGATGTGACACTTGTATCATTAATAAGAAAGTAAAATGATGAAAGGACCTTGTTTACACACCTTATTTGGACTATTCTCTCTCCCCCCCCCCCCCCCCCCCCCCCATTAATGTTGGGAAAAAAAATCCAAACAAAGTAGAGGACATTGAAGATACAACATCATTCGCATGATAAAAAGGGGTAAATATTGAGCTGAAGGAAAATATTCAGATCATTGGAACAGTGGAATGATTTGACCAGCGGACTTCAACTCCAGTCTTCAGATTGACTAACCTGTTGTGATGAGATACTCAGTGACTCAATGAGCTTGTTCAGGAAGATCAAGGTGAGCTGGGTTCGAAGACAGTGGGTGGAGTCTGAGAAGGTCAAGGCTGACAAAAATCAGCTTCATTTTTGTGGCAGGACATGCGAGTGTAAGAGGAAATGAACAATGTTATAGGCTTGCTAGCTGGGCTAATGTGAAAAGTGGATGAGCAATGGACCAGATGGATATAGTAAATGCCCTCAGAGAGGCAGGACAATTAAATGCATCAAGTGATGACTATGAATCTGCAACCTTAACCACACTGGAAGAACACCAAGTCTAAAGAGGTGAAGCCGGACGAGAGCACTATGCAGGGGACCAAAACAGAATAGTCAACCAAACAGAACTAGGATCCCCCGGGAAGGTTAACCCGGTCAACAAATGCCCACAGAAGTATGATGTGTCAGCCTAACGGCGCAAGAACGCAGCTCTGCTGTAAACAGGCACAACACAATCACGTCCGGAAAAAAAACTCCAGATGAACGCAGAAGAAGAAGAAGAAGAACTAGGGTCATCGACTGCTACACGCTGAGGGAGATACTGAGGAAGGGATCTGGGCACTTATTTACTGAATGGTTTGATATGCTGGGAGGATAATCTGATAACCAACCAACCAACCAATCAGCCAGCCAACCAACCAACCAACCATTCAGCCAGCCAACCAACCAACCAATCAGCCAGCCAAACTAATTAACTGTTGTGATGATATACATCATTTGTCATACATCACAGCTGGTCTGTATGACTACTATCAACAGTGTAGCAACATGGTTGCCAGGCTTGTTTAACAGACTGGCTGAAAAGCACATATCCACCTTTGAATATTCATGTTACAAAAGAGTATTGGAAATTCATTTGGTGAAAAGAGAACATACAGATGCACCCGGCAATACCTCTGTATTGAAGAAAATTGGTTATTAAAAGAAACAAACATTAAAAAATTGTTTTGAGCGTGTAAAAAGACTTGAAAGTCTAGAAAAGATAATTATGGAGGGAAATGTGCTTGGGGAACAGAAGAAGAGGACCACAATGTAGATTGATTAAGGATGTGACAGATAATTTATACATACCCGGGAAGGTTAACCCTGTCAACAAATGCCTGCAGAAGTCGGATGTGTCAGCCGATAGGCACTAGTATCGCAGCTCTGCTGTAAACAGGCACAATGCAATTACGTCCACATACAAAAACACTCTGGATGAGCACAGAAGAAGAAGAAGAATTTGTACATGACAGCAACAAAGGCAGGACACTTAGCTTATGATAGAGAGAAATTTTGACTGACATGGGGAAAAGTTCAGCATAAGGCAGACCACTATTTGATGATGAGTTTTCCTGTCTGTCTTCTATATCCCTGTGATAGTTGCGCTTGATAAGTAAGTAGACATGTTGTGTTGAGTGAGTGAGAGAGAGAATGCGTGAGAGAGAGAGAGAGAAAGAGAGAGAGAGAGTTAGAAGTTGTGTTTATGTAACTACATGTAAAACCGTGAAAATTCACTGGTCTTTTTCTCCACGCAGGTGTGCTTTTACACTCATAGTTCACATCACACAAGCAGCTTTTGCAGGAAAGGTCTGCCAGTAAGTTAGTATGTGGAGTGTTTTGGTTTGAAGTAAGATATTGTTGTGATCTGTATTTAAATGCCATTGCTGTGTAAACAAAAAGACATGATAGTCAGTTTCAAAGTACCATAGCAGAATGTTTAAATTACCGTGGGAATATATTCATTGTATATTTCAGTTTGGAGGATTCTTTGTTTTTGCCTTGTTATGTATTGACTTCTGCTATATGCATCTGATGAGATGCAATGAAATATACCAGGCATTAATTGTGCAACCTATTATTTGTGTCTTCATTATTCAAATTCATTGTAGGTAAACATTGATGTAAAGTAAGATAGCTAGACACTTAAAGTAGGGGTGGCTACTATTGAGTTGATATTAAAAAGCAAGCGAATGTAAATTGTGAGTAGGAAACTCAACAAACAAAATCAAACATTGCGACCAGACTTTTTCAAGGAGCAAAATAAAGGAAACAAAAATACGTAACAGGTGACTGAAATATCTCATTAATAATAATATGAGTAAATCAACAAACACAGAAAGTGAAATTGGTCAGCTTGACAAGATCACAATCACAAGTGAATGGATGTTGTGAAAACTTAGAACCCTGATACAGCTAGATTAAAAAGAAAATGCCCGGGAAGGTTAACCTGGTCAAAAAATGCCCGCAAAAGTCGGATGTGTCAGCCTAATGGTACAAGAACACAGCTCTGCTGTAAACAGGCACAACGCAATCACGTCCGAAGAAAACTCCAGATGACCACAGAAAAAGAAGAAGAAAAAGAAAACTACAAAAAACAACTTAATTGAGGCCCTTGAGGTGTTCGAATACTAGTGCACAAAAATAAAACTTGCCATGAGATCCGTAGGTCAGCTCTAACAGGAAGTGACATAGTGAGTAATGTTAAAAAAAAGTCCCGATCCTGTTTTGCGTCTGTGATGTACTAGGACCATCACATTTTGCTGGCCTCAATGCATAGAGGTATAGGTGGCCATTATTTTCCTCTTTTACTGGACGATGAATGCAGGTGTCGAACGCTTGTGCGACCATGCTCATGACATTGTCAGCGGGAATTGTCACAAGGCCTGCATATTTCACACCATAAAACAAATTATGTTGTGTTATTGCAATAGACCCCAGAATCTGATTTTGACAGACATATATGTTAGTAAGAGAGGGTCAACCAGAGAGATGAATGGAGACGGATTGTATCTGCAGCATAGAACCTCAATGGCTCGGAACGCTGAAGAAGAAGAAGATATAAGTTAGTGCTTATCTTCCCTAGCCTTCGATTTATCTCTTTTACCTGCAAAGCAGCAGGTCTTGTGTCTCACTTATTCTAATCCCTATGCATCAATCTGTCCAGTTTGGGAGACCCAGTCAGTTGCTACATGGCCTTTAGCACAATCTTGGTGTCATTGGAATTTGCAAGCTCCACTGCCATAGGAAACAGGAGAGAGAATACCCTTTTACAATTTAGTGAAATATTATTTTGTTGTACGTTTAAAATCACATACTGTGCAAACCACTTAAGGCGATCACAAATGTGGCGAGTTTCTGTTGAGAACAACAATATTGTATTGTCCGTTGTAAATATATGCTTGAAATCTTATAAGAGGAATTTCTGATATGAAGAACTATTTCTTTGGTCCAAGATGAGTTTGCCTTCTCAGGTCTGCACTGTACTATGTACTGTGTTCATAGCATTGCATTTGTTAAAATCCTTCTTCTTCTTCTGCTTCTTCGTTCATCGGGTTTTTTTTCCGGACGTGATTGCGTTGTGCCTGTTTACAGCAGAGCTGCGTTTCTTGCGCCGTTAGGCCGACACATCCGACTTCTGCGGGCATTTGTTGACCGGGTTAACCTTCCCGGTTTTAAAATCCTAAAAGTAAGTCTTGTGCATGTTCCTTTAGTTTGAAATGTTAGTCCACTGATGTTCTTAGGTAGGGGATTTTCTATGGTTAAGGCTAGTTAAGCTTGCACTCTGAAGGTCAGGGTTCATATTGGACTGTTGCTCAGACCATCAATTTTTCCAGAGACTCATGCTGTGTCATTGCTGGAGTTTGCAGAGTTTATGCTTTTTGCAATGCTCTCGAGCAGAGGCTTACTATTCTGCTGAAAGAGACTGAGCTAGGATGGGGTAAAAACACAGTGCTGAGAAGTTGATTCTCTCATCTTAACCTTTTAATTTTGTTCTCAGATAGTCATAATGCTTGTCCTTTTTCTCATATACAGGTTATTTGGCAGAATTGACAATTGTCAAACACAAATATATAGTTTTGCCGTGTTAAGCATTAAAGCTTAAATTCTTTTGCCTGCACAGAGTCATTAAATGGTATAGTTAAATGATAGTTATATATATTTTTACAGTGATCGAGGCATGACAACATCAACAACAATAAAATGGGTGCTCTCAACTTTACTATTTGGATTTTCATCATTGGTTCTCCGACTGCTTCCACAAAAGCCAGACATTAAAACAGCATAATGTTTGAAAATGTGATTGTTTGAAAATGTTCATCGTTGGTACTCTGACTGCTTTTACAAAACACCAGATTTTAAAACAGCATAGTTCTTTTAATGTGATTGTTTAAAAATGTTCATCATTGGTACTCTGATTCAGACTTTAAAACAGCATAATATTTTTTAACATGATTGTTTGAAAATTGTATATAGTTAATGTAAATAATAATGACCAGATATATTTTGTTAAAGAATTTGTTGGACATGAGATGATAATAAAATTTGTGTGAGTTTATTGCTTATCTGCAAGGCAGAAAACAAAAGTTACATGTTCTACAGTTTAATGTGATAATGTAATACACTATATGTTAGTTCATGTTTTAATAATTTACAGAATAAAAAGTGTGATAATTGTTAGTTACTATGACATTCCATCTAACATTCCACTTGATTTTAATGTGATGAAGCAAAGTAGCATTACTATAAGTTATTTTAAAGTGAGACAGTGAAAACAATCAAAAGTGTGACAATTGTGAATGATAAATAGTTGCTATAACATTCCATTTAACATGTTCGACTATTTCACTTCAATTTAGTGTGATGAAGCAAACTAGCATAAATGTAAGTCCATGCTCAAGTAATGCATTAGGAATGATGCCGTTTGTGACATCTATATGTGGTTAAATAGTTACTACAACATTCACTTTAACATAGTCTACAATTTAATGTCACATTAATGTGGTGAAAAGGTAGTATAATTTATTTTTGAGTTCGCTCGCTTTGATTTCAAGCGTAGTCGATACACATGATACTACTTCTAGTGTACTGGACTAATATTTGCGTGTGGATGAATGTTCTCCCTTTTCTGCCTGTTATCCCTTAGTGTAGCATAATCCCTCAACCAGCTGATACCAAGCCAACTTATACTTTGCTACCTCTTTCAACTTCTCATATTCTTCCTCTCTGTCTCTAATTCTTTTTTTCTGTGTGTTTTTAAGTCTCCCTCTGTTTAGTTGTCCCTGTGCATAATAGACAAGGGACTAATTATACTATTGTCAGGTGATAGGCTGGCAGGGAATGCACCTCTCGGTGGTAGATTACCTATGGACAAGGGAGAGGTTGCCAGGGTGCCTTGTAGGACCAAGGTGGAGAGTGTTGGAACAAACTGAGAGCCTGTATGTGGAGAGAATGATATGGCTGGGGATTGGCATGGGTTCTAGATGAATCTCAAAACTGAGATGGAAGATCAGAACTTTCAATCAGATGGCGGTTGGAACAATTAGCAGTATGATTCTTCGCTGACTTGAACGAGGGGATAGAGTGTGGGAATGTCCTGAGTTCAGTGATGTCAGTTCTTAGCTTAACTCAACGCAACTCAACTATTGTCAGGTTTTATCAATGTATGTCATACACAGTGCCAGCATCTTTTCCTCACCTCTTGATTCAATATTGTTTGTTTATATTTCTCTGTGAGCTCCGCATTGGTGATTCTGTCATACCATGTTATTCTTTCCGTTCTGTGTAAGCACCAATTATTGAACGTTTGTAGTTTATTAGTAATTCTTTTAGTCATTCTCAATGTTTTTGATCCATACAGTAGTACTGATGTAACATTAGAGTTAAAAGTTCTTAATTGAGTTCATGTTAGTTAATGTTAAAGTCACAAAATAAGAACAGACTGCAGCATGTTGCAAATTTTTTAAACCAGAAGTGTAGATGGTTGCTTGTGAATGCTCAGGAAGAGTTTTAATTCTTTAAGTCCGATGTATTGATATTCAGGTAATTTCAGCCATGAAAAGGGTTTGCCTCTATCAGAATTATGTTGGTTTAGAGACTTTTTGTTTTCTTGTGATATGTTAAAAATTTTGATTACGTTTAAAAAAAAAAACATTCTTGATTCAGCCGCATAGTTTTGCATTGTTAGCAGTTAATGTTAGTAAATGGGGTCTTTTCTGAAACAGTCAAACTGTCTGCCTCATGTTCAGATGGTAGTGGTTTCAGTTTTGGACTCCGTCATTCAATTGATGTGTGCAGTTTTATTGGGAGACCCAAGTGGGTTACTTCTGACGCTATAGGGTTCAGCGCTTTCAGCAGGGGCTAATCACTCTGCGGAGAGAGACCAAGCCATATCAGATAAAACCTGGTGCAATGAAGTTGATCCTCTTGTCTGTAACCTTTCATCACCTTTGACCTTTGGTAGTTAATAAGTTAATTTGTTGAAGCGATATTAACTCTAGTTCACATAAAAGTGACACTTTAAATTTGTATTTAACAAAAGCATATTAAAAATACCATGGGTCTCAGCTCATGGCACAGAGGACATCCTGCAGACCATGGTTCATGTTTACCTAGTCATTACGACTGATTATGTATGAGCGTCTGTTGTTCAGAAAGTAATGGCAGACTGCTGAACGTAAACTTACCTAGTATATCACAAATAGCCAAAACATGCTGGGATTGATTGTAATATCCTGTAAGGACGTGTAATTAACTTTATAATGTGTGTAGCTTTTAAAATTGTCAGGGATGATAATTTGTCTAGACAGGTTTTTCTCCATGCACCACTTCTAGAAATTAGTCATGAAAAAATGTAGCCAAAATTGTGCTGCTGAAATATAATAGCATCTAGCAGGGATCTTGACTGTCAGGTATATTCTCCTTATGTTTTTCTCATCTACTTGCTTTGAACTCCAGCTTAGTCCATGCTAGACTGATTTTTGTGAGTGTGCTAGATTTTCTCATTACCAGTATCCCTCGCCATCAGGAAAACCCTCTCCAATGTCAGAGGTACTTGTAATTTATGTTCCCAAATCAAGGATGAGAAGTCAACATTTTAGTCCAACTAACATGTAGGGATTGAACCCGCTACCTCGCCATCAGCACACCTTAAGTTTAAGAGCGAGCACTCTTATCTATTCAGTCATACTGAGCAATATTATCCTTTAAGAGAGAAGAAAACTTGATTAAGTTAATTGTTCTTCTAGTTGGGTGATCACCTTCGTCTGTGCACCAGTTCAAGCATGGATCAAAAGCTGTATGATGTGATTGAAGTTTTCACTGTTCCCCCACAGTTTGTCTTGTAAGTTCATTATTACACAACATATAAGAGCAATTAACTCTGTGTGTCTCAGACAGTTATCACGTATGTTGAGCAGTTTTCTGTTACATGACTGAAACTTGTTCCTTGAGCTTTGTTAACAAACATTCAGGATATTCAGTAACTAATGAATGTGTGATTAGAGTGATACAGAGTTAATAAACGACTAGTTCTACCATAATTTAAAATATATGTTGTTTAGTGTAAGGTAAAAGCAGCCCTGTGGAAAATACAGCTTAAAGGGTGTGAAGTGCCATACCTTCCCATATTCCAGGTAAGTAGTATGCTGAGATGTGTTGACCAGTTCCCTTCTTGTCGTTCCAGACAATTACCAGGCACTTCTTAGAATTGTCTGGTACCCAGTTCGTGAGGCTGAGTCAACCCTAGAGCCATACTTTTGTTGTTGTTGTTGTATATCCTGTTTACAGGACATCACTGTCAACACCAGAATTTTACTGCTGTTGTTGATGTCTTGGCAAGTTTAACGTTCAGTATTTTGCCATTTCTTTCTGAACAACTGGCTTCCATACCAACATGTTAAGACCCAGCAAGACATGGTCTGCTGCCAAATGGGTCGCAGCTGTGTTTCGAATGCAGGTAAGTAGGCTCAGAAATCCTGTCCGCAAGCCCTTAGCCACGGAGACCGGCAGAGCCATACTGGTCTGAACAAATAATCCTGGCAATATTGAAAATTGAACCCTGACAATTGACAAACACTAAAGAAGAAGGAGAACCCAGATAAATGACTTGGTAAACAAGTGCGCTAACCACAATGACATCTTGCATACTACAGAAAGAGTTATTTACTTGACTTCCATAACTTGTCACATGTGTCATTGATCAAGCCAGAAAATTACACATGACAGTACTTGTTATGTGAATAAAAATCAGCCGCGAGAATAGTGATGATATAACAGAACTTTTGTGTCTTCTTGACAACGAAGAAGTTGTGTTTTAATATTATTTTATAATTTTACGTTTTTTCTTTAGATCTTTTTGTGTTGTCCTGTCCCTGATGAAGATTTATATAATCGAAACATCATTTGTTGTGTCTTAGAATACTTATTTGTATTTTATTATTATATATATTTTGGATTGTGTCTTTTTTGGGGGGATTGTCACTCTGTGATTTATGTTCACCATTATGGAGTATGTTGTAAGGCTATGTACGCTTGTGTCCGTGTTGAGTATGTCTCATCTGTTTTTACAGGAAGCTACATATACCTAACAGTTAGTATTTCCTATAACTGATTGGTTTGACATAAAACAGGGAGTCTGACAGGGTTGCATTTTGTACTCGTATCTGTGTAACTTCTGTACTGAAAATGTCTGAAGAATGTTAGAGAAAATATTAACAAGGGTCAAGATTATTTTGTAGTTGAAGGAATGGAAATAAATGAACTTTGATATGCTGATAACACTATTACTTTCAGCATGGAAAATGGGAATTGAGAAACTGATAAAGTCATTGCAAAAGGGAAAAATAAAATGTATATCTCAGTGCCATTAAAAAAATTATATTTCAATGCCATATAAAAAAAATTATATTCCAGTGTCATAAAAAAAAAATTATTTTAGTGCCATAAAAAAAATTATATTTCAGTGCCATAAAAAAAAAATTATATTTCAGTGCCATAAAAAATAAAAAAATTATATTTCAGTGCCATTAAAAGAAAATTATATTTCAGTGCCATTAAAAGAAAATTACAATGGATACGAGAAATATGTATGAAGTCAACATGGTCGAATAGATAAGAGCATTTGCTCTTAAACTTCCGGTGTGCTGATGCTGAGGTAGTAGGTTCAACCCCTACACCGGCCAGCTGGACTAAAATGTTGACTTCTCTTCCTTGACTTGTGGACGTAAATTGCAAGTACCTCAGAAGTCGCAGTAGGTTCACCCGAAGGAAAGCGCAGCCTGAGGGCGAGGAACACGTAATAGGGACAGCTAGCCTACACGAAAAAATCAGTCAAGTGCGCTAGAAGTAGTATAGATTACACTTGAGATCAAAGTGAGTGAACAAAAAAAACATGTTAACATATAATTAATGGAGAAAAATTACAGAAAAGTTTTGTTGTTGTTGTTGTTGCATATCCCTTATGGGACGTTGCAGTCAACACCAGCATTTTTCAGCTGCTGTTGATGTACTAGGCAAGATTACACTCAGTAGTTTGCCATTGCTTTCTGAGCAACCGGCTCACTTACCCCATGAGTTACAGATGCAGGGAGAACCGCTACTGTTTCAAAGCGAGCGAGCACAAAAAAACAACAACATAGGTGACAGAAATGAAAAGAACAACAAACATTGCTCCGCAAACACAAAAACAGACAGGAAAGTCAGAGTACTAAGAGCATGTATATTTCCTGCGGCAACATACGGGTGTGTAACTTGACAACACTTTAACAAATAAACTGAAAAGCGCATAGGCGCCTATAGATCAAGTGTTACATAAGAGTTTTTAAAATTCATTGGATGAAAAAGGGCTCCATGGCCGAGGGGTTAGCGGCTTTCTCCACTGGCCCCGAGTGCTCTCGTCACGTGATGCAACGAGAATTAACAGTGGTTCGAATTGCAAAAGTGACTTGTGAGAGTATGGAGCCGGTCGCTCAGAGAGTCGTGGCGTGCTGATGAGCGTAGTCTAGCCTGGGAATCAACATACAGCTGAAAGATGCTGGTGTTGACCGCAATATCCTGAAACAGGATGGAAACGCGGGGGGGAAAAAAAAATTGGATGAAAAAGAGAACAAACAGATCTGACCAAGAAGAACTCACTATTAAAACAGATTGGTTATTAAGACAAATACAATTGAGGAAAATTAATTATTTTGAACATTTAACAAAACAGGAGTATGTGTCTTGGAAATATAACTATGGTGGGAGGTGTACCAGGGTGATGGGAAAAGGTGGCAAAACTATGATGGATTAAAAGTTGTAATAGATAACAACACCTGACAGCAACAGAGACAGGATATGTTCTTATCAATCAATCAATCAATCAATCAATCATGTGCCATGCCGGAAAGCGTGGGCGGTCATGACTCGCCATTTCACTCGATCACCAGTCTTATCATAGAGAGAAATTTTGAAGTATTCTTATAGATGCAAATTTCTACATAGCCACAGAATGATGATATACATGTTGCAGTTGCTTGTGACAAACCTTCTTTTATACACCACTGATTTTTCATGATCACATTTGAATCTCTGCAGGGAAGATATGTTCTTTTGTTGTGCCTATTTTCTAATTGTTCAAACTGCTGTTATTTTCAGATGCACTTATAATGATTCATATATACAAATATATTTGTTGCACATACAATTAAAGACCTGTTATTCTAATACATATTTTATTTGACAAAAAGTTTTTATTTTGTCTTGTCACTATTGGTGTACATGTTTACTGTATTCAGTCTGGTGTATATCAAAAGATCTTGTGCAAAATGCTACTGCTTCAAAGATGGTTCTTTTATTAGAGAAGAAGGGAAAGATCATCATCATGTGCTCTACCAACTGAAATATATGTTCATGCACCTCCAGAGATCTGGTCCTTGGTATTCAGGATCAGTTTTGTTGCTGATATTCTCCAAGCAAGTGTTTGGTCCATGCACCCCTCCACCATGTGTATAGAATGTCACCCCTTCCCCCATTTTTTGTATTTTCTCACTATAAATCCTTGGTATTCAGGATCAGTTTTGTTGCTGATATTCTCCAAGCTATTATCCCAGCACATCCAGCATCATTTCTCCCGGTTTGCCCCTGCTTCTACTGTGATCTTTCCAGTCTGATGTCTTCCGAAGCCTCTGCTTTCATTACGAGACCAAAGAACATTGTTTGTCTCCATTTTATAGTTGTGTATTATGTCATTTGCAATGAGAAAAAGAGTGTTGAGGTGCTACATAGAACCCGTGCTTTTGTATGGATGTGAAGCGTGGACAATGAGCAGACAAGGCTGAAAACAGCTGATGGCTATGGAGATATGGTTTCTGAGAAAATGCAAAGAATACCATGGACAGACAGAAAAACCAATTACCAAGTCCTACAAGAAACAAATAAAAATCGTAAACTTATTAGAGAAATTAGATGTAGACAGTCAACAATTTTTGGTTATGTTGTGAAGAAATCAATTGGAGAATTTGGTGACAACTGGCAAGATCGAGGGGAAGAAAACAAGGGGAAGGCAGAGAAGTAAATACCTGTATGGCTGGGTCATGTGGCATGATCAAGAACACTGAGCTGATCCATGACTCTGGTGATCAAGTGAGATAATGAAATATGACCGCCCACGCTTATCGGCATGGCATATGATGATGATGTTCTACTTTCATTAGTGCTTTTCAGACAGTGATTGTTAGTGTCTCTGGCAAAGTAACGCGGAGTTGATCTACTACTAATGATCGCGTGAGATTGCAAAACATGACCGCCCATGCTTATCGGCAAGACACATATTAATAATAACTGCTTAAATATTGAGCACAACCCACTACTGGCAACGCCGATCGCATTCTGGTATAGTGCTTCCATATTGACGTGGATAGGCCTTAGGTTCATACCAGAATGCGATCGGCGTTGCCAGTAGTGGGTTGTGCTCAATATTTAAATTTCAAATCCCGAAACAACCACATAATCAATAACTGCTTAGTTTTTTTACTTAAAAAGTTTTATTTCATGCTGACAAGCTGAATCAGAAATATGCAGTATTGCAAGTTACAGTTCTTTATATTTATACAATGAATAAATAAACATAATGTATGTTGCGGCTTGCATGCCTTCGTCCAGACACAACAAACAGCCACTGATACAACTTCATAATAAATATTTAAAAAAAAGTTATTTAGCTGATGTACTTCAGTCTGAATATGCTTTAGTTCTCTCTTTCTAATTACCTATTTATATTCATATAGTTTAATAATCATTGAACAAAGGAACTTATAAATGTCCTAGCTTTTCAAGAACAGAAGCTATCTTGTGCAAGTGATCATTTATACAGTTATATAGAAAGAAGGGTTGAGCAAAAGTGTCTTCAGCAGTCAGGAGTGATGGAAGGAGGCAAAGGTTGTTACTCAAATTTTACATTTGACTAAAGGTGATTATAAAAACTTTTATATTTGTTACTCAAATTTTACATTTGACTAAAGATGATTATAAAAACTTTTATATTCTAGCACTTTATATTTAGGACAAATTATAGCATGTCCGGTTACAAGGCGTAGATGTGGTCAAAAAAATAAGAGCACTCGCTCATAAACTGCTGGTGCGATGATGAGGGGGGGGGGGGGGGGGGGGGGTGGGGGTACATTCTCTACATTAAGTTGACTTCTGGTTCAGAAAACAATAGCAAGCTATTGAATATAACATTGCTTGGAAAATCACCCCAGCGTTAGTTGCAACATCCTGCCAAGGACATGCAACATTAACGAGGGGCTTAATGCGTTCATGCATAAACTTCTGGTGCGCTGATGGCGATATAGGGGGATCGTTCCATACACCGATCAGTTAGACTTCAATGTAGACTCCCCTTTCAGAAAGAAATGGCAAACTACTGAATGCATACTTGTCTAAACATCCAGTTACAATAAATACACTAAATGTTAGCCGCATGCCAAGGACGTTGTGATCCCTTTAAAGATGTTTACATCATTGGTTTGTAACAAGTCCTTTGCAGAAAATTACTCTTATGAAAGCTCGCTAGAAAGACTCAATCCCAGGTTCACTGCACCAGATATAAATCACATTTTATTGATGGCATGTTTTCATTTGGAAACGTGTGAATAGTGAGTTATTTTTTGTGCTGTACTGTGTGCTGATTAAGGAGTTAGGAATTTCATCAAAACATAACTAAGATTTGTGTGTGACTTTGTGACTTTACTTTGTGAGTTTACATGTCAAGGTTTATCCTATTCAGTCATCATCATGATTTATTTCAGTCCTTGGACAGGTCGTAAAGCGTCCTAAACATTACACATTCCATTCAGTGGTTATCTGCCTTGTGCGGCTCTCTTAGTCTTTAGTTCCATACATAAGTTGTTAGATCTGAACATGCTAATTTAATAAATGTCGTACTTTGTCTACCCAGTAATGAATGTAAAAAAATATTACATCCACCAACAACTGTATAGATATGTGATGAACCTAAATCTAACTACACACTACAGCATTTATTGGAGTCTTTGACGTACGTAAGGGTCTGAATACAAACAAGGAACATGAAACAAAGAAACTACCCAAGCAGTGAATGGGAGTCATATGTTATACTGCTTTCTAAGGTCTAAGAGTCACACATATGTAGTTTGCCATTGATAAGTGTAAGATGGATTGCTGGATATATACTGAGTTAAATGGTTTGAGAAATTTGAACTAAGCGATCCATATCCATTTTTTGATGGTTGGTCGGGGTATCCGGTAGTCGCCAGAATCAGTAGCGTCTGCTCCTGGTTTAGCGACTATGGTGTCTTCATTGCCCAAAGCCCCGTGTGGAAGCCTGAGTGTGGAGTAAGCATTAGTTTTCCATTTCAATAGGATATAGGCCCGGCTTTTTGGGTTCGCTATAAACAACAGTATCATGGGGATGCTTAGAGTAGTACGTATCACTGTCCATATACAATGGCTGGAGACTGTAGTACGGAACGCCTGTAACGAAAACGTCATTGTCTGTCTCTTGCTGCTTTGGTTTATTTCCTCCGTATCGACAGAACATGGCAGCTGAAGTCAAGAAGAAAAGCTCAGCTAGAAAGAAAACAACCGCTGCAGTTACGGCCAGCCAGAAGGAGTAACCATGGCGTAGATTCTCGGTCATACTGGCAACATCGATCCAGATGTGTCTGTGGTATACGAGAATGCCTATCAAAATCAGCACAACTGAAAAGAAAGAAAACAAGTGTAAAGTTATTAGGATTTCACACGGCAAATCAAAGAAGATCTGATACGAGAGCAAGAGGACGCCAGAGAAGAAAATCACCTTGGCACCTTTCCGTCTTGACAGACGATAGTTTGTAATTGTTGCATTGTACTTCAAAAAGGCATAATAATATTATAATAACTACATCCCATGGCTGGAGCGAATATGACTGATCAGACCAATTCGAGCTGTAAATGTTCGTCCACAGTGGATGCACGTGAAGACATGGTCATTTCCACCATCATGTACCATCTTATTCTCCACACGCTGGGTGTGTGATATCCTGCAATCCTTTTCTCCTTTGTCTTTATTCCATTTCTAATATTTACCCTCGATGCAACACGTTCACGGTGACTTGCTCTCAATGTGCATTGTCAATCCTGTATTAATCATGTCCCGCTTACACGCACCTTTGTATCGTAGTAGAGGCCGACCCCGAAATATCATACCCATCTGTAATTCACCAAAAAAAAAAAACAAAAAAAAAAACAAACAAACAAAATATGTCCTTTGGTATTCATTCTACCATCATCCATTCCCCGACACATGTCCTAACGATTTAAGTCTACGAAGACTGAGCTTGGAACAAACCGTTACACAACCTGATCTTTCCAATACTTTAGTCTTCGTGACATTATCTTGCCACATAATACCAATATTCTTCGCAGACACCGCATATGAAAGCTGTTTAAACGTTTATCTTGGTGTGAGTAAGTTGTCCAGTAAGTGAGTAAGTGAAACCTGGTCACAGTTTAAACGTTTATCTTGTGTGAGTAAGTTGTCCAGTAAGTGAGTAAGTGAAACCTGGTCACAGTTTAAACGTTTATCTTGTGTGAGTAAGTTGTCCAGTAAGTGAGTAAGTGAAACCTGGTCACAGTTTAAACGTTTATCTTGTGTGAGTAAGTTGTCCAGTAAGTGAGTAAGTGAAACCTGGTCACAGTTTAAACGTTTCTCTTGATGTGAGTAAGTTGTCCAGTAAGTGAAACCTGGTCACAGTTTAAACTTTTATCTTGTGTGAGTAAGTTGACCAGTAAGTGAGTAAGTGAAACCTGGTCACAGTTTAAATTAAGAAGCTACAAACAACAGGTTACACGATGTATTGCCTGGCATATCGCAACATCTCGACAGTTGCACATATTATTTTTCATATTAAGTGAATAGACGAATTATACTTTGGCTTGAAATACTTTAAATACCTAGTCACGGATATCGTTGGAATGTTGGGCATTTATTATCAACAGAGTAATCGGAAATTTAAAATGACAGCTTTCCGTTTGCACAAAATTGGTTGGAATCGTCAGGTCGTATCCTAATCCTAAAGTGACAAAAAAGTAAAAACAAGAGGTACGATGTCTTCTTCTTCTTCTGCGTTCATCCGGAGTGTCTACCCCCCCCCCCCCAGATGTAATTGCGTTGTGCCTGTTTAATTGCACCTTTAGGCCGACACATCCGACTTCTGCGGGCATATGTTGACCTCTTCCCGGAAGAGGTAGGATATAAAACAATATAAATGCAGGAGTAATAATTAAATAATGACGTTATGTCAATGCAAATGTACCCTTTCCACGTCTTCAGGAGTTTGGATCTATGGTTTTAGCCCCAGTTGTATAGACACATCGACACTTGAAAGGTGATGTGGTCAATATCACAGCGGCTACTTTTACTTCCCAGAAATCTGATTGGTGCCCATTTAATGCTGAGTCAATCCGGGAGCCCAGGTCGAGTAAAAAAAAAACAACAACCCAACAATGGGTGATTCTAACACGTGACCAACCGCCCGACAGGTAATCGTGCACGGTTCCCTACACATCAACAGCGGTGAGTTCAACTCTTGGGCCAAGAAGCTACCAACGCAATTCACAATCTCGCATACCGCGTTCGAAACACAACTGCTGGCAATTTGGAAGCAGTCCCGCTTTGCGCTGGTTTTCAAATAATATTATACGTGTCGGTCCTTCAGAAAGCAATGATAAACTACTGAACGTAAACTTGCCAACAAATCATAAATAGCTAAAATACTGGGGTTAATTTCGACGTCCTGTAAAAACATGTAACTAATTAACATATATACCTTACTCCTGTTACATATTATTATTATATATCATACACATGAGTTTTACCCACTATGGGTGATTACGACTTACTTGCAAGCATATGAAGACGGACGCAAAAATGGTAGCCCAGTTCCTCGTGAGTCGTTTTCTGTAGAGGTAAGCAATGCTTAAGGCTGCGGCCAGAAAAGCGATGCCAGAAGTTAGGATACTCATAACCATCATTGCTCTCACTCCATCCAGCTTGTCTGAAAAAGAAAGAAAGATCTCTTTGTGAACTCTTAAACCAGTGGTTCTCAACCTTGTTGGTCCATGCCCCCTCCACCATGTGTATAGAATGTCACCCCTTCCCCATTTTTTGTATTTTCTCACTATAAATCCTCCCCCCCCCCCCCACCCCGCCCCTACACAGTATAAGTAAAATGGAAGCTAAATTTAATAACACATACTAGAACAAGCATAGACGCCTACATAAAACGTGATTTGCGGGTCTACTTACGTTATAAAACGAATTTCAGAAGAGCGAGATGCACAGAGCAGTAAAGTAGGGAGGGAAAAACAATATCAAGTAACTGGTTCTTGTATTATCGCGGATTCGAAATAATCTTAATCCCCTCTCTCCGGAAACCCTAAAATTCCACTGTGCTGTGATGTCGGTTCCTAAATCAATCAACCAATCAATCAATCAATCAAATTCCCCCCAAAATCCACCAGTTAAGAACCACTGTTTTCAACCCTTACATTGGTGTACATGGACGAATACACCGTCCATGCCATGCTGGAGTGCCACCTAACGAGCCAACGGATCTATTGGCTACAAGAGCCACAGTAGTTATAAACCAATCAATCAATCAGGTGCTACCTCCACAGTAAAGGTTGGCTGCAATGGATCTCCAACACCGTGTGTCTCTCGCCTTGACTGTAAATGCTGTCAGATTGATGTTCGTTTACATCTTGATGTTATCATCACACTTGTATTCTTGTCTATCCTTTGCTCGCTTGCCTTCAACCTTGCCATCCAGAAACCTGCACAGCTCGCGGTGACTGCACTAGCCAGGCGGCCTTAATTCTCCAGGCTCAAGACCTTCCCCCCCCCCCTCCCTGCCCCCTGCCCTGCACTGCAAGATACTATAGGCAGTAGATGACATCTTTTTGTTTGACAGACAGTTATGTCTTTCAACCATCAAAATATAGAAACATCTGTTTGGTCCGTCCCCCCCCCCCCCCCCCCCCCCCCGGACATGCTGATAGGAAACGAGCAGGCGGACAGATTGGCTGGGTCTGCACCCCTTGGTGGGGTCTTTGTCCATGATAAGGCAGATATGGTCGGTGCCCTTTGGGATCGTGTGTATAGTGCGGAAGAACAGATAGATCATTACGGTCTGGGGAGAATGGTGCTGCAGGGAGTGACCAGAGAATCTGACCGACTCTCAGAATTCCGAGGAAAGGTCAGACGGACACATAATCAGACCTCTACTTGTACCATTATTATTGGGACTCTTCGCTGGCTGTTGCAGATGAGGACGGAGCACGTATGGGAATGTCCCGAATGCTATGACATCGGTTCTTGACTCAACTCAACATAGCTCAACTCAACTCAACTCAACTTAACTCAGCTCAACTCAGTATTTAGAAAGCTCACGACGAACAAAAGGGATATTTTGAAGACTATCTATGAACGGCTACTAGTTGAAGGTGGAGCCGCAGTAACATTGTGGTTAATACACTCGACGGCTGAGACAATGGTCCGGGTTTAATCCCGAGCAGACCCAGGATTATTTTTTCCGACAAGTACAGCTCTGGGGTCGACCCAGTCTCATAAAAATTTGTACCGGAAATGTTGCAGAACTTTCTAGAAATTGTTTGGAAAGGAAATGCGACGAGGAAGGGCAGTGATCACCCCCCCCCCCACACACACACACACCTCCCCCTCTCCCCCCCCCCCCCCTTCCATATGTCGCGGCCTAGAATATTTAAAGGCCTGGTATTTCATACCACAAAGGCAGTACTTGCTACGGGACTATCTTTACCTTTAAATACAAACATAAAAAGATGGCCAGAAGCAGGAGCTAGCTATGAATCTGTGACCTGATTAGGTAATCATTGTTCGTAGGCCTTTATGCACTGAAGAATAGGTCGCCAGTCCTTTCATCTGTCGGTGGACCCTCGGTAACAGTTAATACATTGTCACCCTTACAGTTGTTGCTCACATTTGTCTTTTCTTGTATTGTAAAGTAGTAATGGAAAATACCCGAAGGATTTAAATTAAACACATTTAGGAATAAAATAAGTTACAGAAACAATTCAGAGTTGGTTAATATTATAACTGTGTCGAGCAGAAACACATAAGACTTTCAGTCTGAGCCAATTGCTAATGTAACACTTCCTTTTTATACCCCTGTCTCTCCTGGCATTGAGGTGGACTCTTTTGACAATGAAAAACATAACATCTTTTTGGGAGCGTTACCAATCTAGGCCTAATCTCATCCAGTCCGTATATACTGCACTGTATCGTGACCAGTTTACATACTTATGTGCTTCTCCGCATATGTCAAGTTCATGTACCGGTCTTGCACATACAGATGGTTTCTGAACTTGGAGAAGGGACGGAGAGTGCTGCAACACAGTCTTCGTAGAGATACCAGAGGATCTGGCCGACACTCAATGCTCCTAGGAGAGACCAGACGGACACAAATCAGACAGTAACTGGTATCATTAGTATTAGGGCGTTTCGCTGGTTGTTGAAGATTAGGACGCAGGACGTATGGGACTGTCCCGAGTGTTGTGATGCCGGTTCTTGACTCAACTCAATGCAGCTTCGCTCTCCATAGAAATGGTTATTTTGTAGGGCGTCGGGTGAAAATCCCCCATATCAACCTCATTTCGGTAGATTCAAGTTCTGTATGGGGCTCAGACGGCCTGAACTGCCAATGTATAGGACTTTCGTGCTAGAATGAAGCTTTCAAGGGTTCTCCAAACAACGCTTTTCTATCTTAAGGTGTTGTGCTTTAAACAAAAAACAAAAAAAGAATATGTGGGTCTGATCGTTGGAAGGAAGGGTGGGGGGGGGGGGGGGACGGGTGTGGCGTGATTACATATTTGAACCTATGGGACATACGTATTTAAAATAGTAATTTGGATATAACTGGTTAATGTAACAAACAGAATCCGCTGTGAAACACCTAGTAGTTATTACTCGGCCCACTTTATGGACAACCCAGAACAATCACTATTCTGCGCCTCAGAATAGGACATAATAAATTACGCAACCACATGTATACAAAATTTAAGATTTGTGAATCAGCCATGTGCACATATGGTTTGTCGCCGCAGACGGCAGATCATATACCCTAAGACTGCCAAAAATATGACACATCTGGACAAACCTTCTGAACTAGAGAAGCAACAGTGGAAGATAAACTCTATGGACCATCGAGTGAACTAAAACTTTATGGAGTCCATTGTATGGTATTTACACCGTGTCTGTGTTTAGAATGTCTCATCTCTTCGCAAGAGCTGCATATACCTAACTGTTTGTATTTTATATAGAATGTGCAAGGACAGTTCATATTTACCCGATCGTTTGATTGCAATACAATTCTGTTCACTGCAAGTCGCCCAGAGTCCGGATGTTGACTTGTCAGAGTATTCCATCCACTCATGGCTAGCAACAGAGATGATGTCCAAAACGACGCCGACGAAGAGAAAGCCGCTGCCAAAACATATCAGGGGATCTACCATCTTGCCAACATGGACCAGACGTTACTGAAATTCTGAAAGATATGGACGCATTCTTTATTCTTCAGTTAGCCAATTTATATCAACGAATTTTATGCCATGTAAATCAATGCAGTAGGTAACTACGACACAAGCTGTATAATTATCATTTTATTTGGGAATTAATTATTAATTTATTGTTATCCTCCTCATCGTCATCAACATCATCACTGATCTAATAAACATGCTCTTTCTCATAATTCCGTTTAATATGTTGTGTCCATCACAACTAATCTGTGTGCTTCCCGGCTCTGTGCATATTCTTCTGCACATACCAGCGTCATACAGAGAGCATCTCCCAGTTAAGCATAGAGTATCGCCGGGTCATACACAGAATCATCATCATCATCATCATCATCATCATCATCATCATCATCATCATCATCATCATCATCATCATCATCATCATCATCATCATCATCATCATCAGCAGCAGCATCATCATCGTCATCATCAAGTGCCATGCCAGCTGGCGTAGGAATTCATGACTCTACAGATCTGGATCTTTGGCTTTTTGGCTCAACTCTGATGATCATATTCCTCCATGCCACCATCTCAATTCATCCAGTATCATTTCTCTTGGTCCACCTCTGCCTCTTTTCACCCCCATCTTTCCAGTTGCCACGATGTTCTCTCTTCTCATCACTGACCAAAGAAAGCTGTTTGTTTCTTCCTTATCGTTAGACATAATGTTTTAGGTTCATTAGCCTCTTTCAGACAGTCGTTGTTAGTTACTCTGGCAGTCCAAGGAATTCGCAACACATAGTATCTTTTCGTTTTGCATATACTATCTGTGGGTCACAGACAGAGTATCTTCGAGTCATACATTGAGTATCGCCGTGTCTAGAGTATCTCCGAGTCATTTCATTTCAAATGCTGTGCTTTTCTTCAAGAGTATCAAACTCGTTTTGTTGTCGCCTTTGCCATGTCTCCTGTTATTGTTAGCATGTTGTGTGATCTCTTGGCACGCTTACGTTCAGTAGTTTGCCATTGCTTTCTGAACGACCGGCACTGATACCATTGCATGAAAATATCAACGCGAAACGGTCTGCAGCCCCCGAAGCTGTGTTTCGAAAGCGGTATGCCGGATTACAAATTGCGTCGGAAACCTCTTAACCACAGAGTCTGTATTGTTAGCAAAGTTGATACGAAGCCAGCAATTTTCGTTTTCAAAGTATTATCCTCGTTTGAGAATCCCTGCCGTAATAGCGCTGACAGACCTAACGCCAGGTGCTTCGTTTGTCCTCACTTTACCCTGTTGTCTAAACGGCTACACCACCTTGCTCAAGGGTGTACCATAGTCCAGCGGAGGAAAGGGATGACTTAGTCTCCTTTCAAACGATAAAATCGGTTCAACCCTACACCGAACAGCTGGACTAAAATGTTGACCTGTCGTCCTTGACTTGGGGACGTTAATTACAAGTACCTCTGAATTCGGAGTGGGTTTGCCTGGTGGCGAGGGACACTGTTAATAGGTAAAATTAATCCACAAGCAAAATTCTGTCCATCACTGCTATAAAACAGTGTGTGTGCGCTACGCTTGAGTTCAAAGCGAGTGAGCGCAAAAAACAAAAACAATGATAAATCACCTACCCCGCCAACCTACTAGCTATTATGTATTCTTTACCTCCTATCCCATAGGGTATAGCTCTCAACCAGTTCACCACTCCAAGCCCTCCATCTTTAATTATCCCACCCAGCTTTGTTCATGTCCATCTCATATTGTTCATGTCTGTTTATACTTCTCTTCTCCATGAGTTGTTAGGTCTTCTTTTATTTTTTTCTCTCCCCTGTGGGTTACACGCTATTCTACCTATCTGTATTTCGTGAGGGGATTTGTTGGGTATTTTATTTCTAAACAAACGTAAGCTAAACAGTTTAACTTTTTTTGTTTCATTTATGACATTTTGTCTCATACGTAGGACCAGGTATCAGTTCTATGCCTGTAAGCGTTCATTTCTTTTACCTGTAGGTATAATCTGCGTTGTTAGGATATCGGTTTCCCCATTCTAGCTTGAGATAGGCGGGTACATAGCTCAAGGGGTGCGCCGTTTCGTATTATTTACAGCAGGAGGAAAAACAGAAACAACAGTATTTGATACCATACAATGTTGATAAGATCCGCAAAGAGAGAAACGTTTCGTAGGGCCGAAATACTATCAGCAAAACTAAATCCCGGGCTGCCACATCGCGTGTGACAAAAACATGGTCTCTCGCGTGTCATCGGTTTAAGCTTTCAGCTGTTGGTTGGTCTTTAAAGTGCAAGATACAAGCGTGTTAGAAGTGATGCATTTCTGAAGAGAAATTAAGCAGGAAGATAAATGAGATTGGTAATTGTAATATCGTTTTATTTCTGAACCTTTCTGGTACCATCATCATCATCATTATGTACCTAGTCGACTGACGTAGTCATGTAAGTGTCTCCACATATATCAGTCACTGGTATTCTGGATTCACTCTGCAGATGATATTCCCCCATTCCACCGTCTAATCAGTCTATCCAGCATAATTTCCCATGGTCTGCATCTGCCTATTTTCCCCACTGATATTTCCCTTTGTCGCGATATTCTCCATTGCCCCTTTTCTCATCACATAACCAAAGATTTCTGTTCGTCTCTTTCTTATGCGAGGTGGCTTCCAGTGAAAAACTTAGTGTGAAATAAATTACATTAACCATGCCATTGCATTGTAACCTGTAAATATGCGACAGCGGCCCCCCCCCCCCCGGGCAACAGTTGTGAGAGGCTGGCTAAACCAGGCATGGGTAGCCGATTTGGTGTCAAACCAAGCGGTGAACTAGGGTATGCCTACCCAACATGTGAAGACAGGATTCGGCAGACTACGCGGATGAAATCACTGATGATTCAACGGGCAAGACGGCGTATACCTGCAAAGCGTTGTGGAACATAATGAGCACGGGAAGGCACGTAGAGCGTCCTGGTCATCCACTGCACCTGTATTCGTCCCCTGTCGTCTTGACTTGTGTTGCCACTGGACTCAGATGGTCTCAAACGAGAGAGTGAGGTCGACGAATTGCGCAACTCTTCCCCACTTTAATCCAATTCATCGCGCAAGTCATTCTTCATCCAACTTCATATACCACCTTCAAGCCCTGTGGCGATGTGCGAGCGGCGAAGCGACAGGCGTGGGTACGCTGGCAGTCGTAGTCGCAGACCTGCACACAGGCGGCTCAGGCAATATGGTCGTCTTCTACTGACCGGAGCAGCAGTGGGATTCGGCAGCCCGCTGTGTGACTGAGCAGCCCTCTATATGAAAGCACTGCTCACCTCCATAGCATGAGGAAGGGGCTAGAAAAGGTGCCCTAAACATTGTCTGCTCCATCATTACCTTACCAGCTAGCCGCGGTTGGTGGGTACCCTATACTGCGGTCGACATACAAATAAAGTAAAAACAGGTAAAGCTAAAAGAGGTAACCATATTTCCTTGACAATCGGAACTTGGAATGTACGCACCCTACTTGATAGAGACGGCGCATCGGGCCCAGAGAGACGAACAGCACTGATTGGGAGAGAGCTGGTCAGGTACAACATCGACATTGCAGCCTTGAGCGAGACACGACTTGCAGAAGAAGGCCAAATCTGTGAAGTAGGTGCCGGCTACACATTCTTCTGGAGTGGAAGGAAAAGCGAGGAAAGGCGCCAATCCGGTGTGGGATTTGCATTAAGTCGGCCCTGGTTGGCAAACTAGCTGAATTTCCGAAGGCGATAAATGACAGGCTTATGACTATTAAGTTACCCCTGCTGAAAGGAAAGAAGCATCGTGAGTGTCTACGCACCAACCATGACAAATGAAGATGACGTCAAAAACAAGTTCTATGAAGACCTGCACAACGTATTAATATCTGTTCCCAAAGGAGACAAACTTATACTCCTTGGGGACTTCAATGCCAGAGCAGGCAAGGACACCGCCTCCTGGAGTGGCATCATTGAAAAGTACGGAGTCGGAAACTGTAAAAGCAATGGACTCCACCTTCTTCAGACCTGTGCCGAACATAATATTCTGATCACTAACACAATTTTCCGTCTTCCCACGAGAAATAGGACATTATGGATGCACCCTCGCTCGAAACACTGGTACCTCATTGACTATGTCATCGTCAGGAGGAGTGACGGACAAGACGTTCGAGTGAAAAAAACCCATGTGTGATGCCGAATGTTGGACAGACCATCATCTCAATTTCGAAAATAAACATACACATCAAACCACAACGGGGTCCTCAGGGGGTAAAAATGAAAAACATAAAAATACAAAACTAAATGTCACCCGCCTAATCAGCGAAACAATTGCAGCTGTCGTTTGAAAACATGATGGTAGACCACCTCAAGCCAAATGCTGCAGCTAAACAGGATGCGGAAACAGAGTGGAGACCTCTAAAGGACATAATTTACAACACTGCTATGGAAATCCTGGGTCCAGCCCCCCGAAAGCATAAAGACTGGTTTGATGAAAATTCGGAAGACATCAACCAATTGCTGGCCGAGAAACATCTTCTCCTCAAGGCACATTTGAATGACCCGAAATCAACATATAAAAAAAAAAAAATGCCTTCAATAACATTCGGAGAATAGTGCATCAGAAACTTCGGCACATGCGGGACTCCTGGCTGAGCAGCAAAGCTGATGAAATTCAAGGCTTTGCTGACAGACATGATATGAAAAATTTCTACGACTCACTGAAAGCGGTCTATCGTCCTACATCACCAGGCATAGTTCTCCGCCTCAGTGCAGATAGGGGAACATTTGTCACAGATAAGAAAGAAATCCTTCAGCGCTGGGCATCAACATCTTAAATGCAACTTCCTTCTTCGATGATGAGACCATCAACTGCCTTCCTCAAGTTCCCACTAATGATGCACTTGATGATCTGCCAACTATAGTGGAAGTAAACAAAGCCATCAGGCAACTTTCCAGTGGAAAGGTGCTTGGTCCTGATTCCATCCCAACAGAGATATACAAGGCAGGTGGGCCGGTCCTAATAGAGCAGCTTCACCAAGTCTTTACAAACATATGAGTGAACGAGACCATGCCACAAGATTTTAAGGACGTGTCAATAGTCCACCTTTACAAACGCAAAGGAAACCGCCAATCCTGTGACAACCACCGAGGTATCTCCTTGCTCTCAATCGCAGGGAAGATACTCGCCAGAATAATTCTCAATCGCCTCACGGCCCATCTCGATCAAGGTCTTCTTCCTGAGAGTCAATGTGGCTTCAGAAAAGAACGAGGAACTGTTGACATGATTTTCGCTGCAAGTGAAATGTCAGGAACAGAACTCTGAAATGTTCTCCACTTTCATTGACCTTACCAAGGCTTTTGATACAGTCAGCAGAGATCAGCAGAGAAAGACTGTGGAAGATTATGGCGAAATATGGCTGTCCACAAAAGTCTGTCCAAATAGTGCGGCTATTTCATGATGATATGGTACAGGAAAAGGTGAACTGTCTAAGCCCTTTCCTGTCACCAGTGGAGTGAAGCAAGGATGTGTCCTGGCACCAACACTGTTCAGCCTCACGTTTTCAGCTATGCTGTCGAGTCCCTTCGAGAACAATGACATTGGAATAGACATCAACTACCGCATGGATGGAAAGTTGCTCAGTCTAACTGTCAGAGAACTGCTGTTTGCTGATGATTGCGCTCTATATACCAACTCAGAGGCAGACATGCAACACAATATTTCAGCTTTCTGATATGCCTGTGCCTACTTTGGAGAAGACTGTATTTATGTACCAGTCAGCTCCAGGGAATAATAATACCGTGCAGAATATCAAGGTGAATGGTCACAGACTAAGTGTTGTGGACCACAATTGATGACGAAGTGAATGCAAGAATCTCCAAGGTCAGCGCGGCCTTTGGCAGACTGTACAAGAATGTATGGGACAGAAATGGAATAAGCCTGCAAACAAAGCTGAAAGTCTATAAAGCATGGACTGTTTATCAGCGACATGCTAGAAAATTAAACCACTTCCACACAATCTGCCTTAGGAAGCTATTGAAGATTAAATTTCAAGACAAGATCCCTGACACTGAAGTTCTAGAAAGAGCGTCCATGCCCAGTATCCATACTCTACTAATGAAGAATCAGATTCACTGGGCTGGTCACTTAACTCGCATGCCTGATCACAGGCTCCCTAAACCCTCATTTTTTGCGGTGAGCTGCGTTGTGGTAAACGCTCCCAAGGCGGCCAGAGGAAACGCTTTAAAGACACTCTAAAAATCTCACTGAAAGCTTTTGTAATTTATCTTGACACCTGGGAGACTGCTGCTAAAGACCGTAATTCGTTGCGTGCATCATTACATAAGAGTGCAGTCACTTGGTGAAGCAACCAGGACTGCAAGAGCTGTGAAGAAAAGGCTGGACAGAAAAACCACTGTAGGAGATCGTCTTCCTGTAACGTCAAGCATTCTTTGCCCACATTGTCAATGAACATTTCGAGCCAAAATAGGCCTTATCAGCCATCTTAGAACTCACGGCTCCATACTTTCAACCCCACTGAATGAAATGAATGGTCATCATCATTCTTGATGGACAAACAACAACAACAACAACCTGTCAATATTGTTGTTAAAGATATCAAGATTGTTGAACACGTCACATCACAGTGCAGACGAACACGTGACGTCATAAGGTTGTAATTTCTATCACACTTTTAAGGGTTTCATTTGAAGCCCCCTCGTGTGTAGATCTTAAAGCCCATTGATGTAACAAACTATTGTCTGTCAAAACAGGGGCGGGCAAACTACGCCCCCGGGCCGCATGCGGCCCGGCAACTGATATTATGCGGCCCTCGAGGGCATTTAGATATAAAAATTTTTACTTCGTTTTTAAGTTATTTTTTGAATTTTACAGAATTTCATATACCGTTATGAATGTTTTAGCTTTTTTGATAAAATTTCTTTCTAATGTTCTATTTTTATATTATTGCAATAATTAGTTATTTATACTGTTTAATAGCCTATAAATAATTCATAATTACTTATTCTGTAGCCCATACACACTATTTATAGTAGTGATGGACTGAATTTTGCGTGTGGGTTAGCTTTCTCTATTAACAGTGTCCCTCGCCATCAGGCGAACCCACTCCGACTTCAGATGTACTTGTAATTAACATCCCCAAGTCAAGGACGACAGGTGAACATTTTAGTCCAGCTGTCCGGTGCAGGGGTTGAACCACTTACCTCGGCATCAGCACACCGGTTGTTTAAAAACACGTTCTTATCCATTCAGCCATGCGGACCTGCACAAGGGACACGTTATCAGTTGATATTTCTACTAAAGTAGTGTAGTATCTGCCGTCTCCGTGGCGAGGGCTTACGGACGCGGTTCGTAATCCCGTATACCCACATTTGAAACTCAGCTGCGCGCTACTTGGCAGCAGACCGCGTTGGTTTTGCGTTGGTATGGGTGCCGGTCGTTCAGAAAGCAATGGCAAACTACTGAACGTAAACTTGCCAAGAGGTCACAGCGGCAGAAATGCTGTTGTAGACTGTGATGTCCTGTAAAAGGGATATCTAATTTTAGTTTAGTTTAGTTTAGTCGTTGGATCAACATCACGGCACACGGTTTAACCCATAAGTGCTCCGTTTTCCTCCTAACTCAAACCTGAGTCTGGAGAAACTCAGCTCATTGCACGAACTCCGTTGCATTGGCGAGGATCTTGAAATACTTTGGGTAGATGTTTAACTCGAAATTTTGCCCGGGCAGACCCGTTAGGCTACTCTTTTTCGATTTTCAACTGCCAAGGGATTTTTTACGTGCGCAACAATACACACGGGCTTCCGATCTCATTACCCAGAGACCAGGGGACATTTTATTACTGGAAGTCCAGGTGGATTTTTTAAATAAATCCTGGTCCTCACCGGGGCCTGAACCCGGAACCTCCAGCACTCGAGGCGGACACCATACCTCGAGACCACTAATTTTGTTGTTGTTGCATATCCCTTACAGGACGTTGCAGTCAACATCAGCATTTTCAGCTGCTGTTGATGAACTATGCAAGATTATGCTTAGTAGTTTGCCATTGATTTCTTCGCAAGTTACCAAAGCGGCGAGAACCGCTACCGATTCTCGCTCAGGTCACGTTACTCACGAGATTATTCGGGGTTACGGAGAAAGACGTAAACCCTAGGCCAGGGAGACCGGCTAAAAAAGATATGCAAAAAAAAAAAAAAAGGTATAGTGTCTAGACCAGGGGTGGTCAATGTTTTTAGCAGGCGGGCCAAATTTCAGAAATAATATTTCCTGCCGGGCCACGCACCTAATTGTTTCTTAATGTTTAAAAAATTAAAGTAAGCAAGCATGCTACAGCTTCGACCACATCGTCGTTTCCCACTCCGCGGGCCAAAACATGACTCCCGGGGGGCCGCATGCGGCCCGCGGGCCTCGTGTTGGCCACCCCTGGTCTAGACTCTCACCTACCCGACCGTTACTTAATATGGTCGATCCGCATTCGGATTTTAAATAATTGCCCTGACTCCAAGATCGCCCCAGTCTAACATGGCGTGATAACCGATATCAGCCACGAAGTGTCGAATTGATAGATAAGTAGAGAGATGGATTAAGAGACAAGAAGACAGATAGACAAATAAGTAGGTAGATACTGACATAGGCAGACAGACAGACATACAGAGAGATAGACAGACAGACAGACAGACAGACATACAGACAGACAGACAGACAGACAGACAGATAGAAAGACAGATAGACAGATAGACAGACAGGCAGATAGTCGAATGGTGGACAGATGGACAGGTAGACATGTAGACAGAAGAACAGGCGGACAAATAGACAGATAGACAGATGGATGAGTGGATTGTTGAGTGAGTGAGCGGGTGGATGGATGGATGGGTGAGTGGATAGACAGAGAGATAGACAGACATATAGACTGACAGACAAATATATAGATTAGATAGAATATATATATTATATATAATAGATTGTATATTAGATACAATAGATAGATTAGATAGAATAGATATTTAGATTAGATAAAATAGATTACATTAGATAGATTAGATTAGATCCACTAGATTAGATAGAATAGATTATATAGATAGATTATATTAGACAGAGTGGATTCGATAGATTAGATTAGATAAATTAGATAACATTAGATACATTAGATTAGATATACTAGATTTTATAGATAGATTAGACAGAGTAAATTAGATAGATTAGATTAGATAAATTAGATTAGATTAGATTAGATTAGATTAGATTAGATTAGATTAGATTAGATTAGATTAGATGGATTGAAGGGTGTTACTATACCGAAGTCATGTATTTCACTTGTTCCTCTAATTTACCAAAGCACATACCTTCTGATTTCCATACTGAACTAAATTAATACAAATTCGTGTTTACCTTACAACGCCTTGCAGTAATAACTGTTGCCTGTTGGCAAATCTCCCACCAAATAAGTGTGGCTCCACAGATATCACCCAACAGTTCGGCAGACGTCAGCAGTCGCACTAAGTCCTAAGACATATAAATGTCCCTTTGTAGGAAATTCAATCCTCTTCATACCGCACCCTTTGGGAATTTAGAGGCTAAATTGCTGCAAACGTTTATAATACTATATCGTCTTGAGACAATTTGTGACACATTAATCATGTTTAGCCACACCTACAAGATGCTATCTGGCACAGTTTATGCTAGCACTAGAAAACGGGTATAGTTTTTTTGTTTCCCTCTACCAAAAATGACGGGGATAATTGTGCATGGATTTTCTGAATGTACAAAACATAGCCTTTTACTGTACTTAAATGTGGATTTTATGTTTAACTCGTTCTGTCCCAGCTAATTGTTACTTCACAGTAATAACACTTTCGGTTACAAGGTGTTGACAACTATCTGGAACTGATGAAGTTAAAGAAACAACTAAGACATATGCAATTTAGTTGCATATCCTTTACAGGACATAGCAGTCAACTCCAGCATTGTTTGGCTGTTATGATTCCTGGGCATGTTTACGTTCAGTAGTTTGCCATTGCTTTCTAAACGACCGGCACTAATACCATTGTATGAAAAACAACACAAGGCCGTCTGCTTCCAAATCTCCGGCAGCTGTGTTTCGAACGTGGTATGCGGGATTACGAATTGCACTCGTATCACCTTCGACACGGAGCCGACATATAGTGTGTCATAAAAACAACTGTATAGAACTTATAAAGTTAAATAACTAGGACATAATATGTTAAAGCAACAACTGTATGGGATCGATCGATGAAGTTAAAGTAACAACTAAGGTACAGTATATTAAAGTAGCAACTTTATGGGATTTACGAAGGTAAAGTAACAACTAGGACAGAATATGTTAAAGCAACACCTTTATGGAATTGATGATCACAAGAAAATTAGCAGGAAAGTATTACTAACCAAGTGGACTGTCGTGTCCTCCTTTAAAGTGTCGTCCCTGGAGTGAGGAGATCCGACACCCACATTATAATATTATTTTTTTCCCCCCTCAATATTCTGGAGAATCCACCAGCTTCCGTCCAACACACTCCATCAGCCTATGGACACCTTTTCCTATCACTCTCACACTGTCGTACTATGCCCCCTTCTCATACTTCCCCAACGCAACATACTCAACAACTCTTGCTTCTAGAAATTATTAAAGATTAATTTATTAAAATAAAAGTGTAACGTGTATGAGACGTGTATGCGAAGAAAATGTGTGACGTGTTCTATAAAGTGTGTAGACTCTGTCTCTCAGACATCAACTCAGTCAGCTGATCACAGCAAAGATAGACCACAGCACGTTACGTCAGAACAAGTACGTCTCACCCGTTGCCGGAACCATCTTGCCGGATAATGCTTTGCCTCTGTAGACCTCTGGTAATCCAATTTCATGAACATCCGAAATAGACACCGGTGGTATTAACAGTTAATCATGGACCGGTTGCACTCTACACAATGTCCGTTCCTAATGTTCCTAAACAAACTGCACAAGTCTTTTGCAGTGTGTACGCAGTTAGTTAGTTAGTTAGTTAGTCGACAGATCATCCTCGTTGCACATCGAACCACTCAGTTCATAAGGGCTACTTACTAATGTTAATTGTTACTGTACTGGATTGATCCTCACTCGTGTCTATCCAGCCTCACATATAATGTCATGTGTTCTATTACACGAGATTATATAACTCTAGGTAACTAGTAGACCCAATGTCTTCAGCCCGCCACCACTGTCTGATGATGTGTGGTGCATCAGTACGCATCACTCACTTTGGTGAATCAACCTGCTTTTAGCTTTCAGTTACGTTCTGTCTGCACTTTATTGATGGTTGAACGGGTGTTCTTCCGAATGGGTTTTTTTAAAACTTGTTGAGTTTCCTTGGATCTGGTAGGGAACCTAGGATAGAAACAACACATCTGGTGATAGTACTAGTCACTGATCCTTTTGGCTGAGTGTAAGCCTATCACCTTGCTTACTGATCTTTAGCTAACTAGACTTAGTCATAGAGCAGATTAGCTACCCACCTAGAGTCGAATCAGGCTATGACAAAGAAAAAATCACCAAACAGAATGCGGAACCCCGCCCACCAGGGACACCTACGGGAAGATCCCAATTATCCCTCATTACTCAACTAGTAAAGCTTATCAACACTTCACTAATCTATTCTAGCTAACAGAGCCAAGTATCACTTCACTACTCTAGCTAGTTTCCACTAACAGTGCTAATCATCACACTATAGTTTAACAAGGCCTACAGTCTATAAGTAATTATAACGAATATATTATAATAAGTTATACCTTAAATGGCACTACTGCAGTCCTATAAATCATATCTACATCTGCCATATAGGCACGTGTAAAATTAAGTCACTAATTAACACACGGTAGATATTATTTCCACTGGCACTGCAGTGCCCTGCACTCTGTCTAGAGCATTATTCAAGTCCACCCGAGTTGATCTCAACTCGAGTTTATATGGCAAACTACCAAAGTTGTCCACGTGACGTTATCCTTTACTCCCCCACACAGGTGGCACAGTGGCAAATCATCCCCTGTCAAGAACTATTTTCCTGGCTTAAATCCTGTCAAAGTTGTCAGTAATTGCCTAGATTCTCAAAACAAGCCAGCTAGTTTCTGTAAACTCCCAACAAAGAGTTTCGATACCAAGCTGCCAATCATCTTGATGTTCCGGAAACCAAGAATTGACAGATGCACTGTTTTCCGTACTAGGTACTTCCGTTTTACATCTGCCCCTGTGATCTCACGGCTTCCATCTGCATTCAAATGTTGACAAACTTGTCACTCTTCTGTTCCGTGGTGACAATCCCAGCAGCCATTTCCGTCTGATGTCCGGCAGTATAGATGACAAACGGAACCATTCCATATCCTTCTCCCTCACCACCAAATGTGTTTATGGGCTGACACGATGTAACCTGTACAACTGTGTTTACTCTGTTAGTACAAATAGATGTCGCTGGTCGATCGTCCGCTTAATCCGAAAATCCTCTGTAATAATCAACCGGATAAACACACGGTTTCATTTTGTGACATAGGCCCCCTCCTAAGAGAGTAGTCCATCTCACTCTTCTCCACCGTGAGTTTAATCCAGATGATTCATTCTTCTTCTTCAGGAGCTGGGTGTCTTGACAAGAAATCCGCTCCAACATTTTCCTTCCCAGGAATGTACTCTACTGTGAAATTATACGGTTGAAGTAACAACGACCACCGCATCAAACGTGCGTTGAGCTTCTGAGAAGTAGCCAGGAACATCAGGGGCTGATGATCTGACTGGACCCGAAACTTAACTCCATACAAATATGGCTGAAATTTTTGCACTGCCCATACGAGGGACAAGCATTCTCTCTCGACGGTTGAATAATTCCTCTCCGCCTGTAGAAGTTTCTTACTTGCGTATGCCACAGGTTTCAAAACCGAAGCATCGTCTTTTCCTTCCTGTAACAAAGCGGCTCCAATTCCAATCGCACTTGCATCCGTTCTCAACACAAATGGTTTGGAAAGGTCAGGGAGCTGTAATACAGGTTTGCTGACCAAGGCCTCCTTTAACTGACTATAGGCATTCTCACATTCTGGTGTCCAAATGATTTGGTCCGGGAATCCCTTTTTCAAGGTTTCCGTCAACGGAGCTCCCAGTTCAGTGAAATGTGGGATAAATTTGTGGTAGAACCCACACAACGAGAGAAAAGATCGCACATCCTTCTTCGTTTTTGGCCTTGGTGCATTTCTGATTTTCTCCAGGTTCTTCTCTTCTGGAACAATGTGTCCTGGAGTGATGGTGTGACCTAGAAATTCCAGAGTTTGGTAACCAATCATGCACTTGGTTGGACGAGCAGTAAGCCCTGCTTCCTTGAGTCTATTAAACACTCTCTCCAAGGATTGTAAGTGGTCATCCAAGCTGTCACTGGAAATCAGAATATCATCCATGAATGAGATGATGGACGGATCCTGTAACGGATCTAGTAAAGTCCTCATCATGCGTGTAAACACACTAGGTGCATTGCTGAGTCCAAAGGGCATGACCTTGAATTCGTAGTGTCCACTGGGTGTACTGAAAGCTAACAGTGGTCGAATCTCCGGTTTGACTGGTATCTGATAGTACCCCCGACTCAGATCCACCTTTGAAAAGTACCGAGCCTTATGGAGCCTAGCGAATAACTGAGTTGGATTCGGCAAAGGTTCCACCTGAAACTGTGTATGACTGTTCAGAAGTCGGTAATCTATACACAACCTGTGTTCTCCACTTGGTTTGCGTAACAAAACTACCCCCGCATTGTATGGGGATGTGGATGGTGCAATCACGTCATCCTCCAGCAGTTTTTTTATTTCCTCCTCCAGGGCCTTTTCTTTAGAGAATGGCACTGGGTAAACCTTTTGGCGAACAGGCTCCTGTGTGGTCAAAGTCATCTCGAACTCAACCAACCTCGTTCGTCCATGGTTTATCAGTCAGTATCTCCTTATGAGACTTGAGAACCTGGGTTATCCTTTCCCTCTCCTGGGAGGTCAGATCAGGGTTCACTTGCACATCCCTATAGGTTTCCTGGTGTACTAAGGGATATTCCCTGCCCTCGCTGGTTCCCACTTCTGTCTCCACTGCAACTGCCATTGCCATGAGGTGAGCTGCCTTGTCTCCGGGTCTCTCTTCGTATTTCCGCAAGAGATTGATATGGAAAATCTTCGACTTTCCCCGGATCCGGATCTGATAGTTGGTTCTGGATATCACCCTTTCCACGGGAAATGGTCCTTGCCAACCTATCTCCAGTTTGTTGTTTCCCGTTGGGAGTAACAACAAGACTTTATCTCCTACCTCTAGAGATCTTTCTTTAGACCTACGGTTGTAGTAAGCCGCATGTCTTTTCCTGGCCTTTTTCAAGTTTTGATTTGCCAGAGTCCATCCCTTGTGGAGTTTTTCTTTCAGTTCCTCCACGTATTTGTAGGATGTGATCACTTCTTCTGACGTCCCCTCTTCAGTCCAACTCCTCAACATGGCTTCCAACGGTCCTTTGATTGGACGACCAAACAGCAACGTAGCGGGTGGTAGTCCTGTTGAGCCATGAGGAACTTCCCGATAGGCAAAGAGTGCTGCTGGGATATATTCATCCCACCTATCAGGTTTTTCCTGCGCTAGTTTCCTGAGCATTGTCATCAACGTGCCGTTGAAACGCTCTACTTGTCCATTGGCTTGAGGGTGGTAAGGGCTGGTATGTATGTGGTTAGAGTGAAACACCCTAAATACCTCCTCCATGAGTTTTCCACAAAACTGAGATCCATTGTCCGTCAGAATTTGATCCGGAAAGCCTAATCTGGTAAAGGCCTCCATCAGTGCGTCCGCCACTCTTTTCGAGTCAATCGTGGTCAACGGTATAGCCTCACCCCACATTGTACAGCAATCCACCATTGTGAGTATATACATGTTCCTCTTCCTAGTCCTGGGAAGTGGACCCACGATATCGATGGCTACCCTCTCGAAAGGAGAGTTCATGATGGGCATCTCACCCAACATCACCGGTGCTGTCCAGTGTTTCGGTGCCACCCTCTGGCACTCAGGGCATGACTTCACATACCGACGCACATCATCTGTCATTCCCGGCCAATAGTAGTGGCAGGAAATCCGCTGCATGGTGGCGGCAATACCCATGTGTCCACTAAAGGAGATGGTATGCCCCATATGAAGAATCTGGGACCGGTGAGCTTTCGGGACGACCAACTGACCGTATAGGTTGTCTCCCCTTCCTGCTCTCCTGTAGAGTATCCTATTCTTCATGTAGTACTGCCCCCGTCCTGGTGGATCAGCACTTTTCTGCAGCTTTTTGTAGCAAGGACGTAAAGTATCATCCTCACTCTGGGCAGTTCGTAGCTCCCCCGGCATTGGGTTAGTCACAATTGCGTCTGCCTCTTCCGTTTTCGTCTGAGAGCGAGTCTGCATTGCTCCCATATGGATTGGCTCCCTGGGCATTCCCAGAAAGACATACCGGCAACCTAGGATGACTGGAAAAATGGGATCGGTCAATACAGCGGCCTTGATGGTGCCGGTGACGTACCTTGACCGAATCTCCACATTAGCAATGGGCAACTTCATGACTACAGCACTCTTCTGTGCAGGCTGTATATCCAAGGTTTCACCTGTGAATTGTTCTGGATGTACTAGATCCGCAGAAATCACGGCCTCCCCGTCCAGTCCTGTGTCGTATAAACACTCCACTTGACGACCGTTAACCTCTACCAATTCCACTACAGGTGGTTTTTCCTGGTCTGGAGTCTCTTCCTCGGCCTCGACCTGTTCGGTGGGCTCCACCTTAGGTTTCCCTGAGCACACGACGAATTGAGTGTCTCCTGACTTTCCCCTGCAGTCAATAGCATTGTGCGTGTTTGACTGACATTGGTTGCACCATTTCCCTGTCCTAGATTTTCTATTGTCGGACTTGAATGAGCTCTCCTGGTGGCGAGCTTCCTTGTTGACCTTGGCATTTTCCGTGACAACCTCCTTGGAAGTCACTTGACATGCTGCAAAGTGAGGGTTCTTAGCCTTCGATTTGCAGTCCCTCGTATTGTGAGAGGGTGACTTACAAATTGAACACCACTTATCCGACCACGGTCGTTTTGGTGTAGAGCTTGAAGTGCTCTTGCTTCCCTCCTTCTTCTTCTCTGAACTATCCTCTGATTTTTGCACATAAGGTTCCCACTTTTTGGTTCCTGAGTTTTTGGCTTTCTTCTTGTCATGTTTCTCTTGACTTTTGGTGTTGGTGGAAAGGTTTTCCCCTGCCTCCCCATGTACCTCGACGAACCGTTCTGCTAATTTATTCACGAGGTCAATACGTTCCGCTCCTTGTTCTCCCAGGAACGTCCTGAGAGGTTTAGACATTTGCTTCTTCAGCTGGTCGACCACCATGAGCTCTTCCAGACTCTCATAGTCATGTGCGAACCCAGCCAAATCCATCCACTTATGGAGATAAGATTTAAGACGCAAACTGTAGGCGGCAAACAACTCTCCCGGTTCTCGTTTCGCTGCTCGAAATTTTTTCCGGTAGGTATGTGACGTAACCTCGAATCGTTTCAGCAGAGCCGTCTTTAACTCATCATAATTGTTCTCATGTCCTGGTGGCAGGCGAGTATAAACCTCGTATCCCGTCCCGCGTAATCCCTGGGATAGCTTAAGATTCCATTTGTTACGCTCCAGACCCATAGCAACTGACATAGCCTCGAAGCGTTGAAGGTATTGGTCAATCTTCTCTTTGTCCTCCTCGTAGACCGCTAAAGGAAACTTCATAGCATGGTACCCATGTCCACCTACTGGTGTTGATCCTGGGATGGAGGAACCTCCAACTGCTCCCTCAGTTTCTCCATTAGATTGACTCTTCAACTCGAGTTCCCTCATCCGGTACTCGTGCTCCCTTTTCTGTGCTTCCTGTTCAGCTTCTAATTTCCTAGCTGCTTGCTCAGCTTCAAATTTCCTAGCTGCTTGCTCAGCTTCCAATTTCCTAGCTGCTTGCTCAGCTTCCCTTCTCAATTCCAACTCGGCCTTTCGCTCTTCCCGTTCCGCTTGACGATACTCTCTCTCCACTTCCTGTATGTAATCCGTTAGAGAAGACCCAGCCAATCCCATTTCTTCCCCCCTTGCCTTTAATTCTAACGTGCTAAGTTTAGGGGTGGCCATTATACAGAGAGGTAAGCTAGCAGGTCTAGTACAATATAACTGCAAATTACTATACCGATATATGAACAAGTACTATAAATCTAGATATTACCACACACAGTACATTCACTCAGTGACAAGAGTAGAATCAGGACCACAGACCTATGCAGACGTGTGAAGTGTGAACAGGTAAGATATTAGTCCTAACCCCTATCCACATTCACTCTAGCTGGATTCTCCAAACTGATATCTCCCTCTTATAACTAAGGATCCCGTGTCAAAAGACCCCGTTGTCAGAAGATCCCACTGTCAAAGGTTCCTGCTTGCAGGAGATCTCGCTGTCCAAGGATTCGTTTACGGGAGATCCGCTGTCCAAGGATCCGTTACGAGAGATCCCGCTGTCCAAAGATCACGTTTACGAGCCCCCAATAATGTCGTGTCCTCCTTTAAAGTGTCGTCCCTGGAGTGAGGAGATCCGACACCCACATTATAATATTATTTTTTTCCCCCTCAATATTCTGGAGAATCCACCAGCTTCCGTCCAACACACTCCATCAGCCTATGGACACCTTTTCCTATCACTCTCACACTGTCGTACTATGCCCCCTTCTCATACTTCCCCAACGCAACATACTCAACAACTCTTGCTTCTAGAAATTATTAAAGATTAATTTATTAAAATAAAAGTGTAACGTGTATGAGACGTGTATGCGAAGAAAATGTGTGACGTGTTCTATAAAGTGTGTAGACTCTGTCTCTCAGACATCAACTCAGTCAGCTGATCACAGCAAAGATAGACCACAGCACGTTACGTCAGAACAAGTACGTCTCACCCGTTGCCGGAACCATCTTGCCGGATAATGCTTTGCCTCTGTAGACCTCTGGTAATCCAATTTCATGAACATCCGAAATAGACACCGGTGGTATTAACAGTTAATCATGGACCGGTTGCACTCTACACAATGTCCGTTCCTAATGTTCCTAAACAAACTGCACAAGTCTTTTGCAGTGTGTACGCAGTTAGTTAGTTAGTTAGTTAGTCGACAGATCATCCTCGTTGCACATCGAACCACTCAGTTCATAAGGGCTACTTACTAATGTTAATTGTTACTGTACTGGATTGATCCTCACTCGTGTCTATCCAGCCTCACATATAATGTCATGTGTTCTATTACACGAGATTATATAACTCTAGGTAACTATTAGACCCAATGTCTTCAGCCCGCCACCACTGTCTGATGATGTGTGGTGCATCAGTACGCATCACTCACTTTGGTGAATCAACCTGCTTTTAGCTTTCAGTTACGTTCTGTCTGCACTTTATTGATGGTTGAACGGGTGTTCTTCCGAATGGGTTTTTTTTAAAACTTGTTGAGTTTCCTTGGATCTGGTAGGGAACCTAGGATAGAAACAACACATCTGGTGATAGTACTAGTCACTGATCCTTTTGGCTGAGTGTAAGCCTATCACCTTGCTTACTGATCTTTAGCTAACTAGACTTAGTCATAGAGCAGATTAGCTACCCACCTAGAGTCGAATCAGGCTATGACAAAGAAAAAATCACCAAACAGAATGCGGAACCCCGCCCACCAGGGACACCTACGGGAAGATCCCAATTATCCCTCATTACTCAATTCTCAACTAGTAAAGCTTATCAACACTTCACTAATCTATTCTAGCTAACAGAGCCAAGTATCACTTCACTACTCTAGCTAGTTTCCACTAACAGTGCTAATCATCACACTATAGTTTAACAAGGCTACTGCCTAAAGTAATTATAACGAATATATTATAATAGGTTATACCTTAAATGGCACTACTGCAGTCCTATAAATCATATCTACATCTGCCATATAGGCACGTGTAAAATTAAGTCACTAATTAACACACGGTAGATATTATTTCCACTGGCACTGCAGTGCCCTGCACTCTGTCTAGAGCATTATTCAAGTCCACCCTAGTTGATCTCAACTCGAGTTTATATGGCAAACTACCAAAGTTGTCCACGTGACGTTATCCTTTACTCCCCCACACAGGTGGCACAGTGGCAAATCATCCCCTGTCAAGAACTATTTTCCTGGCTTAAATCCTGTCAAAGTTGTCAGTAATTGCCTAGATTCTCAAAACAAGCCAGCTAGTTTCTGTAAACTCCCAACAAAGAGTTTCGATACCAAGCTGCCAATCATCTTGATGTTCCGGAAACCAAGAATTGACAGATGCACTGTTTTCCGTACTAGGTACTTCCGTTTTACATCTGCCCCTGTGATCTCACGGCTTCCATCTGCATTCAAATGTTGACAAACTTGTCACTCTTCTGTTCCGTGGTGACAATCCCAGCAGCCATTTCCGTCTGATGTCCGGCAGTATAGATGACAAACGGAACCATTCCATATCCTTCTCCCTCACCACCAAATGTGTTTATGGGCTGACACGATGTAACCTGTACAACTGTGTTTACTCTGTTAGTACAAATAGATGTCGCTGGTCGATCGTCCGCTTAATCCGAAAATCCTCTGTAATAATCAACCGGATAAACACACGGTTTCATTTTGTGACATGGACTTATCAAAAATAGTAATGGGAAAGGTCTCACAAACTGCCGAATGCTTTGAGGAACGTCTGACTAGATCAGTTCTAAAAGATTTCCCAGATATCCACCTTGCCGAAGTAGAGCTGGTTGTTAACAGTGATAAACCCATCAAAACAAGAAATAAAAAAAAAAAAAAGACTGTTAAACTCTCGAAGGATGGAAAGCTGCTGGTCAGGATGATACCCTCGTAGAAGCTTTTAAAGTAAATATACACGATTCAACGGATTTACCGCACAGATTATATAGCAGTCTAGAAGACTACCCTAGCAGATGGAGATAAGGATATCTGTTAAAACTGCCAAGCAAAGGACAGCTACAGGATTCTGAAAATTATCGAGAAATAATGTTATTGCAGTTTCTTGAAAAATATTGCAAAAATATACACAAGTCCTTGTGGAGATTAAGTGATGACATTGACAAACAACTAAATGATGAACAAGCAGGCTTCCGACCAAATAGGATCCTGCAATGACCAGATAACCAAACTATGCATGATAATAGAACACGGCATTAAACTGAATTCGCCCCCTTGTATTCGATTTTTGGACTATGAAAAGACCTTTGAAAATATCTCTTTGAAAATTGGTGAGGCATTATTGGATCACTTAGAGCAGTGGTTCTCAACCTGTTTTGGCCCATGCACCCCTTTACCATATGTTCAGAATGGCACCCTCCCCTTTTTTGTCTCCCAATTAACCCCCCTGCCGCCCCTACACAGTATACGTAAAAATGGAAGCTAAATTTAATAACACTTACTAAAACAAATCTAGACGTCTACATAAAACGTGATTTGCGGGTCTTTTTTATGTTGCACATCCCTTACAGGACGTTGCAGTCAACACCAGCATTTCCAGCTCCTGTTGATGTACTAGGCAAGTTTTTACGTTCAGTAGTTTGCCATTGCTTTCTGAACGACCGGCTCACATAACCCCGTATGTTACCACCGCGGCGCCATCCGCTATCGAATCTCGCGCAGCTGTTTTTCCCACGTGGATATACGGGATTACGAAAAACGTCGTTAACCTCTTGGCTAGGGAGACCGGCGGGTCTACTTACGTTATAAAACGCCAGAAGGACGAGAAGTACAGCACCATAATGTATGGAGGGAAAAACAATATCAAGTAATCGGTTCTTGTATTAACGAGATCTGAAAATAATCTTAATCCCCCCTCCTCCTGCACTGGAAACCCTAAAATTCCCTCCTGGGGGGGGGGGATTCCCACCGGTAGAGAACCACTATTCTAGGGGTTCCCTCTGGGCCCTGGGTTGGAGCTTGTTGACAATGAATTATCTAACACCCGTAGAGAAAGTATTACCAGCCGAAGTCTAATACTACCCTTCCCGTGTGTGCTGTGCCGAATCATGACCTGGGTAAATCTGAATATGCCTTACGGGAGATGTGTCATTCCAGCATCATTTATTCCCAACCCAACTTTGGTGCTTTCACTGAAACCACAAGTAGCCTGACCATGGAAGTCATGGCAGTAAGTAAAGCAATAACATGGCTCGAGACACAGACATTCACTAGGGCTTGTTTCCTTAGCGACTCAATGAACATGATCAAGAGGATAGAGGAGGGGTCGATCCGAAGAGAATGGTTGCTGCCTCTGGAGCGGTCTCGGCTGGCAAAGATTAGTTTCATCTTCGTGTCCAGGGCATGCGGGAGTACAAGGAAATGAGCGGGCTGACAAGCTCGCAGGTGAGGCTACTGTGGAGGGCGGACGCGCCATGGACCAGGCTGACATTCTGAATGCTCTACGAGAAGTGAGACTTTTGCAAGAACCAAGTGATGACTGTGAATCTACAACAATGGCCAGACTGCGAGAGCAGCAAATTAAAAGAGGGGTGGCCAAACAAGAACACTACGCAGGAAGCCAAAGAAGATTGATAAACCAACACAGAACTGGCGTCGTTAGCCGCTACACGCTGCGGGATTTGCTGAGGAGGGGATCCGAGCACTTATGGACTGAATGGTCCTATGTGCAACGAGGATGATCTGTCGACTAACTAACTAACTAACTTATTCCCAACCCGTCGGCTTCTGAGGTTAAAGAGTGAGACGAGGTCTATGCTCTCTTGACAGAGAGATTGCAGAGTCATGATCGCCGAGTGAATGCTCTGGATCATGCACACGAAGAAGAAACATATTGCAAGATAGCCATACATGGCATTCAGGGCAAACGGAACGGTGTCTGCGACTGTTCAATAAAATACAGACAATGGCAACAACATAAACAGAACTAATGATAAGCTGCTACAGACAACACAACCAGTCTCCACGGAGCTAGTACGGAGTGTATCTTTAATGACCGTGCAGTTTTTGAAAATATTGCCTTTCCAAGTTTTGTATTCGCCCTCCGTGGAGTTCATGCAACATAAAAGGTAAATTTAAAAGGTAAATAAACTTAACTCGCCCGTGTGCTGCCCCGACCCATACGGGGGAGCAAAGAATAGTAACACTGTTGCCTACCATGCACGTGGTAAGAGGCGACTAAGGAGGATATGGTTCCGTCGCCCTGCTACTGAGTGAGTGCGTGGCGCGACACTGTGAGCTGTGAATTTCGCGTGGAATGCTTTTGCATCTATCAGCGGTTGTTTTTCGCGTGAACTGCATGTTCGGAACGATGACGGCCGGCTGTTGCTGGATTGACTGGTTTGCCTTTTCGGTTCACGAGTGCATTTTTCAGGAGACTCCTGGGAGTCTTCGCTGTAGCTACGGAGTTCGTGCTTTGTGCGGCGCTTTCGGTGGGTCGCCCTGCAGAAAGAGACCGAGCCATATGGGATAAAACCCCGATCAATGAAGTCTTTCTGGTGCCGTTTTCATCGACGATGAACTGTATTTTTCTTGGAGGACTTTTTGTGTTGGCATTCTGACGGCGGCATTATGCACAGTGTATCCGTGCGGGCTGTTGGCTTGCCGATACTCCTGTCTATTCCATTGTTCACATGGGGCAGTGAGGAGCATTTTGTGATATTCACTGGCACAGGAATTGAGCAATATGGGGACGACCCGTTGCCGTGAAGTTGGAACCGCGACTAACCAACCAACCAACCAACCAACCAACCAACCAACCAACCAACCAACCAACCAACCAACTAACCAACCAACCAACCAACCAACCAACTAACTAAAAGGTAAATATAAAACTTGGAACGGCAATATTTTAAAAAGAAACTGCAGTCATTAAAATACACCCAATACTTTTGTAGCGGGTCAGGTGGAACGTTGCGGCATCTATCTCACCCCGATAAGTGAAAATATTTTTCAGGTCTCATCAATGTTAAGACTTATAACTCTGTCTCCCCGAGAAGTCACCAACCAACCAACCAACCACCCAACCACCCAACCAACCAACCAACCAACCAACCAACCAACCAACCAACCAACCAAGCCAGCCAGCCAGCGAGCCAACCAACCAACCAACCAGCCAGCCAACTAGCCAGCCATCCAGCCATCCAACCATCCAGCCAAGCAGCCAAGCAGCCAACCAACCAACCAACCAACCAACCAAGCAGCCAGCCAGAGACCAGCCAGCCAGCCAACCAACCAACCAACCAACCACTCACCCACCCACCCACCCAAAGCTTTCTGGCATAGTATTCTTACTTCAAATCTTCCCCTCGGCTGAACTTTGCCCGTGCAGACATGATTCAAGATGGACCCTGCCTCGTCAAATAGATACCATGGACTTTCCAGGGAAGTAAGTGGCCGGTATGGTACTGACCATATAACCCAATAAGAGCAGTATGGTCCAGAAATTAGGAACCTAGCATTACATCTTTATTATTCTCCGATAGAAAGGAAACAGTCTTTTCTTTTCTCTGCTTGGATGTCACAAGCCGACATAAACCTGAACCATGATATCTTGAGACAGGAAACGCATACGAATGGCACTATGGCACTGGCTCAATCGTGTATTAAATATATAACCCAGAACCAAGTGAGTGGCCTTTAAAAAAAACCCGGTAAGGATGCTGCAACATGACTAGTGCTTTTTGAAGAGATAGGTTGTTTTTGTAGTAGCAATAGTAGTAATTGTAGTAGTAGTGGTAGTAGTAGTAGTAGTAGTAGTAGTAGTAGTAGTAGTAGTAGTAGTACCTTGTACTTGTAGTAGTAGTAGTAGTAGTAGTAGTAGTAGTAGTAGTAGTAGTAGTAGTAGTAGTACCTTGTACTTGTAGTAGTAGTAGTAGTAGTAGTAGTAGTAGTAGTAGTAGTAGTAGTAGTAGTAGTAGTAGTAGTAGTAGTAGTTCTTGTAATTTGTATTTATAGTAGTTGAAGTAGTATCTTACAGTAAATGTTATAGTAGTACTGATAGTGGTATTAGAGGAAAGAGTAGTAGTAGTAATAGTAGTAGTAGTGCTAGTACCTTGTATTTATAGTAGTAGTAATAGCTTGTAGTGTTTCTTATAGTGGTAGTAGCAGTGGTGGTATTAGGGGAAAGAGTTGTTGTTATAGTAGTCTTAGTAATAGAACTAGTTTGTAGTAATAGTTGTTGCCTGTTGTAGTATTAGTCACAGGTAATAGTATGTAAGTATAGTAGCAGTAATTATATTTGCAGTAATATGCCTGCTGTAGTAATAGTTAGTTAAAATGTTATTTGCATATCCTTTAAGGTCGTCGCATTCAACACCAGCATTTTTCTTTTGCTGGTGTGATCTCTTGGCAAGTTTACGTTCAATAGTTTGCCATTGATTTATGAATGACCGGCACCCATAGCTTTTCGTAAAAAAAAAAAACAACGCAAGGTGGTTTGCTGCCAAATCGCCCGCAGCTGTGTTTCGAATACGGGTATGCGGGATTACGAATTGCGCCCGTAATTTCTTCGCCACGGAGCTGTAGTAAAAGTAGTAGTAAAAAAAAATCGACGTTGTCTATTGTATTAGTGATAGCGATAGATTAGTCTTATTTCATAGGTTTGTGGTAGTAGCAATAGTAGTAGCAGGAGTAAAGAAGTAGTAGTCGTATAGTAGTAGTTATAGAAGTAGAAGTAGTACTAGTTATAGTAGTAGTAGTTGTAATATTAGACATGGTATTAGTGGCATTGTATAAACTTGTATTATTATAGTTGTACCAGTAGCAGTCCTAGAAATAGTAATATTTGTTGTTTTAGTCTAGTTGTTCCTCCACGGCGCAAGTCGATAATGGGGCAGCCATTCTGTATTCACAATTGCTCATGCGCAAACCTCTCGATCCTCACGACCCCTGCGTGCGATAATTGCTTAAGAGCCAGTGTGTGTATCCTAAAATAAGATTGTCCGTAGGATTGTGCACACTCGTACATGCAGTTTGCCATACAATTCCTGTTACTTAACGACTTTCCCAAGTATATTGTCGTGTCCTGACACACTCACGATCTTTCTTATTCGTTGCAAATATTGGAGCTTTTCTGTAAAAGAACTCAAAGCAGGAAACATTTTGACAGGAATAAAAAGGTAATCTCAAAGCGGCTCAAAGTAATCTCTGGGGTGTTAAGTGTCAGGTATTCACATATTCTAAGTCACGACACATGAAGCGGGAAGACAAAATCCTGGTTCACCCAGAGACTAACACGTAACACTACCTTGGCAGGCACGTCCCCTGTCCATTGTGTCACCGCGGTTCTTTCCAGGAATAAGGGAGACGAAATAATAATAATAATAATAATAATAATAATAATAATCATAATCATCATCATCATCATCATCATCATCATCATCATCATCATCATCCTGATGGTCATTATCATCATCATCATCATCATCATCATCATCATCACCACCACCACCACCACCACCATCACCACCACCACCATCATCATCCTCATCACCACCATCACCATCACCATCATCACCACCATCATCACCACGACGACGACGACCACCACCACCATCATAATCATCATCATCATCATCATCATCATCATCATCATCATCATCATCATCATCATCATCATCATAGGTTTGTCTCATTGTCCACGCTTCACATCCATAGAAAAGCACAGGCTCTATGTAGCACCTCAACACTCTTTTTCTCCTTGCAAATGACATCTTTTTATTGGTCAGTATGGTTTTCCAACTTGCAAAAGGAGACCTTCGCCAAGGCGATTCTTGTTCTAATCTCTTCAAGACATCTCCCATCAGATGTTATGACTGTTCTGAGATAATTGTGCCGATTCACTTGCTTAGGAATATTAGGTCTCATTTACTTGTATATTATCTCCGTGGCGAAGCGGTTCGTGATCCCGTATACCCGCGTTCGAAATACAGCTGCGCGCGATTTGGCAGCAGACCGCGTTGCGCTGATTTTTTCACGAAATGGTGTGGGTGCCGGTCGTTCAGAAAGCAATAGCAAACTACTGATCGCAAACTTGCCAAGACATCAACAACAGCAAAAATTGTTGGTGTTGACTGCGAATGTCCTGTAAAGGACACGCAACTAACATTTAACTTGTATATTACATTGTGGTATTTCGTTCTTCCTAGTGATCACCATATTCTATGTCTTCATAGAATTTAATTCTCACCCTAGTTGTTCACTGTGTACAACAACCGCATCTACTGAATGCTGCAGATTCTGCTCACTGTCCTGCAATCAATATTGTATCGTCTACATTTCTGAAAATAGTTTCACTGTAAAGCAAAAAAATAAAAAAATCTGCAGACGTTAAAAATCCCGGGTACACACCTCTCTTAATAGGCGGATATTGACCTACTTCATTATCAATCCTCATGACAGCTTGTTGTTTCCAATATTTTGTTTTCATGTCTATGGACTTTCCCATCAATTTGTAGATCTTCAAGCATCTTTATCGTGTCGACATGTCCCACTTTGTTGAAAGCCTTTGTAAAGTCAATAAAGCAGAGGTGTAGATCTTTGTTTACTTCTCTAGAACGTTCAATTACTGTTCTCAGTATATACACAGCATTTACTGTACTCTTGCATTCTACGGACCCGCATTGTTCTTCTCCTATTTCGGGTTGTATTTTCTTTCCAACTCTTTGTATGATAATCCTTAGCAAAATCTTCGTGATGTCGACTCATTATACTAATTGTTGATAGTTGATCACATTCCAAGGTCCCTGATTTCTTCGGGATTGCAATAAATACAGAATTAAATAATTCAGGAGGTATATCTCCAGTACCATATATTGCGTTCAGCAGTCTGGGACCTGGTGTATTCCACATTCTTTTAAGACATTGACCATTTCTATTGTGACGTTATTTAGACCCGGGGTCTTGCCAGTTATCACATGATTAAGAGCATTCTGAATTTCCATCTTCAAAATTGATGGTCCTTCATTATTATTCCGAAGATCATACTGTTCTTTTCTTGTATCATCATAAAGGTCTTTCACGTATATATATCAAATCTGATCTATTTTCTATTATGATACTGCTATCTTTGGTTTTCAGACAACCCATTGATGTGTGTGTTTGTTTGTTAGCGATGTCATTAATTCCTTTCTGAATTAATTTGGTATTTCGGGTGTTGTGTTAATGTTAAATTTCCCTGCTATTTTCCTCAAGCCATGTTTCTTTTGCCTCTTTGCACAGTTTCCTAATTTTCCACTGAATCTCTTCATATTTTTCATGGTTATTTTTGTTATTTCAAGCAAAAGAATATTTATTTATTTATTAAAAATGAAACAAGACATATCATCTTGGCTCTCCCAGACTTTGAACGAGATATATAATTCTTGTCAGATAAAGCTCATTAGCTGGGCTAAGAAACTCATCTAAGAGAGGGACAATTCTGATGTAAAAACGTCTGTTGTCTTGCAGGTAGGCTAGGTAAAGACACGGGCTAAGAAAGACAACCATGAATAAAACCCTTTTCTGAAAGTATATACTGTATACTGCACCTTGCAGTTTGTTACACTGCTTCAAATAAGGCATAAAAACCACCCTTAGCAGGGGCCAGGGATAGATGCATACCTCTTAAGCCTGGGATGAATTGTACAGACCATGAGTTGCCCATGCAGCATTAGCCCTATCTAGGCCTGCCTAGTTTACCTCCAGAGGAAAGGTGAAACCAATACATCTGGAACAAGATTAGCTGCAGTAGATGCCGTATCACCAAAGCAATACTCTTACTGTCCGCCTGTCGGAGCTTCGATCCTAGACCAATTGCCTGCCAAGCCATATAGAACATTTCAGTAGAACATATTTTTTCATAAGTAAAGTAAGGGGTAAAGTAACACATTAGTGTAAAGCAGTGGTTCTCAACCGGTGGGGAATTCCCCCCCCCCCCCCCCCCCCCCGGGGGGGGGGGGATTTTGGGGTTTCCAGGGGTTAATGAAGATTATTTCAATTACCTGATCTTGTTTTTCCCTTCACACTTTACGGTTCTGTACGTCTTACCCTTCTAAAATTCATTTTATAAAGTAAGTAGACCCATAAATCACGTTTTATGTGGACGCCTAGACTTGTTTTAGTATGTGCTTCAATTATTACGTATACTGTGTAAAGGTGGGGGGGGGGGATTTTTAGGTAGGAAATACGATAGGGGGGGGGGGGGAATGACGTTCTGAAAATATGGTGAAGGGGGGCACGGGCCAAATTGTTAGGTAGGAAATACGATAGGGAGGGGGGATGGAATGACGTTCTGAAAATATGGTAAAGTGGGGCACGGGCCAAAAAAGGTTGAAAACAACTGGTGTAAAGTAACAATGTGGGGTAAAGTAACAATGGGGTAAAGTAACAAATAGTGTAAAGTAACAAATAGTGTAAAGTAACAAATTAGTGTAAAGTAACACATGGGGTAAAGTAACAAAATGGGGTAAAGTCGCGGCGTACTCTAGCTTTCCCCTTCTCAGGAAGGGTTAAGCTTTCATAAACATATCCTCATGTGTTGTGTAACAAATAATATTTCCTCAAATCAAAGCCAGCAAGCTACAACTCACCTAGTACACCAACTCTGGTGACATAAATGTTGTACTGTGAGCCATGCATTCAGACAAACATGAAGACATCATTGTTGTATTGTGAGCCGTGCTTTAAGACAAATCTGGTGACATCAACGTTGTACTGTGAGCCATACATTCATACAATCCCGGTGACATCAATGTTGTACTGTGAGCCATACATTCATACAAACCTGGTGACATTAATATTGTACTGTGAAGCATGCATTCAGACAAACCCGCTAACATCAAAACAATCATCGGACGCTGCTGGAAATGGGTGTTCAAGTGCCAGACGGCAGCGCAAGAAAATAAATTAAAGATAGATGGACATTTAGAAAAGTCAGCAAAATCGTATAAGTATCTTATAATAAAAAAATAAATAAAATAGTAGGGATGTGGGAATAGAAATTAAGACCGTGATGACAGCTTTCCGTTGGTTGGAGAACAGCACAGCCAGACACGCCTGTTAATGACGGACTGATATATACTCGGTAAGTGGAAACTGGCATGTTTCGAGTGGAGTGGGTCGCATAGCTCAGCACGACGCAGGTTTTGAGCATAACATAAACATAAGTTGTATCCTAGGGCATGCAGCTTCAGAGGACAATAAACAAACATATACGAGAATGGTTTCTACTGCTGCTCTGGACTCGGAGCTACTTTACGAGAAGAGTGATGTGGTGAAGACTCTCTGGAACCAGGTTGAGAATGCACTGAACAAAGTGTTGATATCTGGAGAGGCTGATTCAGAAGGGAGTGAGTGGACGTTCTGGACAACACTTAGAGGAAAAGTTAGGCATACTTTTTATCACACCGCCATTGTAACTATGCCGGCTCTGTGGCGAAGGGGTTACGAACTCAATTTGTAATCCCGCATACCGCTGTTCGAAACACAGCTGCTGACGATTTGGAAGCAGGCCACCTTGTGTTGGTTTCATACAATCGTATAGTGCCGGTCGTTTAGAAAGCAATGGTAAACTACTGTACGAAAACTTGCCAAGAAATCACAAACAGCGAACAGATAATGAAGTTGACTGCGACATCCTGTAAAGTATATGCAACTGGAACTATCAGCATTGGAACCGAGAATATGTGAGAATGTCCCCAGGGCAGTCATGTCGGTTCTGTAACTTAGTAAACGAGATCATTATTTTCTTTTACTCTTCTCTGTGGGAGTTTCCGTGGCGAAGTGGTCAAGCCGTCTGGCTCGCGCTCCGAAGGTTGTGGGTTCATTTCCGGGCCGCGTCCTTCGGTTCACGAGTGCATTTTTTAGGAGACTCCTGGCCGTCGTCGCTGGAGCTACGGAGTTCGTGCTTTGTGAAACATTTTCCGCGCTGCGGAAAAAGACTGAGCCATATGGGATAAAAACCGAGTGCAATGAAGTCGACCCTGTCGACTTTGAAGAGACATTTTTTACACTCTTCTCTTGCTAGATTATTCTTAGATGTAAATTTAGAACACTATAGAATCGCCATGGCGAAAGTAGCCTTTAGCAAGATGAAAAACATTCTGACCAATAAAAAGATGTCAATTGAAACGAGAAAAAGAGTGTTGAGGGGATACATAGAGCCTGTTCTTTTGTATGGATGTGAAACTTGGACAATGGGCAGTCAAGCTGAAAAACATCTGATGGCTGCAGAATGTGGTTTCTGAGGAAAATGCAAAGAATACCATGGACAGACAGAAAAAACCAATGACCAAGTACTACAGGAGACACATGAACATCGTAAGCTGATTGGAGAGATTAGACGTAGACAGTCAACATTTTTTCGACATGTTATGAGAAGAAATGGATTGGAGAACTTGGTGACAACTGGCAAGATCGAAGGGAAGAGACCAAGAGGCAGACCGAGAGGAAAATACCTGAATGGCTTGGCCACATGGCATGGACGAGACAGGAACACTGAGCTGATCCACGACACTGGTGATCGAGTGAAATGGCGAGTCATGACCGCCCACACTTTCCGGCATGACACATGATTGATTGATTGATTGATTTTAGAACTAAGGACAGCAGAAAGCATCATGCTGTTTGCTGCTAATGTTGTTGTCGCTACCCTTCTCGCTGCCACGGCCATTGCTGCAGAGGGAGTAATGAGTGTTTGTGCTAGTGTGGACGTTGCTTACAATGTGCTGACTTCAGACATTTAACTCACCTAGTATATTAGATAACGGCGCTATGGCCAAGTGGTTGTCAATGCAAATCCCTTTTCCGCTATTACTGCGTTCTAAACACAGCTATGGATGATTTGAAAGCAGGCCAGTTTTGCGCTGGTTTTCATACAATGGTATGAGTGCTGGTCATTCATAAAGCATTGGCAAACTACTGAATGTAAACTTTCCAAGAAATCACAATCAGCGAAAAAAAAAAAAATTAATAATGGGGTTGACTGCGACGTCCTATAAAGGATATCCAACTAAATTTTTAGTATTGAAAATATATATTTCGGCGAAGCCCAATATAGTCTCTTCATACCAGCTCTTTAAAGGATATACGAATTTTCATACTGTTACAATGTTATATTCTCTGGAGAAGACAACACATCCTGAGGTATTTACAGCTGCAGGTGTTTCTGAATCACCCATCAAAACCATAAGTAAGACTTAAATGAAATTTATTGGGTATGTCAACAGAAGTTGTGTAACAGAGAAATTAGCCTTATGTGGGCACATACAAGACACAGGATGCAGAGGAAGACAGAGAAAAGTGTATCTTCAAACTATAAACTGTTGAAAAACAATTTCATCTCATCTCATCATGTTCCTCTTGTACCCTACGGTGTCGAGGTGAAGTATAAACAGCGGGAAAGTGCCAGCTTATGGACCGGGTCAGTCCGTTTATACTTCCTAGTTTTTTCTACGAGCAGTATGAAGATTCCCTGCCGGCTTGCTAGGCCTGTCTCAGGTTTAGGACAAAAATCTGACCATAGGGAGTCCGTCCCCCTGGCAAGCCAAAGCCCCGTTAGCCCATGACTTCTCGGTCATGGTTTCCCGGTCTACACCACATGGAGGTGGGGTTGATTTGTGTAGTCTGCGGGTCATCGGCAGGCTACTAATTTTCACGTTTCACCTCTCCCGGGAGAGGTTAGCCGATTATAACCCTGCTGGCTGCAGGACCAGGCTCAGTCCGCACCTTGAAAACAGAGGCGTCATGGCTGCCAATGTCTGCCTCAGACCAGACCAGGCGCCTAAGGAAAAATATATTTACTGGTTAGTTGATTATTTGCATATCCTTTACAGGACGCAGCAGTCAACTCCATCATCTTTTGGCTGTTTGTGATCTCTCTATTTTCTGGATGTGTTGACCTTGGTTCTTGTTACATATTCTTTACAGGACGTAGCAGTCAACCCCAGCATTATTTGGTTAATCGTGATTCTGGGCAAGTGACGTTCAGTAGTTTGCCATTGTTTCTGAACGACCGATACTCATATCCGTCATATCCACTCATATCCGTAACACCTTCGCCACGGAGCAGGCTATTCACTGGTAGATAATTCAAAATTGTGGAACAAGTTTTCTATACCGTGATAACAGTAATAACATCTGATGGGAGATGCCTTGAAGAGATTAGAACAAGAATCGCCATGGCAAAAGTAGCCTTTAGCAAGATGAAAAACATACTGACCAATAAAAAGATGTCAATTGAAACGAGAAAAAGAGGGTTGAGATGCTACATAGAACCTGTACTTTTATATGGATGTGAAGCTTGGACAATGAGCAGCCAGGCTGAAAAACATCTGATGGCTGTAGAAATGTGGTTTCTGAGGAAAATGCAAAGAATACCATGGACAGCCAGAAAGACCAATGAACAAGTCCTTCAAGAAACAAATGAAGATCGTAAACTGATCAGAGACATTAGACGTAGACAGTCACAATTTTTTGGGCATGTTATGAGAAGAAATGATTTGGAGAACTTGGTGACAACTGGTAAGATCGAGGGGAACAGACCAAGGGGAAGACCTAGAAACAAGTATCTGGATGGCTTGGCCTTGTGGCATGGTCGAGACAGAAACACGGAACTGATCCACGACTCTGTTGATCGAGTGAGATGGCAGAACATGACCGCCCACGCTTACCGGCATGGCACATGATGGATGGATGGATGGATCAAGAAATGAAATTAATTCTCATTGGTGCAAATTGTTAGAACTCATAACTCATCAAATAAAAACATGTGAAAATTGGAGGGCAGGCGAGACAGGGGCATATTCAGAGAAAAGATGCTGGACAGTTTGACATTACGGCATGGAGGGACATCGGTATAAGGTGACTGACAGCACACGAGACAGAGGGATGTACACAGACATGGTCACCAACGCCACACGTTCTGGAATATAAGAAGAAGAATGAGTGACACCAAGCAAGAAGAGTTTCGGGCAGGTGTGTGGGACGGGATATTCCCACATTATGAGAGGCAGTCACTTTGTTTTGGAAACGTCTGGAACCCATCTGGCTCCCCTACTCTTATTCAATTCATAGATGCCCCGAGAGTCTGCTTGCGGAAGCGCTGTGCCCCAATCAGCGGCTTTGGCTAGCATCGAACTACGAAAGCACATTTTAGGGGGAGGTCAGCATGGCAGAATGGATAAGAGCGCTAAGGCTTCAACTTCCGTTGTGCAGATGCCGAGGTAGCGGGTTCAATCCATACACCAGTCAGTATGACCGTACATTACAAGTATCTCAGAAATCGGAGTGGGTTTATCTGATGGCTAAGGATTGTGGTAATAGGGAAAGCTAATCCACACGCAACAATCAGTCCAGTGCATTAATAATAGTAGAACGTGTATGGACTAAGCTTGAATTCAAAGCGAACGAATGTTAAAATGATACATTTTAAGGAAATTCTCTCACTCCCAACTCACTACACCTGCCCAAATTAGTATACACAACTGCTGGTTGAGAAGATGAATGGTGGTTAACAATATACTGACGCTCACTTTTAGGGTTGGAATTTGATTTGTATGTTACCAGGCTGATGGATTGCTAAGGATTGAATTTATTGAATTGCCAAAACCATTCAAAAAGAAAAGGCAAACTTTAGACTAAAACCATTCATCCAGGTATGGCAAACTGTTGACAAAAACCATTCAGCCAGGAATGGTAAACTATTAAAGGAACATATGCTAGGTAAAACATGTTTAAATATGATGCCCTTTCACAAACCTTCAGGCCTTAAGGCGCACTGTACACACAGTGCTTGACCCACATTTTTGTTTAGACCAACCAGCACCCGGTGGGTCACGTGGTCTGTATCACTCAAGCTGCGTTCACTTCTCAATACATTTTTGGTACACATTTTTAGGCCAGGTCGACCTGAGACCCAGAATATAAAATAAAAAATCTATCCGAAGGGGATTAACACTCCAGTTGTTGGTCAGCACGGCCGAATTGATAACAACGCGTGTTCTTAAACATCCGGTGTGCTGATGTCGAGGTAAGGGATTCAACCCTTACACAGGACAGTTGGACTAAACTGTTCACCTATCGTCCTTGACTTGGGGGGGGGGCGTAAATTACAAGTACCTCTGAAGACGGAGTGGATTCGCCTGATGGCAAGGGACACTGTTATTAGGGAAAGCTAAACCACACGCAAAATTCAGTCCGACACTACTAGAAGTTGTGTGTATGGACTACGCTTGAGTGTAAAGCGAGCGAGCGCAAAAACAAACAAACAAACAAACAAACAAACACACACTCCAGTTTAGAAATAAAACGAAAAGTAAAATCACTATTTACAAGAGATGCATATTCGTTTGTCGGCTCTATAGCTAAAGGCGGCGAGTAAATTCGTAAGCCAGCATACCGCGTTGAAAACACAGCTGCGGGCGATTTGGAAGCAGACCGCCTTGCGTTGGTTTCCCTTACAAAGTTATGAATACTTGTCGTTGAGAAAGCAATGGCAAACTACTGAACGTAAACTTGCTTAGAAATCACAACCAGCCAGAAATATTTGGCTTGTCTGCGAAGTCCTGTAAAGGATATGCATCTAACTAACAATTTGTTTGAGGGTTTCAGAGTCGCTCTGAAAAGGTGAGGAAAAGGTGAGGAACTGTAACGAACTTGTTAAAAACCAGGCCAAAGTTTAAAGAGCAATAAATCTGTGTTCGTGTCAGGGCAAACGAAAGTTGAATTGCACAGCGATATCACCTGACATCTAGTCAACAGAACATGGGTATGTGTTTAGGGCAACTTAAAGCAGGATCGTGAAGTGATAAAAACTGATATCAAGTAGAGATAATCTGAAGATGTAGTGAAATAAAAGTCCACGGTCACTGTATACAAGTGCATGCAGTCTCGTCTCATTTCACCTTGTTTCTTTTGTACCTTGCGATGTCGAGGTGAAGCATAAACAGCGGGAGAGTGCCCGGTTCGAGACTTTACATCTCGTGATTCTCATGGATTCTGTTATTCTCTCTGTCCATCGTTTACATGGTCGGCCTCTTCTTCTGGTTCCGTTTGGTTTGTACATCATTGCTTGTTGTGGTATACTGTCAGTGGGTAGCCTAGTTATATGGCCAAACCATTTCACTTGTGTATGCAGTATCATGATGATGATGATGATGATGATGATGATGATGATGATCATGATCATGATGAGCATCATCATCAATAATCTGCAAATCAACCTGGTCAGTCATGTCTCTCTATAACCTCCCATTCTCTAATTGTATGTTCCGGATGAAGCGACTCCATAAGAATCACTATCCATATCGTCATTCACTTTACATGGTTGGTATAGGAACAATCTGGAAGACTGAGTATTGTTTTTGGCGTCCGCGGCTTTAAAATTAAGCGTAGTTCACACTCGTGCTACTTGTAGTGCACTGGTCTGATATTTTGCATGCGGAGTAGCTTTCCCAATTACCAGTGTCCCTCGTCATCGGGCGAACCCACTGCGACTTCTGAGGTACTTGTAATTTACGTCCCTATGCCAAACACGAGAAGTCAACATTTTAGTCCAACTGACTGGACTAGGTGTTGAACCCACTACCTCGGCATCAGCGCACCGGAAGTTTGAGAACCAGTGCTTTTGTCCATTCGACATCACTGACCTCCTAGATTGAGTTGTAACTCTTCAGCCGATGTATTGGCCTTCAGGCTTCAGGTCACTTGAATCCGGACAGGGGATTGCAATTCTCGGAGTGAGGTTGATGAAGAGACTGTCCTCCCGTCTCAGCACCGAAGTCGCCCGTGTGTTACCCGGACCCTAAGAGAAACCAGAGAGGATTAACACCGTCACCTACCATGGATGTCGCAAAAGGCGACTAAGGTGGTTTCCGCAGATGTATCAACAGGAGCTTAAAGGAAGCCAAGAATAGTAACTTACTGCAACTAGCCGTACAAGTGGTAAGAGGCGACGAAGGAGGGTTGGGAGTGGGGCTTCGTCACTCCGTAGAAAAAACTGTAGCTAAAAAATACAACCGCCATGAGCCAGTCTTTAAAAAAAAAAAAAAAATAGCCACACCAAGCAAGAGGAAAGGAGGCTTTTTTTTTTATTTTTAGAAGAACTAAGATGGGGAGACCGTCCTCCGTGGCCAAGGTTTTAGGGGCGCGATTCGTAACCCCGTATACCCGTATTCGAAACACAGCGGTGCTGGTATTTTCGAAAAAAGGTTTAGGAGCCTGTCGTTCAGAAAGCAATGGCAAACTACTGAACGTAAAACTTGCCCAGGATTTACGAACAGCTAAATAATGCTGGGTTGATTGCTGCGTCCTATGAAGGACATGCAACTAAATTTGTAAAAACAGATGGGGATGACTTGGACGTAGCTGTGTGGGATATCTGAAGATTGAACGGCTTGGAGTTAGGCTCTATGCCCCAATTGAAAGGGCGCGGGGGGGGGGGGGGGGCGGGGGCGTAAAGGGCCAAAGAAGAATCACCAAAGTACCATCTCCACGGCAGCTGTTAGCTCTCCTTCGGCTCTCCAACTCAGAAATCAGCTCAGTGTGCGTGACCGGTAGTGGGACTTCACAGCTGTGGAGAGTAAAATTAGGATGTAACCTGGACATGGTTCAGCACAACAGGTGTGGACTGGTTTGGGTTAGGTCTAGGATTGGTAATGCTTTTTCCATGAGGGTTAGGATACTTCTTTGTCAACAGATTCTAACACGTTGCCCAGAGGAAGACGCCAAACGTGAAACAAGCATTAAGAATAGGAAATAAAGCAGGTAGGTATGTGCTCATCCATCCATCATGTGCCATGCCGATTAGCGTGAGCGGTCATGATTCGCAATTTCACTCTATCACCAAAGTCGTGCATCAGTTTAATGCTCTTGTCTCGACCATGCCACATGGCCAAGGCATCCAGGTAATTTCTTCTTTCTTCCTCTTGTTCTCTTCCCCTCGATATTGCCAGTTGTCACCAAGTTCTTAATTGATTTCTTCTCATAACTGACCAAACAATTTTGACCGTTTACGTCTAATTTCTCTAATCGGTTTGCGATGTTCATTTGTTTCTTGTAGGACTTGGTCTTTGGGTTTTCTGTCTGCCCGTGGTATTCTTAGCTCCCGTGAAAAGATGAGACATACTAACCACGATCATAATGTACAAACATTACAATGGATTACATAAAGATGAACATAAATCGCAGGAGCTACATATACCCAACTGTTTGTGTTGTTATATCCTGCAGCAGCCGCTGCTTCTCTTATTTATGCATCAAGAAGAAAATCGGAAAGGGCAAATCTGTATTGCATCGTCAACATCATGTGCCATACCGAAAGACAGTTGGCGGTCACGGTTTGTTATCTTACACGATCAACAGTTGTGGATAAGGTCTGTGCTCTTGTTCCGATTAGGTCGCGTGGCCAAGATTTTGCAAATATTTATCCCATTGTCTTTCGCTTGCTTTTTTTCCGATCGACTTTGCTAGATGTCACTAACGTCTCACGTTTATTTCTCCTCAACACGTGACAAAAGTTTTGACTGTCTAGGACTAATTTCTCCAATCAGTTGCCGGGTTTCATTTGTTTCTCGAAGGATTGACTCGTTTTTTCTCCCTGTCCTTATATGGTATTCTTGAAACAGCATGCGAAATATCTTAACAAGCTCCGGTGTGCTGATGGCGAGGTAGCGGGTTCAACCCCAACACGGGCCTGTTGGACTAATATCTTAAATTTTCGTCCTTGACTTGGGGATGTAATTTACACATACCTCAGAAGTCAGAATGGGTTCGGCTGATGGCGAGGGACACTGGTCATAGAAAGTTAGCCCGCGCGCAAAAATCAGCCCGACTTCCACTATGCTCGAGCGAACTAAAAAAATAAAATCTTAACAACCAAAGAACCGCCTTATAAGCTAGAAATGTCTGTTTCCCTGGATTGGCAGTGTATAAGGTCCACTGAAGCTGACATTCATTGTGAAGACCTAACGCAGTGTTTCCCAACCTTTTTGGTGCCATGCCCCACTTAAGCCTTTCTAAAATTCATATTGCCCCCCTCCCCCGCCCCACGCCCCCCTCCCCCTCAACATATACATTATTTTTAGTATTCAAAAATTGAAATGTTCACTAAAGAAACTTGAATGATAGGTGTTAGGAAGAAATCACTAGGTAATTATTGAGCAAACACAGTAAGTAAATGACTGAAATTCAAGTACAAAATAATTTTAATGAAAGATTTTTCTATATTATTTTAATTATTAGTAATTATTTATTATTTAAATTTAGTGAGATCCTTGCGCTTGATGCTTGCTGCAAAGAGATCTTATGTCAGGTTCCAATTTAGTTAACTTCAGTCTCAAGTCTCCCCGTTTTGTTATATTCAGCCGATTTCTTCCATTTTCGAATTGCCCCCCTTAACAATCGAATTGCCCCCCTGTGGGGCGTGGGCCCCACTTTGGGAAACACTGATCTAACCTCATTAATCATCATACAACAACTGACATTTGTTCCTCTTGTACCTTGTGGTATCGAGGTGAAGCATAAACAACTGGAGGGTGCCTGTTTATGGGCTTCATACATCGAGGTTCCCTTGGATTCTGTTATTCCCTATGTCCATCATTTCCATGACTGGCCGACACACGTTTGATTCTAATTTTAGTGCGCGTGATTCTCCAAGCACGGATTTGTCTACATTGGCTGGTATCACCCTACGTAGGGTAACATTTAACACGTACTGTACTAATCACTATCGCAAGTGAAATCAGCGTAGGACCAGGAAAACAAAACTAGGCCATAGTTCAAAGAGACAGGCTCACTATGGTTCAGGAATACGAAAGTAAATCCTAGCCTCGTTTCGAATTTATAATCCGGGTCTTCTAAACAAAAGCCAGCCTCTGTGATAAAATACCCATATTGTCTAAGTGTTACAAGTGTTACTTTGCCCTCGTATTCAATGATTTAGAGAGCTGTTATTGGAAACTTGTCTATTTACAAAAAACCTCGTCCCACATCTCGCGCAGCAGACCGGTACGAAGCGGCAAGCGGTACGCCACAAACAACTCGCTTCACGACTGGCAGGGTGTATCGATTGCTCTTTGGCTACACACCACAGAGTCTGCAGTGCACATATTTCACCCACGACCAAACCACTCAGTACAGGAGCAATTGTAAGTGCACGTACTGTATGTAGTATGTGTTATAAATATGTATTTGTACGTGCGTCCAAAAACTGGTTATTGGTTTGTTTCTAACAGTATAGCATAGCGTCCATTTATTAATTTTGCTTGCAAAATCTTTATTATTGTTAATACTTATTTTACTCCCCGTCGAAAGTCTTTCGGTCTGGCCTTTCCTCGGAGTTTAGCGTGTCGGTCAGATCCACGGTCAACCCAAGCAGAACCATTTTCTCCAAGCCGTGCTGATCTACCCATTCTTCTGCACTATACACACGATTACATCGGGGCCCGACCACATCGGCCTTATCAATGCACCAATACACCACCATGTGGTGCAGACGCAGCCAATCTATTTTCAGCCCGCCACTCTGCCCAAATCATGCCTGCGTTCACCTTTCTCATCATACTTTGTGAATCCGTTACCATCACGACACGCGTTTACTGTTTGTCCCCCTATAGCGGAACGGCGCCGTGACTGCCTCCACCTCCATTCTCAGACAAGATGTTGAGGTTTACAATCGAAGAACAACGAAGAAGAAGTTACTCTAGTACTCCAAGGTATTGGCAACATGCGTTGGCCAAGGCACATCTGGGCTTATTCCATATCCTTCCTAATTTGTCCGGTCACATCCGATGACTACCATACAGCAGAACATGTTCGATAACACATTTCTTGACGGCAAGGTCAGCGGTTCAACCCCTGCGCAAGCATTTATTCAGAAAGCCATGGCAAAACTTTTTTTTAAAAGGTGCATATTCCTTGCAGGACGTTGCAGTCAACACCAGCATTTTACTGCCGTTATTGATGTCTTGGCAAGTTTTACGTTCAGTGGTTGGTAGAATACCAAAGGACATATTTTTTGGTGAATTACAGATGGGTAAGAGATCTCAGGATCGGCCTCTACTGCGATACAAAGATGTGTGTAAGCGGGACATGATTGATACAGGCATTGATAATGTACATTGGGAGCAAGACGCAGGTGAACGTGTTGCACGGAGAGCAATCATCAGAAATGGAATAAAGACAAAGGAGGAAATTATTGCAGATAAGTCACACACCGAGCGGATGAGACGTAAGATGGTGCATGATGGTAGAAATGACTACGTGTTCACATGCACCCACTATGAACGAACATTTTCAGCGCGAATTAGCCTTATCAGTCACATTCGCTACCGCCATGGGTATAAGTTTTGAAGCACAAACTATCGTCTGTCAAGACGGCAAGGTGCCAATGGATGAGTTTCATGGCAAACTACTGAACTCAAATTACATAGAACATCAACCTAGGATTGATCGCAATGCCCCACAAAGAACGTGCAACTTGTTAACCTCTCCTTCCTTCAGTCATCGAAGGTGATTTATTACGTTAGCTTCTATTTATTTTCTGAAACACAGCTGTTGCTTTGCTTGTTCGGTCCTTAACTTGATTTAGTGCCGAAAGATAATAAATATATCGTCAAATGGTACTTCTCATGAGGACCAAAGGGTGATATATCGGTGTAGTAGGGTCATTGTATTATTTGTTTTGTTTCGTGGCATCTGTCGCAATTTTAATGCTCGGTGACAGGAAATTTACAGTATAATACTTGTTCATTTGATTGTTTACCTTGTCTGGTCCAAACCTACTTTTTGTTTGGCGCTGAATCAGTTAGTACACAATTCAAGTGAGAAATATATTCAGAGCACTGCGATCACATTATGCATGCAGACATGACACTGCACCATTTTACCCACCAGCTGTCGAATAGATGCCATGGGGATGTGGATATACAGATGAATATGTCGTATTTAATGGAAAAATTAACAATCAAATACAGAGATTCTAGAAAAGCTGGGAATGAAAGGATAGTTCATGAAAGAAATAAAAAAGACGCAAGTGAAATATTTTGGTCACGTTAAAAGACATAACACTCTTATAAAAACCTCTATGTGGGGTAAGGATGACTGGAAGCGGGCAAGAGGTAGAAAACACTACAAATGGGAAGATAACATCAGTAGATGAACGAACAGTAATCTGTCAGAATATACAGTCAGGGCGAGAGATAGACAGTGTTGGAGATCCATTGCAGCCAACCTTCATGGTGGAGATGGCACCTGACTGATTGATTACTGTGGAGTCTCTGAAACAACTAAAAAAGCAAGAGAAAGAAGTTCAACTATCCTATATTCACAAGAAACGAAGACAGCAGAAAAACTCTGCGTGCTCATGTAGAATTGAAACAACACGAGGGCACCAAATATAACACGCCAGTTGAAGGACGCCTGTGTTATAAAATAGGACAAGGGGTTAACAATTAATTACATTTTTCTGAACGACCGGCGCCCATACCATTTCATAAAAAATCAATGCCAGGTTATCAGCTGCCAAATCTCCCGCAGCTGTGTCTCGAACGCGGTATGTGGGATTACGAACTGCGTCCGTAAAGCCTTCGCCACGGAGCAGGTGGACAAAGGGTAGGACAATTATATCTGTCATATCTTGGTTGTGCATGCCGATCGATAGCTATGAGTTGATGTCTCACACTGTTTGAACCAGTCAGTCAGTCAGTCAGTCAGTCAGTCAGTCAGTCGCGGTTCCAACTTCTCGGCAACGGGTCGTCCCCATCATCCACCGTTCCTGTGCCAGTGAATATCACACAAAATGCTCCCCGCTGTCCAATGTGAAAAGTGGAACAGACAGGAGTATTGGCAAACCAACAGCCCGCAC